>JAMPIV010001086.1:600000-948382 GCA_024509875.1 Oreohelix idahoensis
TGGCGACACGCTGCTCTACAGTGGTGTACCCATATCTGAAAGAGCTAAAGGGGGCGTGGGTTGCATTGTGGCCAAAAATAAAAAAGATAGTATCAAGGGATGGAAATTTGTCTCGGAGCGCATTATGGTTGTACAACTAAAAGAAGGAGAAACCATAGTCAACCTGGTCATACATAGTGTATGGGCCAAATGAGGATGAGAGAGCAGAGGTCAAGGAGGAATTCTTCGAGCTGCTTCAAAAGACTGTGGATGACTGCCTAGATGAAATTATCATGCTCGGAGATTTCAATGCCAGAGTTGGAAATGACCATGCTAGATGGGGTGGAGTAATTGGAAGATATGGAGAAGATACTCTCAATGACAACGGAAAGCGACTCCTTAGATTCTGCAGTGAGCAGAATCTGATCATTACAAACACAAAGTTCCCCCATAAGCGCATACTTGCATACACTAGATGTGAACCAACAAAGAATGAGAAGTCAGTGATCGACTATGCCATAGTTAGGAGGAGCTCATTCAAATATGTTCGGGATGCTAGAGTCTGGAGGGGGCCAGAGATTGGAAGTGATCACTACCTGCTTACAATCAAGAGAACAACTGAAAGAGTTGCACAGCCTAGGAACTGCCCAACATCATGCAAGAAACAAAGTAAACGAAAGGGAGAAATGAGCATTAAGACCTACAAGCTGAGAGAGCCAGAAATTAAGAGCAGATATCAGGGGCTTATAGCTACAGCGGTGAGAAACATAGAAGAACAACCTGATGACTTGGAAACCCTCTGGCTTAAATTCAAGGACATCATAAAGACAGCTGCTGCAGAAGCATGTGGTGAAGTCCGACTTGGGAACAAGTCCGACTTGGGAACAAGAGAAAGAGGACATCTTGGTGGACAGAGGAAGTCAAAGAGAAAATAAGAGACAAGAAAATGGCATGGAAACAATACTTAGGAGCTAAAAACACAGCAGGACAAACAGAGAAATATAGAGAATATGTGACACTCAGAACAGAAGCAAAGAACAAGGTGCTACCCAGCAAAACAAAAGTCCTGGGAAGAATTTAGAGAAAAGCTAGAAAAAGATGCGCAAGAAAACCAGAAATTGTTCTATAAGACCCTAAAGAACATGAGGAAGGAAAAACAATGCCCTCTCAAATTTATAAAGGACAAGCAAGGCAAATTGCTTACTGCCCCAAAGGAGGTAATGGAAAGAATATTTCTCAGAACTCCTTGATGGTGAGCAAGGTCAAGCATCAGAAATGATAACCACTAGCACAGAAGAGAAAACCAATTGTGGTGAAGATGACATAAAGATGGAAGAACTGAAGGCAGCACTGGAGAAAATCAAGATGGGCAAAGCAGCAGGGCATGATGGTATAACACCAGAAATGGTTAAGTACATGGGAGCATCAGGCGACCTATTACTCGTAAGGGTCCTACAGGCAGAATGGTGCAACAAGGCCATACCAAAGGATTGGGAGATTGCCATCATAACACCGATTTTCAAAAAGGGTGACAATCGACAATGTGGAAACCACAGAGGCATATCCCTTCTCAGTGTCCCTGGTAAAATCTACTCTAGAATCCTAGAGCAGAGACTCCGATGCCTAGCTGAGCCACAATTGGATGAAGTCCAGTGCGGATTCTGAGCAAACCGAAGTACTCAAGACCTACTCTTCACACTCAGACAGCTGAGTGAAAAGGCCCTTGAGTATAAGAGTGAGATCCATCTTTGTTTCATAGATCTGGAAAAGGCGTTTGACAGGGTCCCCTGGAGCAAACTTTGGGACTGTTTGGCAAGGAAGAACATTCCAGCACCTCTGATTCATGCTATACAGAGCTTCTACAAGTCTTGCAGAAATTATGTGAGGACAGCAAACTATAAGTCAGAAGAGTTCAGGACCACCACTGGTGTAAGACAAGGTGATATCCTGTCACCTTATCTTTTCATACTCCTCATGGACGATGTCATCAAGGCATGTAAGGAGAGAACAAGAAAGTATTCAGTGGGGTACTGGAAGATGAGACAGGTCTGTATTTCAGAGCTAGCATTTGCTGATGATGTTGTCCTGATTGCTAAATCAGAGACACATCTCCAATCCAATCTGCAAGTCTGGAAGGAAGAGCTGGAGAAGAGAGTGATGGTCATAAGCAGCTCTAAAACAAAATCCATGGTGATATCACGAGAAGAAAGAAGACATCAGATTAAGTTGGGAGAACAGGTCCTGGAGCAGGTCGACCACTTTAAATATCTCGGAGCTATTATAGACCGAAAGGGAGGCATCAAAGAAGAGTTGGCCACTCGAAAAGCAGCAGCTGGGAGACTTTTTCAGGCCATAAATCGAGGATTCCTCAGCAAGAAAGAGGTTGGTAAGAAAACGAAGATGGCTGTATACCGCTCCACCTATGTCCCAGTCTTGACATATGGATGCGAGTCATGGGCAATGACTACAACCCACAAAAGCCAGATCCAAACCTCAGAAATGAGGTATGTGAGGAAGGTGGTTGAAGTAACAAGAAGAGACATGGTCCGCAACCAGACGATACGCCAAGGCCTAAAATCCCACCCGCTGCAGACCCAAGTAGAACAGTCCCAACTAAGATAGTTTGGCCATGTCTGCAGAATGGGAGAAGATCGGCTGCCACGACAAGCATGGGAAACAGAGAGCCAGGGATCCAGACCCCCAGGACGACCGAGAGTCCGCTGGGAGGACAACATTAGACAATCTTTGAAGGACCGAGGACTAGAATGGAACCAGGCCAGGAAGAAGACAGCTGATAGAATAGTCTGGCGCTCTCTTCCAAACCTCTACAACTCACGGTAGAAGGGGAACGACTAAGTAGTAGGAAACGTCGCTTTTCTCCAGATTTGTTATGTTTAATGTCCGCTGAGAGCTTCAAAATGGCAGTGTAGTTAGAGCTCTTGCTTCTAGCCGAAAAGTTAGAGCGTTCAAGACCTGGTTGCGTCACGCTCCAGTCTACCCAGCTGTAAACGGGTATCTGACTCTGCTCCTTAGTTAGGGAGGGCAAAGACAGCGCGGAAGGGAACTGGTCACTCCTCCTCTTTAAAAAAACTAGACCTAGTATGTCGAAGTCTCTAACGCTCCAGTCTACCCAGCTGTAAACGGGTATCTGAATCTACTCTTGAGTTAGGGAAGGCAAAGACAGCGCGGAAAAGAACTGGTCACTCCTCCTCATTTAAAAAAAACTAGACATAGTATGTCGAAGTCTCTAACACTTCATTCCCCTGCGGCACATTCTGCTTTGGGGTTACCTTACCTTTTTAATACTCGGTGGGTGTGAATAGCCACTGAAACATCTTGCCCAGCAGTAAACTTTCGCCTTTTTTTTTTTTGGCGAGGCATATATTTGTCAACTTAGACATAATTTCTTAGGTGGCGAATACTCTGCAGTCGGCTATGTATATGTGACAGTGCGAAGACGATGTGTGAAGGAGAATAAGAATTCGTGTGTAATGTTGTCGTCACTTTCTCTGGCCTACTTTCACACACGTTCCACAGTCACAGAAAAACTCTCTTGATGACAGGGGTCCCACTTTTATTAATGAAACCGTATCAGGTAGCATTTGAATCATACAGAAAACAATGTTGTCCACAAGTTTACTGTTTGTAGGTATAACCGTATAACCTAGATATTTAGGTATTCTCTACATAACACCATATAACCCAGCACATACTGCTGGACTCTCTCTATGTCGTTAGTTTTCTTAGCACAGACGCAACATATGCGATATCGTCCTCTACCTCACTGGTGTATCGTACAGAGGATGCATACTGTTAAAGCCTATTTCTATGTGCCACCACTGTAGAAGTCGAGGCCACCACTGTTGCAACAGCTTTTTCTATGTGGTACTAACAATCAATATAGCCACCAAATGATAACTATGGAATATGTTACCTCTGTAATGTTACAATGGAATATAACTTGGACTGACACTCAAGACAGTACATACGCGAATGAAATAACTTGACAGAAGTCTGGGTCACAGTTCCATAATATAATATTGACAGCTTAGTCCTGGACATCAGTAACAATAGTACAAAATACTTGCATCATTAGAATATGTAGTACAGTCATCCTTACGTACTGGTAACAACTGCATTCAATGTAAGTGCGGCATTCACCCCTCGCACATAAATCTCTATCTCTGATCTATATTCAATGTAAGTGCGGCATTCACTCCTCGCACATAAATCTCTATATGGTCTGTATACAATGTAAGTGCGGCATTCACCCCTCGCACATATATCTCTGTGGTCCTACTTTCAATGTAAGTGCGGCATTCACACCTCGCACATATATCTCTATCTCTGGTCTAATCACCAAGCATCCAAGTTCCTCCAGAACTTAACAGCGCGGGAAAACCACAACGCGCTTACGTAGACCTCCTATTGGCGCGGGAAAGCACACAACGCGCATTCAAATAATAGCATATAATGGTCCTAACATAGACCTCCTTCTGACACGGGATAACGACGTGTCTTTTTAATCCAAAGTGCGGCATTCACTCCTCGCACATATATCTATACCTCTGGTCTAATCACCAGGCATCCAAGTTCCTCCTGAACTTTACAGCGCTTATAAATAATAATATATAAAGGCCTTGTAAATACACCTTACGCGGTACATCATCGCGTCACATCCAATATATTATAATGAAAATCACATACACTATTCACATACTCTAGAAACACCAACCGTCTCCCTCAACGGATGGCCACAGACTCCCCTTTAACAACTCAGTATTCTTCTCTGACACGTAACCTAACTTCATTCACTTCGCACGCTTTTCTCATGTCCTGTAAACCTCAATTCACACATGAACGCCCTGAGTATTCTTCAACCATACTCTACGTGCTTCTAACAGTGAACTTTTAAATGTCACATTCCAAGCTTGCATACTTCAATAAAAATACACTCTAAACAGAGTTACTCCTTTCTCTACCCCACATCCATGTATATACACGTCATGTATCTCATGACCTTAACCTACTTACTAACAAACTCTAGCCCCGTACACCAAAATCCTTAACACCTAACTGTAACTTCGAATATGACTTAACACATACCGCACAAGACGACCTGGTTTCTTTTCAACTCTGACTCGACTCTCTCACTGTTTCAGTTTAAATCTACAAATCCACTCCTGTACCACATGATAGCCACGTAAAAATGTCAGGCAAAGCTCCGCCCATCCCTCTAGGTAAAAAATCAGGAGTCCTATGCTCAGTTTGGATGACATGAGATCACATCTTAGTAAAGACTATCTTCCTTATCGACACAACTCAAGGTCCGCCCACTAATGGTTACATTCCCACGATATCTCTTGACTGAAGTCACACCTCTTACGGTTTCGTGCTCTACAAGGTGTTTTCCTCTGGTGTCAGACAGCGCCAAGATGTCTAAAACCAAGGGCCGTCTCTCATTACATCTTCTGCGTCTCACACGTTTCAAAGATGGCAACGGTGTGTTTCATTTAGATTGCCCACTCCTGTGTGAGAATGCCACAAGAGCGCAAATATACACCGTATACCAGATTATAAATTAATTACCCAGTCTAAAATTACATCCTTCTGGCCACACGGTTACATATTCCGCCCCTAAATTTGTTGTGGTCCCCACAAACCTACTCTGCTCCATTGTCAGTTCTAAGTTTATGTCTCTTTGCTTGTCGTGGTCTGGGAGAATTGTCCGCTCGTACAGCGTCGCTACTTGGTAGAGAGTTCAGCGAGTTAGTGCCTGCAGTTGTCGGCCTTGGCTGGGGATTGCTTCCAACATGTTTTACATTTGTTTTCCGTCGATGTTGGCGTGCATTCCCCCCAATCTGATTTAGATTGGTGTCCTCTCCCGGGCGTCGGCGTGTATTCACTGCTATCTGTTTCAGATGAGTTTCCTCTTCTGAACGTTGACCGCTTTTCTTGGCGCCCTCAGGGTAACAGTAGTCACGGCCATCTCTTGGCCTGCGCCCTGAAGGCAACCTAGATATGTCTGTACGTTTAGAGAGGGCGCTCTTTGAGGGACAACCCGATATCATAAGCTCTGGGGAATTACACTGAAAACATCGCTTCGGAAGCGGGCCCTGAGGGCATTTGGCTGCCATGTGGTCTGAAAAGTCTCCAAAATTGTAGCATTTTATTTTTCTGGGCTTCCTCTGTGCTATGGGTCGCCTCCTGCTACCCTTACATTCCTGGCCGCCAATGCCGCATACAAAGACCGCTTCAATGCCCTGAACAAATGGTTTGCTATCAAATTCTACTCGCTCATTTCTTCCCAGACTACAGAATCCCTTTCTGAAAATTTTAGTCTGATGTACAAATACATTAACACCTCCATCATCCGGTGTAATAAATCCCCATCCTTTATCGACATTATACCACTTACAAAATCCTTGTCGCCTTTTTGGTGCATCTGCGTTTTTACTTACCTCTAAATCACTGCGTTGACTATCAACTGCCTGACTCTCACCTACAGGAAGGTCTACTTTTGGCTCCAGCTGATCCAAACCTTGGTTCTGCTCTAGGTTTTCACGCGGTTGGCACTGTTTCCTTCTTCTTCGCATCTCCTTTTGTGCTGGCGCCATACTCTGTGATAGCTGTGCTAGCTGGGACTTTAGACTAGCTACTTCTGATTTGAGTGCCTCATCTTCATTGTGAGCTTCTGCACTGGCTATCTGCACTAGCGTATCAGGCTCTTTGCCTTCCCAGAAAACAGCATAGTCCATAACTTCCCTAAATGAGACACCCGGATTTTCTAGGACGTATTTCTTCACAAATGACTTACTCAGATTATCTCTCAGCTGGGCAACAAAATGATCCCTGAGCATGGATGGGTCCGCAGGATCCAAGGTTTTCTTCACCCGCGTTGCATTCAATCTCAGAAATAATTCATGCATCAGGTGAGAGAATTCCGTTACTGATAAGCTAGGCCCGTCTCATGGCATAAAAACCCCTAGTCATCTCATTGACTAGTTATCGCTCTCTGTAGGCTTCTTCCACTATTTCGAGTAACTTCTCAGGGCTGGCCTTGGCTCTGCCACGTATCCGTAATTCCCTAGAGACCACTGGTGTAACATTATTCCACACAATGTCTAACCTATCTTCTACAGTTAAGGGCCCTACCTTCCATGCAGCTTTTATCTCCTTCACAAACTCTTGCCAAGTGGGGCCTGGCTTTTCACCAAATCGTCTTACCTCCGGCACTGTTATGTAAATCACCTTCACATGCGCATTGCTCTGGCTCTTTCCTGGTATGAGGATTTCTTCACGGGAGCCACCTCTAGCTGTCGAGGTGCTCCCAGGCTCTGACCGGCATGTTGCGTCTGCGCAGTTGACATCACTGCTCTAGCCCTAACCTAGCAAAATACTGTGCAAAAACAGATGGAAAGAAAACACTTATTATAATATTACAATAAATAACAGAAAGTGTCTCTTATTTTCTTTTTTGCTTGCTCTTGTCTTCTCTTCGCTGTTGTGGCCTGTAGCAGTTTTAGGTACTGCCTGGTGGTACGATTGAGTCCCTGGCTGAATGTCAATCGTGGTAGGTCGGCCACTGGTTTGGCATAATAACACTGGCGTAGCAATAGTGTTCCTGTTTGTTGTGATGGCGTATCATTAGCAAGGATACTACTGCAGAAAAATTGATATAACTGCAAACGGCTGGTCCCTGGCTTGATAAGATATTCAATAGATGTACGGTGGTATGATTCTTCTTTGGGCGGGCGTTGGTGCAACTCTTCACCTGGCCTACGTTGGTGCGACTCTTCAATGGGCCTATGGGGCTTTAATTCTTCATGCGGTGGTGCGATTCTTTGCTGGGCCTATGGTAGTGCGAATCTTCACTGGGGAGATGTACTGGGCAGATGTGCTGCTCCGTCTGTGCTGGGTGTTGTAATACTCTTGCAAGGTTTAGCTCATGTATCCTTGGTACTCACTGGTTGTAGTGCTCTCTTGCAGCATTGAGCATTCCGCGTATGACTCTATACTACACTGTCTGTCAGAATCCTGCCGACGACGCCATTTGTGACAGTGCGAAGACGATGTGCGAAGGAGAATAAGAATTCGTGTGTAATGTTGTCGTCACTCTCTCTGGCCCACTTTCACACACGTTCCGCAGTCACAGAAAAACTCTCTTGATGACAGGGGTCCCACTTTTATTAATGAAACCCTATCAGGTAGCATTTGAATCATACAGAAAACAATGTTGTCCACAAGTTTACTTTTTGTAGGTAATTCCTATACAACACCGTATAACCTAGATATTTAGGTATTCTCTACGTAACACCATATAACCCAGCACAGACTGCTGGACTCTCTCTAAGTCGTTAGTTCTCTTAGCACAAACGCAACATATGTGATATCATCCTCTACCTCACTGGTGTATCGTACAGAGGATGCATACCGCACAAGACGACCTGGTTTCTTTCCAACTCTGACTCGACTCTCACTGTTTCAGTTTAAATCTACATATCCACTCCTGTACCACATGATAGCCACGTAAAAATGTCAGGCAAAGCTCCGCCTATCCCTCTAGGTAAAAAATCAGGAGTCCTATGCTCAGTTTGGATGACATGAGATCACATCTTAGTAAAGAGTATCTTCCTTATCGACACAACTCAAGGTCCGCCCACTAATGGTTACATTCCCATGATATCTCTTGACTGAAGTCACGCCTCTTACGGTTTCTTGCTCTACAAGGTGTTTTCCTCTGGTGTCAGACAGCGCTGAGATGTCTAAAACCAAGGGCCGTCTCTCATTACATCTTCTGCGTCTCACACGTTTCAAAGATGGCAACGGTGTGTTTCATTTAGATTGCCCACTCCAGTGTGAGAATGCCACATGAGCGCAAATATACACCGTAGACCAGATCATAAATTAATTACCCAGTCTAAAATTACATCCTTCTGGCCACACGGTTACATATATATAAATACATATATTGGGTGAACACCATACATTGAAAAAGAAGCACAAACAAACAAACAAACAAACATACAAAGAAACAAAGAAAAGAAAAGAAAAAGCAACAGCAATTACTACTAAGGTATCATACGGAAAATTGTGATCTGTAGACCCTGTAATTTCCAACCCATGTGTCGTAATTTTTATCTGAGAGGGTGCTGATGAATATTGGTCCCTTTAGAGTGTAAAGTGATATTGAAGGCTCTGTGAGAATAAGGATTTAGGTGAATGAGGTAGTAGATTCACAAGCGCTGGGAAGGAGCAAGGACAGTCTCTTATTACGACAATATCTGTTTTCTCACAGACTACTCCTATCTCTCTTCTGCACAAACAATTGTTTGTCAGTTCCAGTCGCTCAACGCGCTCACCGATTTGGTGATTCTGTCGCTCAACGTACATGAATACAACCTACACAGATGGAAATGTTTGGAGTTTTAGGCCAACCGACAACCAACACAAATAAATATTCATACCTTTATTATCATAAAGGACTCACACAAAATTGTACATTTACAGTCAAAAATCAAAAAGTTACAGAATACAAATATAACTAGGGAAGAGGGGGTTTTTGAGGAGAAATATCCCATCCACCGTTTCCCGTTTATATCTACTAACAGACAAAACCCGGTCCCAAAGACAAGAAAGGGGGGGGGGGGGGGGGGTGATCAGAGATAGGCAATTTAACCCACTGGTAAAGTTATTACTCTGAGGCAAGGGGTTACAGAAAAGGGGGGGGGGGGTGTAGAGGAAAGCTAGGGTTCTCAATTGTCTCCCTTTAAATCAACAAATTTTACGGGAGGGGGGAATGAACACAGTTACCCAATCCCACTAGGAGAGATCCCGTACAAGGAATATAATGCACCTTAGTATAAGGTCGAACTAATTAAAAGGGTAAAGAAAAGATAAATCTCCTTTCATTCAAAAAAAAACACACTAGGGCTGGCCATCCCAACAAACACACACGCAGACTTACCGAAAGGTGAATTCTGGCACTTCATAGGAAATACATCACAAAAAAACAGCACTAAACCTTGGCTTAGGTAAAAGTAATTTCTTCCGTGTACAGCCCCAGATTTTGCGGGTTGTTTAAGTTAACACAGTGTCCCGAAATCGCTGGACTTTGAAGTTTAACGGTACTGTTTGTTTATTAGATAAAGTTCCTAAAGAAAGGCACAGGCACTTGGCTAGGCGTGAGGTATGGTGTGGTTCCTAAAATTGGCACAGCTGGCGGAGATAACTTCCTTTTTCCGTAATGTCACAAGTTAAGAAAACACTGAGGTAAGTTCTTCTTCGGGGAGGGGGAGGGGTATGGGGGTGGGGGGGGGTTAAAATCCACTGAATATGCGTGACAGACAGTGTTCAGGTATCGATGCTTTTTCTTCACAAATAGGGGCAGTGAATAAAATATGTTCTGCTTCCAGTTTCCTTTAAGGACTCTATATGAACTAGTATTTTTAAAGTGTTTCTTGAATGGCTTTTTTCTCAGTTACGTTCAGAGGAGCGGGGCCCATTACAGGTCGCCACAAGTTTAGCTTTAAAAAAGTTCATATGTTACTGGAGTTATCAAATTGAGTTTGGCAGAACTCTGTATATAGTTAATAATTGCTGGGATGCAGGTTGAATGATCGTTCTGAATGAAAGATAATCAAAACAAGAAATGCATTACAAATCATATTATAATCTGACGCGATAAATTACAGTTAGCCTATTTACTTATTAGCGTCGTCAATTAACAAATCAGGAAAACTTCCCGTGAGTTAAAAATAATTAAAAGCACATCTATCTATACAGAACTAAACTGTATTAAAGTTATAATTCTCTTTAACGTCTGCAAAATAAATTTACGCGTCAATTGTATTAGGAAATACTTTTAGCTGTAACATTAGTTTGCACTATAACTTTGAAAATGGGTTTATTTAATAAGGTTAAATTTACACCACAATCCATTGAAATCAATAGAAATAACTCGACCAATGATCACTCGAAGCTAATGTATAAATTACCGTCTGCACAGAAAGAATACACTCCAATAGTCACGAAGGTAGATGAAATCCAGCAGGAATCCGACTATGCTAGTGCAACTAGGATTCTGTCAGAGCGAACGATAAAATGCAGTTTATCGGAGTTCTCTATTTATACTTATCGAATGTAACTTGAATAGGGCGTGTTAAATTTTCGCACCTTTCTTGATCTTGAGCAAAATCCGGGGTACCTCGCCGATGTGTTAAACGCTGCAATTCCTACGTTTTCCCCGGTCTACCGATTTTCTTCCGTCTCAGGCTGCTCGCATAAGAGTGCGAAAATTTCCCGAGAAGCTAACTCTGTGAGCTGCAAGTCCCTGATTCTTTAGATCGCGGCCGCTCCACGTTGAATTCTGAAGATCAGCCTGTTCTTTGATGGTACCGCTGCATGCCGGTAAAAGTTACAACAGATGATCAGGGGTTCTAAAGTTATGAGAGGCCAATATTCTGTTATCATCCATCGAGTCAGGGAAATTCATTTGTCATACTTAGACGTACGTCACACCATGTCTACACTAATCAATTACAGTGAATTCGAGTTTCTTTTCTACTATATGTATAATGTAAAAAGAGTCTTTCTTTCCCCTAGCTATAGTTAAATTTAGAAGTAAGAAACCCTGAGTACATGAGTTTGAGAATAATAGTGTTCTTGAATTCAATCAGGAAGTGTGTCAGACTCATACACGTTTTCACAACAATGTATAAGCTGCAGCCAAGTGCAGTAAAATATGCAGCCTGTTTTCCCAGGTTAATGATGAACCGATATCATGAAAGTCCACACACGCGCGCACGCACACACACACAATAACAACAACAAAATGTAACAATCAAACGAACACGTCTGTGTAAAAATCAAAATGTGTAATACTTAGTGCAGGGTGTTGGCTTACGTTGAGTCGTTTTTCCCCTTCATTTGAATTTATGAGGAAAATTATTCCGTTCAACAACTTCTTCTTTCTTTGATCCTTAGCCGCCGACCGTCAAAGCAGTCAGTGGCCATCACGTCAGGTGGCGTCTTGTAGGGCAATCCTCCGCCAAGTTGTTTTTGGTCGGCCTCTCTTTCGTTTTCCTTCAGGGTCCATAGCATAGCTGTTCTTGTGATGGCATCGGGGTCTCTTCTGAGTACATGGCCAACCCAGCTCCAGCGTCTGCCAGCTATGATGATGCGCATGTCCTCTTGCTTGCTCCGAGTAAGCAGATCTTGGTTGGTGATGGTATTCGGCCAAAAGATTCGGTGAATTGTTCTTAGGCATGTTGTGTGAAAAGAGGACAATTTCGACATTTCCTTCTCTGTAACTCTCCAGCATTCCGCACCATAGAGAAGCACAGAAAGCACACAGCTCTGATATAATCTTAATTTTCTCCTTGTGCTGTACTGAGAGGACTTCCAGATGTTGTTTAGACTAAAAAAGGCTGTTCTTGCTTTGTTCATTCTGTTGTTGATGTCTTTGCTTGCTCCGCCGTCTGGTGTTACTATGCATCCTAGGTATGTGAAGGTGTCTGTCTGTTCCAGTTGCTGATTCCGTACTGATATGGGCTCAGGGTTGCTCACATCAAAGGCTTTTGAAAAAGCTTTTGAAAGTATACATAGGGACAGTTTATGGAATTCCAAGCAGCATAGTGTCAATCATAAAAAGCCTCTATGCCAACTTTACGTGTAGCGTTGGGCAGAGCAACCTAACCTTTGAGGTGAAGACAGGAGTACGACAGGGATGCCTCTTATCAACCACTCTATTTTTAACAGTCATAGATTGAGTGATGCGCCAGACAACAGAGGGCAGTCCAAGAGGAATAAGATGGTCTACATTTTCTACATTAGAAGATCTGGAATATGCAGATGACATTGCACTACTAACACATTCACATCAACACATCCAGGAAAAAACGGATAGACTTAATAAGTATAGCCAGCAGATGGGCTTGAACATCAATCTAAAGAAGTCAGAGGTCATGACGCTCAATGTGTTCAACAACTAATGAGTTATTATTAGGATAATACAGTGCCGCTAATTCCAGATAATATGTACTCTTAGTGTACTGAATGAGGTCAGCTGTGAAGGTCCCTGAATATAACAAATTATTATGGTAAGTGTACAGAGTACCTTTCTGCTACCACCTTTATGATCTCATTCAGACTTATTCTTTGACTAGAATGTATGATGACTACGTTTGGTGTCTAGGGTTATGAATAGGTAGTGTAATGTTGCATTAACCAACTAACCATATAAACAATTATTTTTTTATCCAACACAACACAACACTACTACGACAATCACATACAAAGTACACTTTAAAAGACTATCTTAAGTAAGTCAGTGGTTGAATGTTGTGTAACGTTAATTTTTTTTTTCAATTTATTTTGTCCTGACTCTATTTGTTTGAATCAGGACTGACAATCAAAGTGAAATCAAGGGAATTATTTACATTAATCAATTTACACAATGGATCTTCTGTCCATAATACAAGTATTATTATAATAAAAGTGTGTAGGTGTAATTTTCTAAATTAGGTTAATACTGGTATATATATATAATGGTAGGTTGTTAGTTAACATCCCTCCCTATAGTTCATTTGCTTTTCATTTGTCACAGGTGGAATTTTTTTTATTAATATTTTCAGTCTTTATTCTTAAAAACTAGAGTTCATAGAGGTTGAGCTTCCTGGTGCCGAACAGGCACTTATCTTCGAAGGATAACACCGGTAGATCTTTTCCTAGGCTCGCTGGACAATCTGTTCCACTTATTGAAAGGCAATGGCATCCAGCACGTGCCCGAAATATGCAAACAGTGTCAGGAATCAATCAGTTCCCACGAGCTTGGTTTTACGTTAATGTCAGGGCCACAAAAAAACCCTGAAATAAGAAGGTTATGCATCCTTCTTTATAACAAGCATACAATAATATTCCACAATTTATTACAGGTACAGTACAAACAAACGAATAGGGTCAGCTCTTGATGACAACCTATTTTACCATTATATTTTGACGTGACAATGTATACCAGTATTCCTCTCCCCTAATGGTTACAACGCCTCTGCAATTCCAGCAGTAATCTTTTTCCATACAATAGGATAGGTGTTATGCTCCTTGATGACAATCATATATAATTTTGTAGTTCTACACCTCTCTGATAGTCTATCATATGATGGATCAATCTCTAGGCTCTGCCTAAGTCTGCCATGGACCCACTTACTTACAGTCGTATTGCAGTATCTCCCATTCAAACTTTATTTTAAATAAAAGGTTAATAAAATCAATCTTACCACAAATTTCAATGAAATATACACAAGCGAACGATGACTGGCAAACAATTTATGGCACACTTTAGATCTGCCTTGTCCAGACTGCTTTCTATAGGTTTGAAAAGCACCAGCCTGCTCTCATCGCTCCTTGTTCATCAGAAAATTTTTTCAAAATGGCAACGAGCAGTCTACGTTTCCGATAATATATAATGTATGGGCCAATGGGACCATGAACTCATTTATTTTGAATCAAACTTTAAAAAAAAAAAAACTCTCAAACTACTATGTTTACTACTGCAAATATATTTTTAGTTTTAGGTCAACCAATCCTATCGCGCCTTCCTTTCAACTACCGCCAATCAAATTACAGGTACCTTTTAGTCCTTATTTCCCCAAAAGCTTTTTTCAAAACATGCTATGAAAAAAAATAAGCAGGCATGATTTTTGTTTTCGTCAGTCCGTCTTACAATACATAGTATTTTTGCCAATATCTTGGTTATTTTTTGTACTAGAGGGTAACTGACACCATATTATTGCTCAGGAGATCATAAGGCATCCGAATATATAATTTTTATGGCCCTATGTATTATGGTTCATAATTCCATATTTTTTTCTATGTTAGTCGTTCAAATCTAGAAACTACCACCTGTTCCATTCTTTTCCTAACTATTTTCAAAGCAAATACGAGACTTGTCCGTAGTACGTTAGAATTACGTCATTCCTTATAAGAGCTAAGGTTGTTTACATGATTCAATTGACGAACATTTTTTAGTTTTGTATCGTAATTTGAAAATCGCCCAAGGCTATGTCGCGCGAGTTGGCTTTTGTGCAATCAACGCGAGACGGCGTCCCTATGTTCTGTCTTTCTATCCCTCTCCTGCTTTTCTTTTATTCTATCACTCTATCGTCTTGAACTTGCACAAGTCTTACATTTAATCTCAAGGACGAATTTCGACGAAAGGTTTATCAAAATCGCATAAAAGAAGCTGGACTCAATTTTTATGTTCTATCTTATCTTTTCTATTCGGCTAATTAGAAAGGCTTATCTAGTCAAAATCATGCATTTACCGGCTGGCGTCAAAAGGTCAGACAATGTCCTCGTTTTGATCAAAACAATATGGCCACACTAGTTTAAGTGTACCGTACCTGCTAAAATTAGACAAAGAAAGAACTGCTGAGAATTATCGAATTTTTATGTTCTATCTTAGTTTTTGCCACAACTTTAGTGCCCACAGCTATACATGAATTCTCTAATTTCCCCGCCTGGCTATTGTTATACTACTCGTCAAAAGTCAAGGGCCACTTAGAAAAACCTTGGTTGAAACCATAAAACAAATCTGATAAAAACGTAATTGGTATCAGTCAAAACGGCATTTATTGAATACCAAATTGACATGTCACGTAAAGAAATGGAAACACACATTCAAACGCAATGAAGCTGTGAAGTGTGTCACCCACCTTTTCAAAAGTCACACAATAGATATTGGACAAATAGACATTTCAAAATCGGGTATGACCACCGTTTGCAGCAAGGCATTCAAGACAGCGTAGACGCATCGAGTCCACAAGGGCCCGAAGAGTATCCTGAGGAACAGCTTGCCATTCCTGAAGCAGAAATGCAGTCAGCTGTGCAACATCCATTGGCAGGGGGTGATTTGTTGACAATCTTCGACCAAGGACATCCCAGAGGTGCTCAATCGGAGAAAGGTCAGGTGAATGAGCTGGCCACGCCATCCTGATGATCCCATGTTGCTGAATAAACTCATTCACCACACGAGCTCGATGGGGTCGAGCGTTATCATCTTGGAGGATGGCATTACCACCTATGGCCTCCAGAGCAGGATGAACAATTGGTCTCAAGATTTCGTTCTGGTATCTTGGGCCGGTCAAGTTGCCTTGGATGATGTAGAGTGGGGTCCTGCCGTGTCTGTAGAAGCCTCCCCAGGCCATGACAGAACCCCTACCATAACGATCCACCTCTCGAATTGTGTCATCAGTAAATCGCTCTCCTGATCGTCTCCAAACTCGAATCCTGCCATCATTGAATGACACAGTGAAGCGAGATTCATCAGTAAACAGAACTTGACTTCATTGTTGCCTTGTCCATCGGATGTGCTCGCGACACGAAGCAACACGGGCTCTGCGATGAGCAGGAGTAAGAGGGATTCTGACTGCAGGACGTCGAGCAGCCAGTCCAAATTCACGTAAACTTCTGCGAATGGTGCTTTGACTGACATTAACGTTTACAGTTTGACTCAGCTGACATCTTAGAGTGGAACAAGTCACTGTTCGATGGCGCAGGGCTGACAACAAGAGGTACCGGTCATCATGTCTATTGGTGCATCTAGGGCGACCTGGCCGGTGGCGATCCTCCACACTTCCTGTGGCCTGAAATCTCTCCAAAATTCTTTGGATAGTAGAGTGTGACACTGCAAGCCGTCTAGCAACCTCACGGACAGATAAACCACTTTCAACCCACGCTATAGCCCTCATTCTTTGTAAGGTGTCAAGACTTCTTCTCGGTGGCATGGTTTTTGCAAGTGATGAAACTACCCTAAGTCTGCTGATTGTAAAACAAATTAAGAGTGAACTCTGTTCACGAAAAGTCGCCATTGCACGTGGAATGTTAATCAGCACGATTACTTCACCTGTTTGGTTGTACGGAAGTTTGAAAAAACAGATTAAAAATGTGAATTTATGGTCAGCAAACCAAATTGCACGTAATAACCATGGTTGTCGGTGAGTTGTTTTTATGCTTAACGTGCATAGAGGACTGTCAGAGGAAGATATTGCACCCATTTTTACTAAAAACTTCCTTCATTTAATCATTCTATGCGCTTATACAAAAGTGTATTGAAAATAATAAGGTGGCCCTTGACTTTTGACGAGTAGTATATTAAAAGCAGAAACTCCCTTTTCTATTTCTCTTTTTTTTTTTTTAATGAAGAAAAGTATCTCTTTGGACCTCCGATGGATTATAATTATGATATGTGAGCAAGTAACCCATCAAAACATGACACGAAATACTTACATGCTGCTCTGTCAGCTGCGTCTCCTAATGGCGGCACTAATTCTCCTATGGTCATTTATCTGGATACATTGATGATCAAGCTATGAAACAACCCATCCTTCTTCTTCTTCTTCTTGCGATCGCATCTTTGATGTTTACACCGTCATTTGAGTTCTCATGATGAATTCGACTGTTGTTTAAAGTTCCTCTTTAGCTCCATATAGCTTTGAGTTTAGTGTTGAGTCATTGGGCCAGTATATCTTTCACAACCCATCCAAACTGATATAGGGAGAGTTGAAAAAGAAAGCCAGTGGACCTAAATTTGACTAAATAATTAACAGTTGTTTTATCACAACATGTCTTGTTGTTGTTTAACTAAGACTGCTGAGCTTTTTGCTCTTTTGCAGCCAGTAGCAAGTTTAAAGACTCCGTGGTATTATCTACACTGTAGATCTTAGCTTTTCCTGTGACTTTTCTGTCATTCCGAAACTGTTGAGTTGAAGTCATGAGTTCCAGTTTGTTCACCTTGGCTGGCATTTAAAGGATCATCACATCTGGTCCCAAGCTGGGAGGAAGAAGCGCGTGGCATTCTGTGCAGTCCCCGCCATCCAAAGGGGCTCTCCAAATATGCAGAGCTAAAATACTGTGATCTGGTTCTGGGCTCTCCCCAGGAATTATCACGTCCTACACAGAGCCACTTCTCAGCTCCCCCTGCCCATCATGGGTGATAAGTGAGATCCTCCAATATTCAGCCAGCTAGGTAAAATGCCAGAGTTACGTTTAGGGCTCAAGTGATTCCTACAAGCTTAGTGTGCAATGCTGGGTTCTCAACATTTTTCACCTCAAGGGGAATCCCTGGAAGTGTGTGGATGATATCAAGAGTCAATGAGGGTCTAATTAGCTTCACAGACAGGTTCACTTCCACATCTGAATGCAGTAGGATTGTGTTTAGTTGGTAGTCATATAAAGATATGCCTCCGTGCGTAGCATGTTTTGTGAATGTACAGACGTCTTTTAAAGTCTTGAAATTATCACGTACTATAGAAAATACATACACTCAACAAAAATTCAATATTAACTTTCTATTACCCCGTCTTCCAATACTTATTTAAGGGCGTATCGACTTGGGCGACTAAATTGGCCGATCCAGTGTTGTCGGCTGAAGTAGATGGTTTTGAACTCGAGTCGGACTTAGTGTCACCACAATATAGTTTTTTTTTTTTTTTTTTTTAAATTAGCGACTCCACTCGGGACTTTGCCAATGTTGGCGAATCAGCATCGCTGCCCTAACTTAAACGAGAAACCGAAAATGAATTTGTTTAAATCAACAAAATATTTGTGCCAACAGAGTTTGATCAAATAAAAGCAGTCAGTAAATAAAATACTAAAAATAGAGATTATTGTTTTTCATTACTGTTTACAGTGATTGATGAGATTGTTCAAATCAAAGCACTTTTGACCATATTCTTCATTTGGCATTGTAGGCACAGTGTCTAGGGCCTGCGAAATTTTTAGCGCCTACGAATGAAGGGAAATATTATGTATCCCTTTTTATCCTGTTTTTGTTTTGTTTTTGATAGCACATTTAGATACGCCCCGTGTAGCTCCCGGGGGTCTCTGAAGAGATAAAGACAGAACAGGACTACTGTACCCTCAGGCATGTCGTACAAGGCTACTGATATGAAGTTGTGCATGAGGTTGACAGCCTCATCATGAAAAAAAAAATTATCACAGACACTCCCGCGGCAAGAGCACGTGACTACTTGGTGCAGGCTTCTTGTAAGGGAACCAGCTACAGTTGTGACCCCATGCTCCACCAACAGCGCAAAGGAAAAGGATGATGACATTTCGGAATAAGATTGTATAGGGCCTACGAACACCTCAATTCGTCGGCCTTGAGGTTGAAGGGGGCATGCTTCGCCACAATAAGCCAAACAGAGGAAAAAATATAGTTTTATACTCTCCTTTCCAGTGGGGCGCTAACACTTCTTTTCAGGGATTAGCCCTTGTCAGGGCTTGATCATACTAGCTGATACGTCACTAGTAGTCCTTTTCTTGAAGTTTGCCAACGCTGCACTTGAGTTCAGGAACAGATTTATATATCTCTCTCTCTGCTCTTTTCTTCTCTCTCTCTCTCTCTCTCTCTCTCTCTCTCTCTCTCTCTCTCTCTCTCTCTCTCTCTCTCTCTCTCTCTATATATATATATATATATATATATATAACTGGCAAATGAGCTCTGATAAAACTGAATGACTTCTATCCATGGTTGAAAGTGGAGTGGCTGGTCACAAGAAGGCGGACACCTCAAGGAGATAAACACCGTATCATATTAGAAAGGGCGCACGTCACAAAGTCTCTTTTGATTTATTGCCATCGTCCCTCTGTGTCATTCTCACTTTTCTCATGTCTTCCGAATGGTCATAGCACTTGCTTCTTGAAGCAAAGGGGCCGTGTTCGAAACCAGTTTACTCAGCTGTAAAAATGGGCCCCTGGCTCTGCTCTTGAGTTAGGGAAGGCAAGAGAAACTAACCACCCCGCCTTATAAAGCTGAGACCTAGTATATGTGAAGTCTCTAACACTTCATCATCCCCACGGCAGTATCCGCTACGGTTGTTAGCTGATGCCTTGAAAAGGCAATGCAACATACTGAAGGCTGTAAAGAGCACAGCAGGGCAATATTAAAGCAACGTCTACGTCTGTTCTTACCTTCAGTTTAACACACTTGTCTGACAGCGGTCGGGCAAGCATTGAGACAAGTGCTGTATTATTTGCCCGCTTTGAATACCGGCGGTTGACTCAAGAGTCACATACCAGCATTATTCGAGTGTCTTGATTTGTGAGTTTGATTTTATAGCGTAACATGGCGATTTTGTTCTTTCTGTGTTTGTTTCAGAAAACACAGACCTTCCCAGCCGCTAATTCTAGTGTTAATTTCTCCATGTTATTTCCCCCGTAAAGTATCATCATTATCCACGTGGAGCACATGCCTTCAACCAACCCTCGTTACTCTCTCCAGACTTGTTCCGTGCGTTCACGTTTTCCCGAGTCTTCTTTATCATTTTTAAGTCTCCCTAATTCCTTTCAACATGTGTGTGGTTTTCCCCCTTAGGTTTCCCGCTATTTCTTACATCCTGGGGATTCCATAACTTTGACTGCACGTACAGTAATCTCAATGTGTGATCAATCCAACGGCAAAGTTTTAAATTCTTTGTTCATTTCAGTTACAACTTGTGATCCTGTCTTACCAATGTAATCCCTCTATTTTGCACACGCATACGTTTGTGAATGTCTGTAACTTCTTGTGTGTCGTTCTCCGTGTTTCAGAAACATACACTGCTCCTGCTTACATATTAGAGTGGATAAATTGTTGTGTGAACATCGTTTCTGTTTTATTTCCAAATATTTCCCAGTTGCAATAAAAGGATATCTTGCCTTCTCTATCCTTATTTTCATGTTGTTGTTTAACTACCCTCTGCAGGCGACCTTCTGTCTTGACTGACTGTGTGTGGTGCACCATTTTGGGGACCTCCAAGTATTGACAAAACAGACAGATTTCTGTGTCCGTATCAGATTTTGCTCTTTTCCTCAGACCTACGGGTCCTGAGTGTTCCTCTATAAATGCCTTCGGGCAGATGAGGAAGGGACATCCCTCGACACCTTCGGGTATATGAGGCTCTGTCCATTTTGGCTGGAGTGACGTCTCGACGGTTTGGTGGTTTTATAGCGATTGAGAGTACACATGAGGGCAAGTTCGGGCACAATGGGCTAATCACCTGTTTGCCAGTCACTTTGATTACAAGTTTAGCCCAGACGGCTTTGTGCTTCTGGGTCCCCTCTACACCTCGTTTCACGGGGTAGAAGAGGTTCCGATTATGAGATGAGATGAGTTGTTTAACTATGGCTGCTGAGCTTCTCGCTCTTTAGCAGCCCATATCAAGTTGAAGACTCCTTGGTATTATCTACACTGTAGATCTAGGCTTTGCCTGTGGCTTTTCTGCCATTCCGAAACGTGTTTAAAGAGTTGAAGTCATGTGCTCCAGTTTCTCTAGCTTGGCTTGTATTTAAAGGATAGTCACATCTGGTCCCAACTAGGAGTAAGAAGTGCGTGGCATAATGTGCATTCCCCGCCATCAAAGAGTGCTCACCAACTATGCAGAGCTAAAATACTGTACTCTGGTTCTGGGCTCTCCCAAGGAATTGTCACGTCCTGCGCAGAGCCACTTCTCAGTTTCCCTTGCCTATCACTAGGTCCACAGTGAGATCCTTCTGCATGCAGTCCACCAAGTCAAAGTCAAAGAATTACGCCTGGGGCTCAAGTGACTTCTCCAAGCTTAGTGTGCAATGTTGGGTTCTCAACAAGTTTCACCACAGGAGGAATCCCTGAAAGTGTGGGGATGATTTCAAGAGTCAATGAGGATGTAATTAGCCTCACAGACATAGGTTCACATCCATGTACGTATATTGTAGCATTGTACATAACTGGTGGTCATATAAGGAGGACTCCAGCTATGCCTCTGTGCATTTATTTTGATGTAAAAACGCAAGCCACAAAAACTTAGATCAAGTTTGACTATCTAGATTTTGTCGATGACTTGCCCTTCTGTCTCGGTCGAAACTAGAAGCATACTCTTCATATAAAACACATTTTTACAGAGACAACCACTGCACACACACACACACTAGGCTTTGGCGCAGGTTTCCAACGAGGAGGCCAACACAATAGTTGCCATCAGGGCGAACTGTACGGTCGGGGCAATCGGACAATGCTCGAGGGCCCATGGGAATAGGGGTCAGAACTAGTCATCTCATCCCAACCCGTAACCCTTCGTGGGTCGTAGGGGTGCCATGGTGGAAGCATCAGCAGACAGGGTCCTCCACTGCTCTCTATCTTCAGCAATGCGTACAAGTGTGGAAAAACCGTGTCCTGCCCATTCTTTGATGTTATCAGCCCAGGCTTTTCTTTGCCTTCCTCTTCTCCGTTTACCTTCGACTGTTCCCTGGAGGATCGTTTTCGAAAGGGAGTCATGACGAGTTACATGCCCAAACCAGGCAAGCTTTCGACGTTTCACTACTGACAAAAGTGGTTCTTGGTGGCCTGCATAGGTGTTTATCTTCTCTCTAACATAAACATTTGTTTTGTGCTCTTTATAGCAAATGCGCAAAATTCTTCTATAACATTTATGCTCGAAAGCCTGAATCCTTCGCTCCGTATCTGCAGTGAGTGTCCAGCCCTCACACCCATACAAGAGAATAGATAATACAAGTGATTTGTATAATTTGATCTTCACAGGAAAACTGATGTTACTTTTCCAGATCACATTCAGCCTTGACATGGCAGCTGAGGCCATCTCAAGTCTTGTCTTGATTTCTTTACTTGATCTTCCATCACTACATATAGTGGACCCGAGATATTTAAAGGTGTTAACTTCTTCTAACGTTTGCCCATTTAACGTAATGTTGGTCGGAACATGTTTCTTATGGCTATTCACCAATATCTTGCTTTTTTCTATATTAATTTCCATCCCATATGTTCTTGTTACTTTCTCCAGTCTAGATGTAAGGTCTTGAAGTTCTGATTCTGTTCCAGCTATCAGATCGATATCATCAGCAAAACGTAGATTGCAAAGAGGTCGGACTCCAATCGATATGGTTGTTTTATAATTGCAGAGAGCCTCCTGCATAATATGTTCTAGATATATATTAAAGAGCACTGGGGACAGGATACATCTCTGGCGAACTCCTACAGTTGTTTTGAAAAATTCTCCAATGTCGTTGCTTACAAAAACAGCACTGCTTGCGTCCTTGTATAGTGCTTCAATGATATCTATGATGTTGGTATCAAAATTGAATTTTCTCATTATTTGCCATAAGCCTTCATGCCAGACTCGATCGAAGGCTTTTGTGAAATCGATGAAGTTATGGTATAAATCGTGTTGATGCTGGAGATGTTTTTCGATCAGTAATCTAATATTGAAGATTTGTTCTGAGGTACTTCTTTTTGGTCTAAAGCCAGCCTGTTCCTCGGACAAGATTTCTTCTGATTTCTGTTTTATTCTGTTCAAAAGTATCCTTAACATCTTTTTACTTGGATGACTAGACCTAAGGGTCTTTTATATTTGGACATGCGCCCTAATATAACCGACTAGGTTGAACGGGACGCGGCTCGCCTAAACGAGGCAAAAGTTTTACATTTTTAAAAAAAATGACTAATAAGGCTAATGGTTCTGTAGTTCATGCACATTTTTAGATTTCCTTTCTTTGGAAGCGGTATTACTAATGACAGCGTCCACTCTTTTGGCCATTTTTTTTTACTCCATATCTTCTGGCAAATTGTTGTCATGATTTTTACTATATCTGGTCCTCCATATTTCAAGAGCTCTGCTGGGATATTATCCACATCCGGTGACTTCCCTCCTTTCATCGAACATATAGCCTCTTCCACTTCTTCCCGTAATATTGCTGCATTTCCGAGTTCCCTGTTTTCGCACTTAATGTTGTTTAATATGCTATAGTCAGTGTCGAGTTTACAGTTATATAATTCTTTACAATATTCTGTCCACCTTCTCATTACAGCTGTTTTTTCATTGAGCAGAGCCCCATTGCTATCTTCTATGACAGTTACCATGGGCTGTTGGGGTTTTGATAGTCTTCTTAATGTGTCAAAAGCTGCCTTGTTGTTACCTTTTATTAGCCCCGTATTAATGGACTCACATTTTTCTTTGGCCTGTTTCATTTTCTTTCTAATATTTTTATTCACCATACTGTATTGCCATGCTGCTTCAGGAACCTCTTTCTTAACCTTTTTCATTTCCCGCCGTGTATCACATAACTTCAAAATGTCATCTGTAACCCATGGTTTGTTTATTTTATTTCTTTTACCAAGTATTTCTGTTGCTGATTCAATGAGCACGTCTTTCATGTTCTCTGTGATTGAGTTGATATCATCCTCCAAAAAGTTGAGAGCTACGAATTTTCCTCCAACAGTTGCCTCAAAGATTCCCGCGATTTCTGGATCTTTCAGTTTGTCTAAATTGAATCTTAACTGAGAACATCTGTTTTGATTATAGTTCTTTTTGAGTTTAAGCTTGAGCGTCATCAATACCATGTCGTGATCACTACCAATGTCTGCGCCAGGAAAAGTCCTAGTCTTGGCTTTATTAATACTGGACTTGAATCTTTTGGATACAAGAATAACATCAATTTGGCCATGTATCTCAGTTTTCGGGGCGTGCCACGTTGTTCTTCTTGAAAACTTATGAGGAAATAGTGTATTTGCAAGGGTTAGTTTATAGCTGCTGGCAAATTCTAGCAGTCTTAGTCCTCGATCGTTGGTTTCTCCTGTCCCAAATTTCCCCACTGTGCCAGCCCACTGACCGTATGCATCTGGCCCTATTTTAGCATTCCAATCACCTAACACGATGAGAAGATCTTTCTTTGGAATTTTCTTAATTGTTTCATCCAGATTTTCATAAAATGTATCAATTGCCTCATCCTCATAGTCAGTAGTGGGGGCATATACCTGTATGATGGAGATGTTCTTTGGATGTGCTGCAATACGTATGGTGATAAGCCTGCTATTTATTGGGGTGCAGCTGATGACAGAGTTCAATCTATCTTTGTGTACTGTAGCAAAGGTAATTTTGCTGGGGAGGTTAAGATGTTATACCTAACAAGAAAGATAGTTGTGTCTGTGTCAACTGTGTGAGGTCAAGCACATGTAGGTCCCTGACTAAAAAAGATGATGATGATGATAATGATATATATTATCAGGGAACCTAACGCTACCTCCCTAGATCTCACACAGTCCGTATTTTGATTCTAGTGGCTGGTGTATGATGTCTCTAGTGTCTAGGGGTGAAATGAAGATGATGGTACATCAACACAATACACTTTAATTCAATATAAGAAAATAAGTAAGACTGTGGTTAAAGTTTTCTTTTAAAATTGGAATGTTTTTTCTTTGTACAATTTAATCTGCCTGTCCCGCCATCTCTTTTGGACAGGTCTTTGAAAATGAGGAAATATATTTACATATAATGCTTTAACTAAAAAAAGTATGGACTCTTGGTCCTATGAATGTAATGTTATTATATAGAGTTCCTGTAGGTGTATTCACAGACTAAAACTTTAATAACTGCTAGTGATAGTCATTGGTTATGAGGAGCTGTTGTTTTCGTCATTCCCCATATAATTCTGTTTTATTTTGATATGAACCAGTTTATTAGGAGGAAGTGTCAGATGTCCCAGCTGTTAACGTGTCACCTGTGATTCTTGGTATGACGATAATAAGTCAGGATGTCGTTGCAGATATAATAGATCAGCACCCACACACAAGCTCCTTCAGGCTATCAGCTGACAGCAACTTTTAAATGGAGACTTTTCACTATTCACTCACTCATCAGGTTTCCTGTCACCGGATGGTAACAGGAAGTAAAAACTCTGCAATAAAAAGACACCCTGGCCTTTTCATATCTGATCACATCTTCTTATCCCTATGTATACATGATGGTATGGGGTCAGCCTCGTGTGCATTCATGTGCATCAGCCCCTAATTATATGACTCACACCTTTCTGTGACCACACCTCAGGTCCCTATGGCAGATACGCCACTGTACTTTTACCTAGTTTGCTTCAATACAATAACGTGGAGTAACGACATCTCCTTTTATATGATTTTTCTTTTCTTTTCTAAATTATAAACGCTCTAGGCATGTTAAAGAGTGTTCATGGAACACTGAGGCTTCCTAACATCTTCCAATACAAAATAGTTAATACAAAATCATAATAATATGCAACAGTCAAATACAGTTCAATGTGAGGACTCAATAATGTTTGCTCCCGGCATGTCCTTCACTTTTCCACAGCAGTATCTAACTTGTGCAGTTTTAATCAAGCATGTAAATACATAAAGCATTCTTACCACTAGTTCAAAGAAATATGTCACAAATAACGTTGACTGGCAAAGAATATGGCCTCAGTTTTGCTCTGCCCCGTCCAGATTGTGAATTTAGTAGTTAATTTTTCAATTTATCACATCTGCTCTCAACGTAGTTGTTTGTATAAAATTTTCTAGTCAAATGGCCACGAGACCACTATGCCTCTTGCCAATATCTATTAGAGCCGACCAATGAAAGCAGGCACTACTACATCTTTTTGAATTTAGTTTGAAAAAACAAAACAACTTCCACACAAACTATGTGCCTCGTAGTCCATTGGTCAGTCTGCGTTAGTTATGCCAATAGAAAAAGATGTTTAGTTTTTGTTAACACTTTTCCTATCCCCCCTCCCCCCTTTTACTCCTATACTCTTATACCAACCAATAGGATTTGAATTACTCCAATGCCTCTTTTTTAAACTAGCGTCCCCAATAACGTTATGTGTAACGAGCAAGAACAACAGTTTGTCCGTCCAAGCGTTCTTAGACATATAGTATTTTCTCAATAACTTGGCTAATACTTGGACTACCATATTTTTTTAAAACATATTTTTGCTCAGGGGACACTAAGCTATTCTACTATATAATTTTTATGGTCAGTTTCAGTATGGTTTAGATTTTCAGTTTTGTCACTGTCAATCGTCAAATATAACTTTTACACAAGTCGGCCCTCCCCCCCCCCCCCCCCCCCCCCCCCCCGTCTCTATTATTTCTTTTTCATTATTCAAATAACCAACTCGTTTGAGTGACGTCAGAATATTACCGCTAGGAGGAAATGGAAAACTGTCTGTGTGTTTGTCTCTGCTGGCTTTGCCCACAGCGTGTATATATTAAAGAAACCGCTTGCAGAGCGAAGAGGGGTTTTTCAAAACTTTGGTAGTGTTGGCGTTAATTATTACAATCGTCTCGTTCTTACTACTGGGAAATGTCCGAATTATTACAAATTTTAGTGTTAAAGTTAACATATTACGTTAATTACAAGCTTTTCCCACCGTTTCGTTCAGCAGACCGGCGAGATGTTAAAATGTTTATTGTACGTTTCTAAACCGAAACTAAAATCGTGTTAGATTTTACGGCGGGTCATTTTTTAAGCATTTCCACTGCACAAAAGGCAGCGCTCTACTGGCGTCGAAGAGGCCAATAGTCAGACACCTGAGGGCTGGTGTATTATTTATTATAGGACTAAAATCTTACTGAAATAAGCGATTATCTCACTGTCACGTAGGTCTTTATATCATTAAATTGCCTACATCTTCTTCCTATTCTCTCACCCGCATCCTTTATTTTATTATCTTTCCTTACTTGTTTTTTTCTGTATTTTTCGCATCACTCGGTTGCGAAAAATATTTTCTTCAGTATCCTCAAACTTTACCTTGTGTTTTTTTCTCATACTGGGATACGTAATTCTATTACACAGATGTCAGTCAGACGTGAAGTGCGATTTAGTTGCAGTCCATCTCAGACATCGAGCCGACTTGGGTCTGCACCTTCAGATGACACGACACTCCTGAGTTAGATTCTCGACGTAAACGCGTGAGAATGCTAGGAGAGAGCCGACATCCGTCTGCATTTTCACCGGTCAACAACGAGTTGCATCGGCCGAACGCTTAAGTAGGAGCGAATATTTACACCTTATAGTCGCAGTTTCAGACGGTTGTCTGAGATTTGCAACTGACACTCGCTTTTCCCGGTCAGTTTGTTAACGCAGGTGCGTAATCGCCCTGGTGGCAGTTACAACACGCCTCTAAGTTAAACGTAGCTGTTATGAGAAGGGGGAGAGATCGGGGCGGGGGAGATAGTTCATCCTTTGTCTGGTTTAAAATATTAACCCACGTTTGAAACTATTTCATTTCACTCAGTAACTTTGCAGTTAGACTAGAACAACCTTCGTTCGATTTCTAAATAATCTCTGTTAATAGAGATGGCCTTTAGTTTGGTCGAAGTGGTTTAAGTTCTTAGTACTTCTGTGTTTGAGGTAAATATTATATATAATAGATCTCTAGTATTTTGTGAAGTGATTTAGTGTTAAAATCGCCGATTTCATTTTAAACTAGTTCTGTGTGCAGAGTGAATATTTCGATAGTTTGTTATTTCTTTAATCGACGAGTTGCAGTGGAAATACAAAATAAATTATATTTTTAGCTTACTAAACAAGTAGCTGAAATGAGTTTAATTTAACTGTTAAATACTCAGTCGAAACTGTTTTAATAACTAACTTATAAATGCTAGATGCGACATCAGTGAATATTGACGGAATACGAAGATATTCCTAATTCCTGATGATTGATTTTTATATAACTTATTTCACGGGAAGTTTTAAATATAAGTCAAGCTGTAGGCTTGTCGTGTAAAATGTAAGTTATATTGAGTACATATATGTACATTATTTGATATGTGTTCTTTCCATTCTATATAGTGAAACGGTGGTACCCAACTTGCCAGCGTTTAGTAAAGAGACATATTTGTGTGAAGCATAGACAGTTCCTATCTTTAACCACGTGGGTTTTTTTGTTTCAAGTAACACTGGTCTGACAGTGCATATGCCATCAGAGAGAGACAGTAATAGCAATCCCACTAACAGTTTCTAAAGACTAGAAATATATATTGGGCTTTTGAGCCAGTTCATATTGCTCCACAAATTTAAATGTACATGCTGCCTGGCGGCGAGAATATTACAAGAATAACATTAACATTCCGACAGAGATTGTGACTAGTATTGTGGTGACCAAATATAGTGCCTGCCTGAAAGAAGACACCGATCTGACATTCCTAAAATCCTAGAATCCAAAGCTAATGACATTGTGCTCTGCTAACTTTCGTGCCTGGACAAATTTTATGTGACTTAATCAGACATTCGAAAAAAATTAGAACACCCAAGGAATCGTTTCCCTGAGACAGAGAGTTCAGTACGTCTTTTGGAACTGGGGGTTTCTTGGTCGATGACTGCATTTTTCGGGTCTGTGCGAAGGTCCTAGAATTATTATGTTCCCAGAGGCAGCGAGCAAAGTTGTGAGTATATATGTGTGAGCAAGGCCATGGCTGAATGAATGAGAGTACACAGGCCAGAGTGTTATTTTACCGGTGTATTATTGTCACCCATTTGCTATCTTAAATTTTAAAATCTGCAGAATTTGTTACAAATGCTAGAGTTTCTTTTTTTCTTAGGCTAAATCAGATTATCCAACTCTGTTCATACATTTACGAGAAAGAAAGAAACCTCTTAGACTCAACCCTATGTATCTATAACTCTTTGGGCCATCATCTGTTCTCTTAAGGGGGCTGTGGGCTAAACCTAGAGTAAGATTCTAACGGGCTATCATCCTTGTAGCATTTTCTTGAATTTATGACTATTTGTATATGGTTTTTTTCCTTGATGTATTTCTTTGGTGTTGTGAGAATATTTTTTTAACTGATAATTAAAATCTCTCTTGAACTTAATAATCGTGTTGGTCAGCTCGTTCTAAAATATATATATATATATATCATTGTTATAGTTTTCCCACGTCTGTGTGTTTAACTGTCGTCACGTATATGTGCGTGCCCGTGGGTAGATAGAGATTTATGTAATATATATCTGTGGTTTAGACTGTCTGACACTTTAAAAACGGTCGTAGAAGATAGGTGAGAGAGAGAAGATTATCTCGATTCTCAAAGACAGCCTCTATATCACATTCTATCATCTCACGTGTGGAAATTCTATTGCTTTTCTCCAGCTCTCACTGTATCTATCACTCATTCTAATCTATTCAGAAGGGACCAACCCAAGTCTTAATTCTCCTATCTAAAAATCTACGACACTCACAGATTTCGCTACATGTACAATAAAACCTACACCATGCTGATGTTTGGACTCATCTCCACTAAACCAAATTTTGTGACCATCATCCGTTATTGATTCACCTAATCCTGTCCATCTGACTTCTGCTAGGCCCAGGATGTCCCACGAGTATCTAACAAGTTCATGTGTTAGTTCTCTGACTTTTCCACACTCATATAGCGTGCGTACATTCCAAGTTCCAACAACAAAACTTTCTCTAGGAAGTTTCAAAACAGGTGTTTGTACCCCATTCGCTGACTTATCACTCTCAAGGGGTAATGAGAGCGCGGTCGCTGTTAATCCGGGCCTCGGCCGATCCGGCATATCAGAACTAGTAATCTATGTCAAATGGGTGGTTAGGACTAATAATCCTTATTGCCCGAGGGTCCGGGTGTCCAGACCACTGTTAGTCCGCCCCTGATGGCCAAATTCTTATTATGGAACTAAAGAAGACGACGAAGAAAGCGCGGTAACACAACTTTTGTAACACAGATACACGGACCACAGATACACGGACCACAGATACACGGACCACAGATACACGGACCACAGATACACGGACCACAGATACACGAACACCGGATACACGGACCACAGATACACGAACACCGGATACACGGACCACGGATACACGGACCACAGATACACGAACACCGGATACACGGACCACGGATACACGGACCACAGATACACGAACACCGGATACACGGACCACGGATACACGGACCACAGATACACGGACCACAGATACACGGACCACAGATACACGGACCACAGATACACGGACCACAGATACACGGACCACAAGATTAAAAAAAATAGGTGAATCGCTTTTTCACTTGCATGTATGCAGTATGTATTAACACAACGAACATACCAGCCGTGAAGTTCTCTAGCACAGATAGCTACACCGCTTGTGTGGGTTCTGAAACAAGGTGGTGAATTTAGACCAATGCTATTGTTTTAAACCGTAAATATGTGGAAATGGGTGAATTAAAAGCATTGGACAAATGTCAGGACTTAATTAAATAAAATTGCTTCAAAACGTTACTTTAACGTTGGAACTATTAATACCGATACTTTGTTAGTTGGCAAAATTAGTGTGCTTCTTTTTTTAAAATCTTGTCACAGCCATAATATACTCATATATTACCAAAAAAAAAAAAAAACCTATCTTCAATACCTGTCCATTCTCTGGGCCTAATACAGTGTCACGATCGTCGTCAGCATTACAAAAAAGAAAAAAAAAAAGAAAGATAAAATAGTAAGTAGTCCCATAGCGGACATTGTTGTAGGGGGGATAAATTGTTACAGATTTCACTATGCTAGGTCTCAGCTTTAAGGTGTCGGTTGACTGGTTCTCTTCCTCGCCACCGGTAATTTTGCCTTCCCTAACTCAAGAGTAGAGTCAGATTAATATTTACAGTTGGGTAGACTGGAAGGTGATGATACTAAGTTTCGAACCCTTGTATTCCTTCTTTGATCTTGCCGCACCCATATGCAGAAAATAAAAATCTTTGTTTCGTCTGTACGCTGAATCCAAATGTCACGATCTACATAATATCATCAGAACCATCAGAAGCACCATAACCATTATTATTGTTTGTCATTTTTGCGTAGGTTTGCACAGCCCATAAAACAAACAGGTTGTTAAGTATATCCGGGACTGAACGACTGCATAGTTTACACGGAAGTAAAATACGCGAGGGAAAAGTAATCCAAACGTATAAACGTGCTAACATTCTACCAGCAGACGTCAGTGAGAGCGGAATTTCGAACGGTTAGATTCATGAAAATATGGCGTTTGAAGCCTTCAGGACAAATGGTGGACCAACATTCTATGATGCTGTGTATATTCCTTGGGAAGCAGACCTCGTTACCTCAGGTCTCATTTTCAGTTTCTGCATTCTGGCCTTTTGCTTCTACCTTATTCTCCCTGGACTAGTCGGAAAAGACGTAAGTTTTATTGTAATATATCGATGCTTACTGATTTTGTATATATTTAACCAATATAACAAATAAACGCGCAAACACTTTTACCATCATCTTCTTGGTTTTTGAACCCTGCACTTGAAAACTTGTGTTTGTCGTGTGCAAGGGATACTCAGTTCAATTCCATATGAGCTATAATTAGGGTATAAACATTTATAACACATAAGGAAGGGAAACCCGAGGCCTGTAAACAGTAAATACATATTAGGCAAACATAAAGGTATGTTTTCAGGCACTCGTAAGAAATAAAGAAGTAGAACACTAGACAACAGAAAAACAACAGACGTGAGTGGCTTACCCAGGACTCGAACCCCGGACCTTCCGTGCGACAACCACTGATTGCGTCATTGTTAGGCTGAACTGCCCATTGTAAACTTCCGGTGTTGTGTCTTGCGGTTCGCACTAATGACCAGTTATCGAAGCATCGTTTTTTGGTGATGCCTATATGGCCAGGGAGGATAGTGTGATTCGCTTGCACAGCTAATCGGGGATGTCGCACGGAAGGTCCTGGGTTCGAGTCCTGTGTAAGCCACTCACGTCTGTTGTTTTTCTGTTGTCTAGTTTTCTACTTCTTTATATCTTACGAGTGCCTGAAAACATACCTTTATGTTTGTCTAATATTTATTTACTGTTTACACGTCGTAGATTTTCGATAGGGGAATTAAGACATAGTTTGGTCCCTTCTGAATAGAACTAGAACAGGTGGTGACACAGTGAGAGATAAGATAAGAAATAGATTTTCATGTGTGAGATGGTGTAAAAAAATAGGTAGAATCTGTCCCTGGACTCGAGAAAGATCCTCCAGTTCAGCCTATCTCTACAACAGAACTTTGTTTGTCAGACAGATTACCAATATATATATTTATATCAACCACTCACACACACACACACACACACACACACACACATAAGTGGCGACAGTAAGACGCACAAACGTGAAGAAACTATATGTCGTGAAACGAAGTGTAACCCACTACTTTGTTAATCACTATGTCGAGATACAGATTTGCTTCAACCAATCAACTTGCACCGTTCACCAGTCTCTGAGACAGAATAAATTATACTGTTCACGCAGTTCACGCAAGATGGCGGCTAAAAACTGAATAAAATTAGGCTGTATGAGCAAAAGACGAAACCGGAGGAAACCAATCATTTTGCTCCGCCAGGAACCAACCGAAAGCCTTTCTTAAGCAGTTACCTGGCTATATAATAGGGCGGAATTTTATGCTAAACACGCAATCCCGAACTTGACGCCAGAGATACTGACTGAAGAGGAAGAAGCTGTCACCTTGATTGATTGTTTTTTTTTTTTTTTCCCCTTAACCAGCGGCACTTGGGCTTTCAGCCCTTCGGCCCAATGACATGTCATTGCGAGGCTGAGGAACCTGAGGACTTTCCTTCCAACCCGGTCAGGAGCTTCGCTCCTTCCCATCCACAGAGGGTTTATCACAGGAGCCGTTCAGGTTATTCAGTCAAATTTCCGGCCGTAAACATTTCTTCAAACGCTGACGCCCGGGTTTGAACCATGAACACCTGGTCGCCAGTACAACGCCGAAGCCATTACACCAGCGCGGCTCCCGATTGATTGTTTACCTGAGGGCATCGACCTGCAACCTACTTCACTAGTCGAGTCAAACTGGCCGTTTTTTAAATCTTGGAGGGTAATTATAAATTTACGATAACCTTTAGGAAAATAGGCCTTCAGCAGGCATATAATGTTGGTATTTGTTGTGTGTCATTATACTACCTACACCTGTATATATTTAATATATTTTGGGTTCCCTATGAATGTATATGATTGAATAGACGAAGACTAATAGGACTCATACTTCAATCTATTGTCTCCTATATTCAGCCTATTGTCTCTGATAATTCCAAACTGCAAATATAAAGATAACAGTCCTTGTTATGACTCAATCTATTGTCTCAGATAAGACCAACTGCAATATAACCAAAACAGTCCTTGTTAGGACTCAATCTATTGTCTCATCTAACTCCAACTGCAATATAACCAAAACAGTCCTTGTCAGGACTCAATCTATTGTCGCATCTAACTCCAATCTATTGTCTCCTATAACTCCCACCTGATATATCACCAAACAGTCCTCGTCTCATATACTCCTATCATAAGAACATAACAATATTGTTAGGATATATGTTACCAGCTAGTATAGCACTTGACAGAGAGGACGTGGTATAGTATAGGGGGAAGGACATTGTTGTATCACACCTAGGTGTACATATTATTGGATTTATTCATGTATTGATTTATATTATGGGATGTATTAATGTATTAAATGTATTCATGTATTGAATCTATATTATTGAATGTATCCATGCATTAGTTTATCAGAAAGAATGCTTTGCAAGTAGACACATGTCTTGTCTCGCTATTGCTAAATCATACTGAGCCATGTTGTCATTCATCCTACATGCATACATCTGAGACACGCTCATTTCACTCACACTAGAAATAGGTGGGCTTGAGGACAGAAATTAGCCCCTATTTTTGCTTTGTTACAGGTTTATTTGTGTCCAAAAAAACCTGAGGTCGTATGTTCGAGTCAATCCCGCTGCCTGGAACTTCGCAGGAGCATAGAGATTGTACAGAAGCTACATTTTAGTCCCCCTCAGTCTTGGGTGGGCTAAAGTAACGAGCCTCAGCAGGAGTGGTGTGAACCAAACTAAGGAGAACAGAACGTTTTAAGAGATGAGTACTCATTCGTACCATTTCTGTCAGCATTGTGAGCATAGAAACTGTCAGTGATGAGAAAGTGACTTAGCACAGCAAGAGACAAAAAAACAGCATAGCTGATAAATGTTATATCCTTAATTAACAGCACAGCTGATATAATTTTTGTTCCTATAATTGGAAAAAGACGTTGTCTATATAAATATAAATATTTGTAAAATATATGTAAACTTACAAATTCATTACGTTCCATTTTTTTCAACATTCACCCTTCAGCACAAGAGTAGCTAGTGTATATACTAAATAAAATATAAGGAAATTGTATTTTGAACGACTTGTCAATTTTATCATTGTTAAGTAAAAATCTGTTTCCTTGTTTTGTTTAATATCACAGTTAGTTACACAGCGGAGGTGGCACTTTATGTCGGTCTCCTCTCTACTATTGTTTCGAGATCAGATCATTCACAGCCGTAACTAATTTGTGATACCAGTAGTCCTCTCAGACACTGGGACTTCACCATTTTCTGCAGAAATTCTATTTCTGTAATTTTCAGTACTATACTGATCCTACAGCCAAATAAAACCTCACGCCACACTATATCAATGGAATAGGGATATTTTTGGGACGAGCTGACCAACACATGTAAATAAAGTTTATGTAAATTTTATTTACCATAAAGAAACTTCACAACAGCGATAATTTGAATATCAATCAAATACAAATAAACATAGGTTAATGAATTAATCAAGAAATAGACCCATAGGTGTAATCCTCCCTCCCTCTGTTGAAACAAGATCCCGTTAGAAGAAAGTTATTAACCCCCAAAGAGTCAAAGATTTTTACGCTATGGTCTAGGATTTCCCTCTACAGTAAAGAACAGAGTTTATACGTTAATCTATTCTGAAAGGGACAGTGTTAACAAAACTTACACATTTAAAAATAACCAACGTGAGTACATGGATTCTACAAGAGAGATATATACTTACTTACTTACTTACTTAGTCGTTCCCCTTCTACCGTGAGGTGTAGAGGTTTGGAAGAGAGAGCGCCAGACTATCATATCGGCTGTCTTCCTCCTGGCCTGATTCCATTCTAGTCCTCGGTCCTTCAAAGATTGTCTAATGTTGTCCTCCCAGCGGACTCTGGGTCGTCCTGGGGGTCTGGATCCTTGGCTCTTTGTTTCCCATGCTTGTCGTGGTAGCCGGTCTTCTCCCATTCTAGAGAGATATATATGAGGATTATTCATTCATCCTTCCTCTCTTCTCAGACAACCGTGGCCACGTACATTTGTTCTTACCTAATACTTGAGTTGCACCTTCTGGAACAATCTTTAGGACACACGCACACAGCAAATCCAGTGTTATTTTTGGCAAAGAAAACCCCAGCTCCTCGGAGACAGATTAAATCCACTTCTCCGGGGAACGTTCTCTTTGTTATTTTTATTTAGGACTACTGTTTATGTCACATTAATTAGACCAGGTAAGAAATTGAACAGTGCTCACAGTGTCAGAAACTTGGGTTTTCTAGTACATAGGAATGTCAGATCGGTAACTTCTCTGAATATAATAATTCCTTGTTACACCACAAATGGTCACACGTCGGGAAATGTTAATGTTTGAGATTTCGCCACAACGGGCTGAATGTAAATGCAATTTGGGAAAGAAATATAAATCTGGATCTATAGGCCCAGATACAATATTTATTCTTAATGTTCTTTGGGTTGGTACTCTGTCTCTTTCTGAGTGCAAACACAATGCCAGACAGGTCTACCTTGAAGACCCAGGTATTAAGTACAAAAAAATGTTCTTTCGTTTGGTTATTCTCCAATATATATGGAAGCCATTGGTAAGGTTTAGGGTTTGACCCAATACTGTGTAAAGGAGGGAAAAAAATACAAATACTTAACCATAATATAGTATTCTCAATCCCATCCTTACCCCGCGTAAAACATAACATGTTTATCCACTTCGGTTATTTAACTAAAATTATAAACTACAAGCTTAGAGCTTCCGTGAAATAAATTCTAGTCATTTAAAAAAAATTAATCATCATGAATTAGAAATAAATACATATTTCGTCAATACTCATGATGAACAATGCATTTACTAGTTGGTTAAAATATTCTCTGACTGGGTACTAGCAATTAATTAAATTTATGTTATAGCTGGAATAGTTTAGCTAGAAATTATTATTTATTCTGCTAGCCTATGTAACACAGTTAATCCTAGAGAAATATAAATGACGGACCTATCTAGTAAATCACTCTGCACAAAAATCTTAGAGAAATATAATACGGACTTAACTATTAATCACTCAAACTACTAGTAAATATAATTACCTCCACACAAAACTTCTAAGTCTATCTCCAACAAAAAACTAAGAAACTCCACTAATACAAGTGATCTAGAAATCGAAGCTAGATGTCTTTAAAATCTGAGGACTACTGAATAATGGATTTTAAAAGCTGGACAATATATATTAAATTTCCAGAAAATCGCTCGTACTTGCTAGATATGACACCTTCACTCAGATCTCGGGCTTTTCCTCGTTCGATTTGCGAATCTGAGGAAATTTTCACGCTTTTGCCGCTTGCACTCTGCAATCGAGCGAAGCCCGTTCTTTGATCTTGCGATTCTCACAGTGTTTAATTACCTATCCGGGACCCAAAGATGCAGCAATAGAGAATGCAATCAGCGACCCATAACTTGACTGCTTGCATCAGGGTCAGCGAACCAGAGCTGACCAAGACCCTACTCCACCTCCACGTGGTGGTCCTGGAAACAGGCTGCATCACTGCAGTCTGGCTGAGAGAGTAGGGGTCGAAGAGGGAAAGCAAACCCGGTCCCAAAAAATGCCGTGCTGAAGTCGGATGTGTCGGCCGAAAGGTGCAGATATCACAGCTCCGGCGTAAACAGACACAATGCAACCAACGTCCTTTTCAGGACGAACGAGGAAGAAGAAGAAAGTACCTATCATACGAACGGATTCAGGGGAAAGTAATAGAAATTGTCTCTCCTTTGGTTCCAAATTATCTGCTCCTTCTATTCAAATTATTTCCCCTGATTACTGCCTAACGAAAAATACGTTACAACTATCATTAGCTTATCTACACTTGAGCCAAAATTTACGACTCTATGAAATAGTCGCCCCTTTCCTACGCGTTCCGTCTTACTCTGTTGATCTTATTACGACGATTTTCAATCGCTGGCATTTAATTACAGGTAACCGACTCAACGTTAGCTAAATAGGTCTGTTTGTAAACATTCTTAAGGAAATAGAGAACAGAAAATAAAATAGGCGTGCTAAATTAGAAAAAGAGACAGATCTCTGAGTGTAGGAGTGTGTTATGTTAACAAACGTGCGTAGGTGAAAAAGAAAAATGAAGATAATGAAATAGATATATGAAAGCTATTATCATAATGTGTCACATTACAGGCCTCGGGTTTCCCTCCGTTATGTGTTATAAATGTTTATACAATACCAAAACCTACCCTCTGTCCTGTACTTACTGTTCTTAGTCTTCTATCATTTACTAGACACAGTATTAAGGTCTTTGTCTTGTGTGGACTGACCTGTACTGTATAATAGGGGAACAACATAAGTGATTGTGTCATAAATAGGCTGGACTGCCCATGGTAAATTTCCGGTGTTATGTGTTGCGGGTCGCACTAAAGACCCGTCATCGAAGCTCGCTTGCATAGCTAGGCGGGGTTGTCGCACGGAAGGTCCTGGGTTCGAGTCCTGGGTAAGCCACTCACGTCTGTTGTTTAGTTTTCTACTTCTTTATATCTTACGAGTGCCTGAAAGCATACCTTTATGTTTGTCTAATATTTATCCCTTAGCGTTACGCACTGACTGAAAAAGCTGGGATTTATATATATAGGATTGAATAATTTGTTCATTGTTTCAAGGTTGAATGTTTGTTTCTGAAGACAGCTTTGTTTTATACATCTAAAAAAAAAAAAAAAAAAGATTTCACTTATTTATAAAATAACCCAGTGAGCATTTTTACATGCGTTATTGTAAATGTTATAAACAGTCCTTTATACCAGGGGTTCTCAATCTTTTTTTGCTCATGGTCACCTTCTGAGCCTCATTTACCGCCGTGGCCTCCTCCTCCCCCCCCCAATTTAGTCGCTGTTAGATGGAAATAAGGTACTTTACTATCTTACTATGTGTTACGGTCTCACTGTATCTTTTCTTGCTAGTTGTTATTAAAAGATTCAGCACCGTTGGACGTGAGTTTATTGGGTTGCTTGTCAATATTTCAGATATTATGATTCATCTATTCTAATTCCAGCTTTATAGTTCGATTGCAGTATTAAGCCATTATGGTGTGATTAAATTATTATTATATTCAGTGTCGTTATTGTATATTAATTCTTCCGCAGTGTTGGTTAGATTATAGTTAGTCTTAGAAATACCTGTGATAATCTGGACTGACCTTGCAAGGATTAATGACAGTCACAGCACAGAGTGAGAACTTGCATAATTCAGGCAATCAACAAGTTCCATTGACGACTGAAAAATTTAATATATACTTTAGCACAATGAGCGTAATACATTTCACACATTTAACTTGGCTTTATCATAGTCCTAAGCTCTATACAATGTTCCTCTCACAGACTTAGCTCGTCTGGGTTAACCGTTAAGAATTATTATCCCTTCACAATCCTAGTGAGTACATTATCCGTAAATCTATAGATCCTGTCTATGTATCATTAATCAACATCTTTGGCTTGCATCGCCAGGCTTTAACTGCCGTGTATATAAGTTCAAGGTGAACGTAATCTGCTTTGTTCGCGATTCTAATCCGGACTCTACCTGGTCCTATAATCAATTTGATACGGATCCTTACGCTATCTTACACTTTCCAGTGGATCTGCCGTTCCACATAAATTTAATCAGTGGCTATGCCACATATTCAAACACGATCCTTAAGTGGTTTTCCCACACATTCCAACACTGCCATTCGGCTCAATGGCCATACATAGACTTTCCTAGTCTTTAGACACATATCCTTATATTGGCTTAAAGCCAGAACACAACGGTTCTACACATGAGTAAGTGGCTATACCACACAATTGAAACACTATCCATAAGTGGCTGTGCCACACATTGAAAACACTGTCGGATGGCACGCCGGCCATCAGGCCCGCAGGCCATAGGTAGACTCCTGTAACTAGGCTAGACGCGTCATACATCGATTTGCGCGATTTCTGGTCTTAGTTTAATTGAGGTGTCTTGTGGTGCACGCATGCGAATGTGGCCATCATTCACATGCCTGCAAGCCGCGAAACAGTCCTCAACACTATGGCCTCGTAGAAAAATGGCATGCCCAAACCCCCCCCCCCCCCCCCCCCCCCCGGGGGGACAAATGACCCACGTTGAGAGCCACTGCTTTATACGACAGCGGGCTCTATGACGAATGGTAACTGTTCTTTCCTATAAATGTCACGACGATTATGTCATGGCTGTTTTGTTCATTACTGCAGTGTCATGTTATTTTTGTTTATATAATTTGATTACGCTTGCGATAGTGACATAGAAAGTGATGATAATAAAAAAGGGGCAGATGTCAGTAACTGCAGCTATTGTGGTGTATATCAATGCTGATCGTCCGTCCACCATGAATCTTTCATCGGTTTATTGTTTTGCCATTATTATTTTTAAAAAGAATGTTAATTTTTTTTAAACATATTATTCTCTTATCACGTAGTTTAGAGCGCTTGTCTTGCACGGCAGTCACCGGGTTTGGTTCAAAACTTGGTAGCGACACGCTCCAATCAACCCAGCTGTAAATGCTAAATGGATTCCTGACTCTGCTTTTGAGTTAGGGAAGGTAATGGCAGCGAAGAAGGGAACTGGTCACCTCACTTCATAAAGCGGAACCTAACATATTAAAGTTTCTAACACTTCACTCACCACGGCAGTATCTGCTACGGGGACTACCTTTACCGCACCGTATCTTACAGTTTATATTTGTCGTTTTCTATAACTTGTGAGGTGTCTTGTTTAAAACTGATCAATGCGTACGACTCGTTCATATCAAGTGATGTCTCAGAATGGAAGATTGGTTGTTAATGTCTCACGCACTTTCTGCCTCTTGTGGTAATTGAACATTCTGATAGGCTACTTCCTGTCAATCTCTTGGTGTTATCTGCCCACTTACAGTACTGCGGGTACACTTGCCTGTTTGCCTTTAACAATTCACAGAAATGTTATGTCTTTCTTTATTAATTTATTCAGATCACCTTTCAGCTCCCAAAATAGCATGGGTCTTCAACAAATTTATGCCATATCCTCCTGTCCGTGCCATCCACTCAAATTCTTCCATGTTTTCGTTATCCTTTTCATTTGTGTCTTCTGTTCTCTTCTCCATGTCTCCCCGAATCTCTCATATCCAGGTGATTCCAGAGCAAAAGTTGTATTGTAATGTTAACAGGTTTTCCAAATATGTGTCCTATCCATCGCCATCGTCTGCTTCTCACTTCCTGTTCCACTGGCACCTGTGTAGTTCTTGTCATTAGGTCTTTCTTTCTGTCCACTACATTTTGATGTTATCTGTAATTTCTGTTCATTCTGTGTTTCACCACAGTCTCCTTGTTTTTCGTCTGTTTTCATGAAATACACGCCACTCTTCTGTATGTTTAAATTTCAAGGGCCTAATTTCTTTATTCTGAATGTGTCATCAGCATCCTTCGGTTCACCAGTGAGCATAGGCTTTCAACAAACTTCCTGTTCCATGCCATCAGCTCATGGTCTTTCATTGTCTTTTCCCTTCATGTCTTTCTCGTTCGCTTGTCTATGTGTTATTTCATCTCTTCTATATCTCTTATCCAGGGGATTGCAGAACTAGGACAGCTATAAACAGGTTTTTAAATTGTGTGTCCAAGTCATCGCCAGCGTTAAGTTGATTAAATATCAGACTTAGTCTTTACACCCCTCTCCCTATGTCTTGTTTTTGTTTCGTATTAACAAAATTTTTTTTTGGGTGTAATTTCTCTTTTGGTTTTGTTTGTTTGTTTGTTTTTGCTTATTTGTGTGTTTATTTGTTTGTTTGTTTTGGTTGACATACATACACACACAGTTCGATAATTTTGATTTGTCCTAAGATCAACAATTGGACAGAAGATATGATGCCAGTTTCACATATCGGCAATTGTACATATTATTTGGGCTTGAAGACACGATATATCCTAGTTATAACCCTTGAGGGGTTGAACTGATATTTTGTCATCATCAAATAAAAAAATGAATCACCCGCGTCTTTTTCTCACTCTTGTTCCACTTGCACGTGTGTGGTTCTTGTCATCAGTTTCCCAGTAATTGTAGGGTCATACCACTTCAATATTTCTGTTATACGCAAACACCCATTTATGAAGTCAATAGCTTTTTGGTTGTGGTTTTTGCTGTTCAGCATGTTTCAGAGCCATGTAATAGGACTGACTTGATATTTGTGTCTATATTGCATCCAAGGTATACAACTGCTACATGCTGATATTTAACTCATTTGCAGAAACTATATACATTTATAAAGATAACAGTGAGTCTGTACATCGGAGCAGTCATACTGGGTAAGTTGTGTGCATCTGTTACGATAGCAGTTGAGAGAAAGAGTCAAAGAGAAGAAAGAGAGAGAGAGAAAAAGACAGAGAGTAAGAGAGACAAAGACAGAAAGAAGAGAGAGAGAGAGAAAGAAATAGAGATAGAGAGAAATAGACAAAAAGGGAGAAAAAGGATATAAAAAGGAGACAGTAAAAATTGAAAAGGGGGAATAAAAACAGAGAACTTAAGATGATAGGCGAATGTGAGAGACATAATTAGATCATGCCTGTACAAACGGAGTCGAGGTTTCGGTAGTTTTGTGTGTAGTCAGAATTGTAGCCGGAGTCAATAACAAGCTCCTGAACCCCGTCTCCTCTCATATTTTTTTTTAAAAATTCCCTATTGCGGGAAAGGGGGAGTGTAATCAGGGTATTTCTCGAGAAATCTGGAACAGTTTAAAAAAAAAATTAAAGCCCTTAACTTTAGCCATTGCGCATTGCGGAACAAAAGTTGTGCAGTAATACCCTAAAAATTAACAGCGAGAGAGAGAGAGAGAGAGAGAGAGAGAGAGAGAGAGAGAGAGAGAGAGAGAGAGAGAGAGAGAGAGAGAGAGAGAGAGAGAGAGAGAGAGAGAGAGAGAGCTAAACAATTCATTATGTCAAATCGTCATTCGAAGGAAAGGTTTAGTGCCTGGAAGAACAGCCTTTATATCAATCACCATATACAGCTCCCTCATATCCCACTTTAGCTTCGGAAACTGAGGATAATCTGAATGTTGAAAATAAAATAAAAAATATAGATGAGCAGGGGCGATCAAAGCGCCGCCGATTAAACTTTTAGAGACAAGCAGAGAAAGAAAGCCATTTGAAATATTCAAATTAAAGTTGGAATTGAACAATGCACTGAAAAAGGCAGAAAAATGGACCGCACGTCGAAGATACAGGTAAAACAGGCAATACCTCTATATCCTTCAATTGTGCAAAACGCAGCTCTTTTTGTCAAGGAAGTGGAGGGGAACTGCGGTAAGACGTGGAATACGATGGATGGGTTTGAAAAAAATCGAAAAAAGGTGATTCGTCTTACGAGGACAAAGGACAAAGAAAATAGTCTACGTTACGGCCACAAGGCCTTCGTCAGGAAAGGAAAGAAAGTGAAGGCTAGATAGGACACATAAAAACTAAATAAAATAAAAACTGGGTACTTCCCTGAAGGCAAGAACCGAAATTCTATCAAAATCGCTGTCCTGTTGATAAGCGCGTGGCTGAACAGACAGCGACTTCCGCCGCCGGATGTACACAATGCATACTAAGAAACTAAAAAACGAAACCGGAAAATAAACTACCCAACGTGATAAAAGTGGGGACTGGAAATAATAAGGGACAGAATGAGTGGGAGATAAATAAATATGAAATAAAAAAATGTATATGGCATACAAATAGAAGAATAGGATAAGAGTGGAAAGAGTAAAATAGAGCAAGAGAGGAGAGGGTGACCTCAGACAAAGGTGTGAAAAGTGTTGAGACCGGCTGGTTTTAGACACCCCATGCGGTGGATAAGACGGTTCTCAAGCTGTTCTCGGCTGGCAGTGTCAGAGGAGCAGGATCGGATCGCTGTGACCTGGATGTCGATGGGACCATGGTGGTCAGGACCATTGAAGTGTATAGCAACTGGTGTTGACTTTTGCTGAGCGATGTCATTTAAGTGCTGGCTGAATCTGTCCCCAAGTCGTTTGCCTGTTTGGCCAATATAGGTTTTGCAGCAACGTTTACATATGATCGTATAAATGACATTGCGCGATTCACACGTGAAGCTACTAGTGATGGTGTACGTAGCCTTAGGAAAGGACACCTTCTGGGTTGAGATGACATACTTGCACGTGTTGCATCGTGTCCGACCACAGGGTAGTGTGCCAAAGTGAGTGGCATTCTCCTTTGGGAGACGGCTGTGAACAAGAAGATCCTTCAAGTTCTTGTCACGTCTATATGCCACCAAAGGTGCTTCACTGAATACTTTTTGGGTCAGAGGCTCTGCTTGGAGGATAGGGAGGTGTGGCGGAAAGGATTTGTTTGACAGTAGTACTGTGAGGGTGATGGGTCAAGATTAATTTGACTCTATCCGAAGTGGATTTATGGTGAGGTTTGAGGGCCTCCAGACGAGAGATGGGGAGCACACGTTGGAGAGCAGAGGTGAGAACATGTTCTGGATAAAGTCTGTTACGGAAAAAATCCAACATCTCATTTGCTCGTAAGTGGAAGTCATCGTCGTCTTGGCATAAACGGCGGAGGCGGAGAAGTTGTGAAAAAGGAAGGGAGTCACGACAAGCCCGAGGATGAGAAGAGGTATACAGGAGGTAGCTGTGGGCATCTGTCGGCTTGTAGTATACTGAGGTATTAAGGCCGGAGGGCGTGATAGAAATAGTAATGTCAAGGAAGTTGACAGATACTGTGGAGACGAGGGAGGTGAACTTGATGGTGGGGTGAAAGTGGTTCACAAAGTCGATGAAGCGGTGTAAATCAGTCTCAGACATATCTGTGAGACCTATGCCATCATCGATATATCTGCGGTAAAACCCAGGGAAAGGACCGGAGTATTGTTGCCATATCTGATGCTCCAAGTGGCCCATGAATAGACAGGCATAGCTGGGACCCATCTTCGTTCCCATGGCAACACCGCTAATTTGGTCAAAAAACTGACCATTGAATTCAAAGGAATTCAGTTGAAGGACCAGTTCAGCAAGACGGAGAAGAGTGACAGTGGATATAGAAGGGCAAGTGCGTTGGTCCAGAAAAAACTGAAGAGCTCGGAGACCATCAGAGTGGGGAATAGAGGTATACAGAGAGCAGACGTCCAGCAAGAAAAGACGGTAGGAGCGGTCTGCTGGGAGTCGGATAGAGGAGAAAGTTGTAAGAGCGTGATTGGTGTCTTTGATGAAGGAGGGAAGATTCACAACGATAGGCTGGAAAATGCTATCGAGAAAGTCAGAAATGTGTTCAGTAGGACAAGAACAGGCTGAGACAATAGGTCTTCCAGATGTGGCTTTCAACGTATGCGCGTAGTGGCCGCCAGTCACTCCCGCCTTTTATCAGACCTTAGTGCCCAACAGACCCAGCTTCTGCTTCGCTTACGTTGTCTCACCTCCAACAACTTCCCTTTCTATTCTATGATACGCACCACTATCCACACACTGAACCGGCAGCTGCATGAGTTCATTTCCACGTCTAAACACCATAAACTATCCCGTCTCATCCCTACCCCCATAGCTACCCCTCCATCCTCCACTCCATCATGCACTCAGGTAGTCTGCATCCCCCCAGATCTACCCCTCTCTGAGGGAGAGCGCTCTGTTCTTAGTAAGGGCCTAAAATTTGTTCCTCTTCGTCCGACCCTAGACCAATACAATCTCCTCCAGGATGTTCATCGATTTCACCGTCGCATGAGGCTGAAGCTCCATTTTAGAGAGAAAGACAGCACTCCGCAGTCTCAGGCTGAATCCGACATCTTCGCACGCTTTTCTGACTCTACTAAACCTCCCTTTACACCTAAACCTGGAGCCTCTCATGCCCTGGACCTGTATATCAAGAACACCATCCATGACATTCAGCAGCTCCGCCCTCGTAGATTGCATTATTCCAATCTCACTTCGGCGGAGTCTGGTGCTCTCTCCCTTCTTCGCCGTAGAGAGACGACATTGTCATCAAACCGGCTGACAAGGGAGGAGCCATTGTCGTCTGGCAGAAGGACTTGTACCTAAGTGAAGGTAAAAACCAGTTGACCAATGGCTCTTTTTACAGGTCCAGGACCAGCGATGCGACTGTCTCTAACAATCGCATTGTACACAACACGATTAAACAGCTTATCACTAGTAATGATCTTCCTCCCGAAGCATCTCATCTCAGGATTCATGACAGCTCTTTGGGCAAGCCTGTATTCTACATGCTCCCCAAAATTCACAAGATCGAAAACCCTGGAAGACCTATTGTCTCAGCCTGTTCTTGTCCTACTGAACACATTTCTGACTTTCTCGATAGCATTTTCCAGCCTATCGTTGTGAATCTTCCCTCCTTCATCAAAGACACCAATCACGCTCTTACAACTTTCTCCTCTATCCGACTCCCAGCAGACCGCTCCTACCGTCTTTTCTTGCTGGACGTCTGCTCTCTGTATACCTCTATTCCCCACTCTGATGGTCTCCGAGCTCTTCAGTTTTTTCTGGACCAACGCACTTGCCCTTCTATATCCACTGTCACTCTTCTCCGTCTTGCTGAACTGGTCCTTCAACTGAATTCATTTGAATTCAATGGTCAGTTTTTTGACCAAATTAGCGGTGTTGCCATGGAAACGAAGATGGGTCCCAGCTATGCCTGTCTATTCATGGGCCACTTGGAGCATCAGATATGGCAACAATACTCCGGTCCTTTCCCTGGGTTTTACCGCAGATATATCGATGATGGCATAGGTCTCACAGATATGTCTGAGACTGATTTACACCGCTTCATCGACTTTGTGAACCACTTTCACCCCACCATCAAGTTCACCTCCCTCGTCTCCACAGTATCTGTCAACTTCCTTGACATTACTATTTCTATCACGCCCTCCGGCCTTAATACCTCAGTATACTACAAGCCGACAGATGCCCACAGCTACCTCCTGTATACCTCTTCTCATCCTCGGGCTTGTCGTGACTCCCTTCCTTTTTCACAACTTCTCCGCCTCCGCCGTTTATGCCAAGACGACGATGACTTCCACTTACGAGCAAATGAGATGTTGGATTTTTTCCGTAACAGACTTTATCCAGAACATGTTCTCACCTCTGCTCTCCAACGTGTGCTCCCCATCTCTCGTCTGGAGGCCATCAAACCTCACCATAAATCCACTTCGGATAGAGTCAAATTAATCTTGACCCATCACCCTCACAGTACTACTGTCAAACAGATCCTTTTCCGCCACCTCCCTATCCTCCAAGCAGAGCCTCTGACCCAAAAAGTATTCAGTGAAGCACCTTTGGTGGCATATAGACGTGACAAGAACTTGAAGGATCTTCTTGTTCACAGCCGTCTCCCAAAGGAGAATGCCACTCACTTTGGCACACTACCCTGTGGTCGGACACGATGCAACACGTGCAAGTATGTCATCTCAACCCAGAAGGTGTCCTTTCCTAAGGCTACGTACACCATCACTAGTAGCTTCACGTGTGAATCGCGCAATGTCATTTATACGATCATATGTAAACGTTGCTGCAAAACCTATATTGGCCAAACAGGCAAACGACTTGGGGACAGATTCAGCCAGCACTTAAATGACATCGCTCAGCAAAAGTCAACACCAGTTGCTATACACTTCAATGGTCCTGACCACCATGGTCCCATCGACATCCAGGTCACAGCGATCCGATCCTGCTCCTCTGACACTGCCAGCCGAGAACAGCTTGAGAACCGTCTTATCCACCGCATGGGGTGTCTAAAACCAGCCGGTCTCAACACTTTTCACACCTTTGTCTGAGGTCACCCTCTCCTCTCTTGCTCTATTTTACTCTTTCCACTCTTATCCTATTCTTCTATTTGTATGCCATATACATTTTTTTATTTCATATTTATTTATCTCCCACTCATTCTGTCCCTTATTATTTCCAGTCCCCTCTTTTTGTCACAGCTGTATCACCACCATTAAGGGTAGGGCGCTTGTTTTCTGCCCTCCAAATCATAAGATCTGACTTGATGAGAGCAACAATGAAGCGATTCTCTTTCTTAGAATAAATTCAACTTTTAAGTTTATCTTTCCAGGAGATTAAGATAAGCTCTTTAATGCTAAATTTTTGTGGGGGGTTTTTAAGATGTAGTTTTGTCGCTATTAAGAACAGTGTAGCTTTGAGCGTCATTTAACAAATGATAACTGTTACAGTTAAAGAAGTCTATTTCTTATTTGCCTTTCCTATAATACACATAGTAATTGTAAGCATGATATCTGTGGCTGCAGCATGGGTGCTGTGTTTTTTAGTTAGTCACTGTGCATATATCCAACATATGATCATACATGATGCAGTTAATAATTAACGGAGTCGAAGTCGTTTTTATTTTAAATTACTAGAGCCGGGGTCGAAAAAATTGGTCCGACTTCACATCCCTGAAAAAGAGGCAGAGTATAACATTGATAAACACTGTTGACTAATAGAATGGCAGAGACAACAAATGAAAACTGAAAGAAACAAAGAAAATGTTATGATTTGACTATTTTTGTGGAGTTTATATTGTTAAGAGCGGTTATGTTAGGATGAAGTAAACGACAAAACAACAACAAGAGAGAAGGAAATTAAACGGCAAGACACCGATACAAAAATAGACAGACAGAACATGTACCTAGAAAAAAGTATTCCACATCCTCTCAGCCCTAAATTTCTTTTTTAAAATCAACACCACACCACATATACCACAAGACGCTTTCTTCTGTCCTAAATGAAGCATTGCACATCCTCTCAGTCGTAACTGTCTTCATCAAAATAAACTCTACACAACATTTACCACACGTGTTATTCTTCTTGCCCCCCAAACAGTGTCAAACTTTGCTATGACCTGGGAGACGGCCGAGACTCATACCAGGACCAAGTACAAGGCTGGAACTGGAGAGGAAGTTAATGTAACAATCGGGGTCAACATAGGTTTTAGAGGTGTCAATATAACACTCAAAGGTAAGTGACAGCCCAGCGTTAAGTGTGGCAGTTATTGTATATGAAAGAAGGAATAAGAGAAAGGAAGATGAAGGGAGCTAGTTAAAAAACCAAAAGCGTCAAAAAAAGAATTGACATTAATGCGTAAATATTATTGGCAAGAAAAAAAAATTATAGCAAAAAGTATTAATTTAACTAAGTTTGTATAATGTGTATTTCTATTAAATGAAGAAAAAAATTTTTTTTTTAAATTCCTTATTTCTTCAGTACCACGTTTAAATTTAGATGTGTACCTTTATTGCAGGAGATAATAATCAAATTAAAGGGGAGACAATAAACTACAACGAGAATTTCAATTGGGAAGGTTTGCAGGGAAGACTAGGATTTGGTCCCTTTGGTAAGTCTGATGTGACATGGAAGCATAATTGCTGGATTTCTTGACATCTTTCATGATTATCGCCATTATGATCAATAAGAAATCACCAGCAGTGCCATCACCCCTAACAATGCCCTTATCAGAATTACCATAATCATCATTTCGTTATAATTATCATCAGTTCTTACAATGCCGAGAGGCACATACAATGGAGACAGAACTCTCCATCACCCTTTTTTGTCTGTTTGATAAGTTTATATCTGTTTGCTTCATTTATGTCTGAGTTAATGCTTAATTAAAGATGCAAGAATAGTTAAAAAAACAACTCCGCCTTGGCCGGTCCCAAGCCCGGCTGAAATAGGAGGAGGGCGGCATGCATGGAGGCTGTAAGTAGGCAGCCCCTCCACCACGCAAAGGCACAACAGGTCCAATCACCACTTTGCTTTAAAATTTGATTAAAAGACAGAACTGGACTGATCTTAAATGCGACGAACTGGCACAAATTAAGGGCGACGATTGACCGAGGACTAGTTTGGAACCAGGTCAGAAAGAATACAAGGATAGTATGACGCTCCCTCCACCAAACTTCTACACCTGGAATAAGAGGGGTGACTAATTAAGTAAGTAAGAATAGTAAAAAACATGTATTGGCAACAATCAGCAGCTTAAGAAATGGCAACCTAGCAGGAAAGTTTCAGCAGATAAAACAGGGTGTTGCTTAGGGATGTGAGCTGTCACCCAATTTGTTCTCTCTCTAAAGTGAAAATATGATAAGATCCGTAGAGGATATTCCAGAACTAGCAGTTGATGGACATAATATAAACAACTTACAGAGTCGTTCACATATGACGTCACATAATTTTTGCCAGTTGAACCCCCTCTCCCCCCCGCCCCCGTCACATTTCTTCACAAAATTCCAGATCACCCCCACCCCCCCAATGTGACATCACAAATCTCTTAAACCCACTCCCTTTTTCCCTACTTTTTTGTAATATTGAAAATAAACAACGTAATGGAATGTAAATTAGTAAAATAATCATCATCATCATTATCATCACCACATTTCAGCTCCCATAGGAGTATATGCTTTATGCCAAGTCTTCCTGTCCTGTGCTGTCAGCTCATGGTCATTCCAAATCTTCTTCACTCCCTTCCTGTCTGTCTCCAGTTATCTTCTCTATGTATTCCTTGGTCTCGTCCTCTGCCTATTTTACCCTGTAGATTCCAGAAGAAGGAGTGCCAGGTAAAGCTTCTATACACTAAGTCAATGTAACAGTTTTGAAACAATTCAGCAGATTCAAATACCTAGGCACGTTAATATGTTGGACAGAAGATGCATCTCACAGGTGAGGAGTAGAATCTTCTTCTTCTTCAAGTACCAAGCCTGGTGGTGATCATGTCTCTGTACGCCTTCCAGTCTCTTGTACTGTTTATCAATCCTGTTGTTGACTTCTTTCCCTGTTGAAACTACAGTCACATAGTCCCTTGCACAGTCATGAATCAATACACCCATGGGTTTGCCCGGAGTGCAGTGAGGTCAATTCTGATTAACAATAACAATAAGAATCAAAACAACTTCCAGAAGACTAGAATGGCCCAAGGCAAAAGCAGCATTCCATAAAGGAAAAGTATTTTATGCAAATCTTTGTAAAAGGAAGTAAGAAAGAGAGTTTTTTTCAGTAATTTATAGAGCCAATCCTGAGATGTGGAAGTTGAGTCATGGACAATTAATAAACAAGAAGAAAAGCACTATAGGCCACTGAAATGTGGTTTTATTGAAGAATTTTAAGAATACTATGCACAGTAACAGAAATGAGAATGTCATGAAAAACACCAGTGCACTAAGGAAGTTGATTCTTATACTAAAAGTAAGAAATTCCCTATGGGTCAGTTTATTTCTTGCTTTGCCTTCCTGTTTTTCTTTTTTGAGTTGAAGTTACCAGATATTGCTAGATTTGTCACTTTATCTCTGAACATTCCAAAGACTATCTGTGCCTTATCATGTTGATAAATTGCTTACTGTCTCCTGTTTGTCCGAGGACTTTTCTCATTTCATTTTTTTAGTTGTCCAAGGTATCTGTTCCATCCTTCTGAGGAACCCAAGGTCTTCTTCCAACAATTTTTCTTTCCATCTGTTATTGTTTAAGCCTTGTGTGCATACAGCAATATATGATATATGATATATGTAAATGTCTGGGATCGACAAGGAATTAGTGCCGCCACCAAGATAAAAGTATATCATGCAATAGTGCTCACTACCCTCCTGTATGCCTGTGAAACATGGACAGTGTATAGCAGACACGCCAAGAAGCTTAACCATTTCCACATGAGCTGTCTTCGCAGGATACTCAGGATCAAGTGGCATGATAGAGTATCTAATTCTGAGGTCCTCAACAGAGCACATATCTCAAGCATCTACACATTGCTGCAGAGGGCCCAAACTAGATGGGCCGGACATGTTGTTCGCATGCCCGAAAAACGCCTCCCAAAGCAGTTGATGTACAGCGAACTCTCTATGGGTAAGCGAGCAGTAGGGGGACAAAAGAAACGTTTCAAAGACACACTGAAAGCATCGTTGAGCAGCTTCAAAATTGATGTCTCCTCCTGGGAGACTATCGCACATGATCGCTCTGCCTGGCGGACAAACATTACTCAAGGCGCTCGCATTGCAGAACAGAATCTAGCTGATAAGGCAGAAGGCAAGCGTGCTGCAAGAAAAGTCAGAATGCGCAGCAACACTACTATCAACTCTAACCATGTGTGCCCCGTATGTGGCATGGCCTGTAGGGCCAAAATAGGACTAATTAGCCACATGAGATCACGGCACTGATGTCTCACAATTCAAGTCTGAAGCTGTCGCCATCTTCGCTTGCGATGGGCAACTATTATTATTATTATTATTATATGATATATATATATATATATTTAAAAAAAGTTAAACATAGTTCTATAGCAGATACTGCCATAGGGAAGGGAAGTGTTAGAGACTTTACTATACTAAGTCTCGGCTTTTTGAGGTGGGAGTGGTTCTCTTCCCTTCTGCCTTTGATATCCTTAACTCAGTAGTAGAGCCAGGTACCCATTTATAGCTGTGTATACTGGAGCTTGACACCACTTGGTTTTGAACCAGGTAACTTTGCCTCATGAAGAAAGCACTCTTCACACTGTGCCACTCAAGGCTTGGTAGGACTTATTATAGCATTGTTAAACTTTCTTTCTTACCTGGCAATTACAGTTTTTTGTTGGTAAGAATAAGAATGCTTTACCTGCTGTGAAAAGCTGATTGTGCCTTGGCATTTCTGGCTGTTTTTAGTCAGTGATCTACCACTGGATGTTACAATAGATCTAAGATAGTTAAATTGTTTCATTTCCTTTAGTGCTTTTCCTTCTACACACCTTTTACATTCAGGGATACTGTATACTGTATGTTAAATTTCTTTTCAGCTGGGCATTTTAACCAACAGTACCGAGCTGCTCAACTACGTGGTCTTCCACTCCCCATCCTGTGGATTGCAGAATACTTTACTTTGGATGGTGAGGGAATTAGATGGGGCAGATTTTACAGACAGGCAGGATGGTATTCACATATTATATTGTGGTATGTACTATCGTACGTTTCAGTGGAAGTAATAGAAAGAGTTGTTATGCTTAGATACAGCAAACACTTTCATATGAACGCAAATCATAGACAGTAAGGAATCAAACAAAAAGACCGCAGGTGTTCATAAAAATATGTTTTAAAGAGTAATGGTGATGTAATGAAAGGAGGCAAATGTGCCTTGAATCAGAAAGGGGCATCCACTTCTGTTGGCCAGGTTCTTAAAATATGAGAGTTAAAATATTTCGTGATATATGACAAATTATGTAGGAAAAATATTGATGATTATTATAAGTATATCAGTTAGCACCCCTGCCTTAAAAGTTGGAGACAAGTGTTTGTCCCTTCTGAAAGGACCAATCACAGCAGATCTTGTAAGCCAGCAGTGTACATTAATACTCCTGATGTAAAATGGAGTGCATCTTTCCACTATATGTAGCAGTAAAATACTGTGAACCAATGAAAGAAGATACAGAGGATGACAATGACAGGCGATACTCAACAATATGGCATGGAGGAAACTTTGAACAGTTGATGAAAGACTAGTAACTAGCAGGCATGAAGAGACATGATCACCTTTCCTTTCACTGTTGCACTTGCAGAAGAAGACTTCCACACTGAAACATCCTTTTAGTTGATCATGGCTAAAAAACACAAAGGTTTTGTCAGGTTATTCATTGGCATTTTAAGTATTAATGTTTATGTACTTATCAATCAATCAATCAACCAAGCTGTGGTTCTATTCATGGGCCTGCTATTCTAAAATCAATCAACCAATAAGTCAATCAATCAATCAATCAATCAGTCATTCAACCAAGTAGTACTCAAATGCACAGTTCTAATGAGTAGGGTGGTGGAAGAGGAGCTGTGAAGTCAGAAAAGGGGCATCCACTTCTGTTGGCCAGGTATCTTAAAATCCATGAGAGTAAAAATATTTCGTGATATATGACAAATTATGGTAGGAAAATATATTGATGATTATTATAAGTATGTGCGTTCAGTTAGCACCCCTGCCTTAAAATTGGAGACAAGTGTTTGTACCCAATTCTGAAAGGACCAATCCACAGCACTATCTTGTACATTTTTTTCAGTGTACATTAATACTCCTGAATGTAAAATGGGTGCACATTTTTTCCACTCCCTTATGTAGCAGTAAAATACTGTGAACCAATGAAAGAAGATACAGAGGATGACAATGACAGGCGATACTCAACAATATGGCATGGAGGAAACTTTGAACAGTTGATGAAAGACTAGTAACTAGCAGGCATGAAGAGACATGATCACCTTTCCTTTCACTGTTGCACTTGCAGAAGAAGACTTCCACACTGAAACATCCTTTTAGTTGATCATGGCTAAAAAACACAAAGGTTTTGTCAGGTTATTCATTGGCATTTTAAGTATTAATGTTTATGTACTTATCAATCAATCAATCAACCAAGCTGTGGTTCTATTCATGGGCCTGCTATTCTAAAATCAATCAACCAATAAGTCAATCAATCAATCAATCAATCAGTCATTCAACCAAGTAGTACTCTTCAGCTCCCAAGAGAGCATAGGCCTTCAACTAACATATGCCTATTCCTGTGTAAAGAATACACACACGCACGCACGCACGCACGCACACACACACACACACTGGTATGCATAGCTTCAAATGTAAATTGGTTTGGCACAGTAGCTGTCAAAGGTTACTGATTGCTTCTGTATTATGGTATCAGTTCTACATGGTTGCCCATGATGGATACATATTGGTCTTGTGAAAATAATTCTGTACAAAAGTTAGAAGAATTGAACACCTTTAAATATCTGGGGTCCACTATATGTAGTGATGGAAGATCAAGTAAAGAAATCAAGTCAAGACTTGAGATGGCCTCAGCTGCCATGACAAGGCTGAATGTGATCTGGAAAAGTAACATCAGTTTTCCTGTGAAGATCAAATTATACAAATCACTTGTATTATCTATTCTCTTGTATGGGTGTGAGGGCTGGACACTCACTGCAGATACGGAGCGAAGGATTCAGGCTTTCGAGTATAAATGTTATAGAAGAATTTTGCGCATTTGCTATAAAGAGCAAAACAAATGTCTATGTTAGAGAGTAAATTAACATGTATGCAGGCCATCAAGAACCACTTTTGTCAGTAGTGAAATGTCAAAAGCTTGCCTGGTTTGGGCATGTAACTCGTCATGACTCCCTTTCGAAAATAATCCTCCAGGGAACAGTCAAAGGTAAATGGAGAAGAGGAAGGCAAAGAAAATCCAGGGCTGATAACATCAAAGAATGGGCAGGACACGGTTTTTCCACACTTGTACGCATTGCTGAGGATAGAGAGCAGTGGAGGACCCTGTCTGCTGATGCTTCCACCATGGCACCCCTATGACCCATGATGGGTTACTGGTTGAGATGATGATGATGAATTCTGTACTAATATATAGTGTTATGATCATAATTTGATATAAATGTTTAACTACTGCAAGGTGCTGTCTGTATATCAAGTCTTCTTCTTTGGTCTTTGGCTGCTGACGGACAAAGCAGTCGGTGACCATCACACCTGGTCTGGTGGCGTCTTGTAGAGCAGCAATAAACTGTCTCCACTTTTCTCGGTCGGCAGCCACCATCCTGTGTATGGTGCCCCAGCTCTGGTTCATGCTTAGCATCTCTGCTTCCACAGTTCTCCACCAGGTAGCTTGTGGCAGGCCTTGCTTTCACTTTCCTTCTGGAGTCCATAGAATTGTATTTCTAGTTATGGTGTCAGGGTCTTTCTGAGGATGTGGCCAACCCTACGATATAAGCATTTCTTCTTGGTTGCTCCGAGTTCGCAGTTCTTGGTTGGTGATGATGTTGGGCCAGAAAATTCAAAGAATTTTCCTTAGGCAGCTTGTGTGGAAAGATGTATGGTCATCATATGTTTCATTATTTCTTTCAGGTTTTACGATTTTGTTGTATTATTATTGTTCTTTTTTTTGCTCATCATTGTGGGTGTTTACTTTTTCCATCTGCTTGTATCGCTCATTTGGTGTATGTTTCTCATCATTGTATGTTTTTGTAGTACCTATATGTAATTCTTGTCCTTGTCAACTGTTTGTAACTGTGGCTGAGGAAGGGTAAAACCCGAAACGACCCTTGTTTCATGTGAACCGTTAATTTGTAGAACTGATTCAATACCGTTTTATTGGTTTATATACTTATATTGTGTGGAAAGAGGACAGTTTGGACATTTCCTTTTCTGTTATTCTCCAATATTCTGCACTGTACAGAAATTACACAGCTCTTGTATGTATATTTACAATAGACATATCTAACTTAAACAACATTTTCACAGGCTGGCATTTCCGCTGTGGATATTGGCCAACATTCTGTTCTTTGTCCTGCTGCGGTATGGTGCATATTTTCTGGCTCTCACTGGCCTGTCTATGATAACATCAAATATTATTTGGGCTACACTGCGGAATCCAAATGATCTGAAAATCCCTTTTACAGCTGATGATGTGCTAGAATTTTCATATGGTGGATCATTCTGGGTGTGCCTTATAACTGGTAAGGGAGTTAATTATTTATGTTACTTTTCTGATGAATTTTGTAATAAACTTAACTAAAGGAAAAAAAAAAACAAATAAATATGTATCTTATAAAAATATGTTCATTTATTACCTGTAATATTCTACATCTGACATATATTATTCAGAACTACTATATTTTTCTGTTCAGTAATTAAAGAAAGCAAGAATTTTATGTGGTTTAATCATGTTCTATAATTTACTATGTGATAAATGTCACATATTTGGGGTTCTTTATTTGTAATTAATGATGCATCAAAAGACAACGACATAGCAAAATTAATGGAACTAAATGCTAAAAGTGAAGAAATTCCTACAAGAATGGAACAGGAAAGACAAATCCTAACTGGCATAAAGAATCAGACTGAAAAATTCAACAAAACCTGTAAACAGAGGAAGATTAAAAAACAACATGGAGAAGGGAATTAGAGTCAGACTTAAAAGGAATAAAAAAGACATAGAAAGACCTTGAATGAAAGGCACAGGGTACGAAGGCTTGGGATTAATTTGTTGAAGGTCTATACTTCACAGGCAGTTGATAGGTTATGGAACATTTTTGCTGTAGTGTGCAGACGTAATCTAATTAAAAAACTTTGTATGAAACATTTTCAATTGAAAACCCTTTTAACTTTTGGCTTTGTTTTGCAACTTTCCAGCAGCAGTCTGTAGCACTTCGCTAGGCCACGCTTATACTGGGAATTCTTCATCTTTGTACATTGTCAGACGTCAACTTGAATATGTTCAAAGAAAGCAGTGGTCAGCTTGAGGCTATTTAAATCTTCGTAGAGCGTATCCAGGAATGGTACTGGTGACGGCCATGTGCTTTCTCTGTTCCTCATATGTTGGGCATCTTTGAATGAGATGTTCAGCAGTCATTTTATCTGTGCCACAGTTACACTTATTGGTAGTTCCTATCTTTAGCTTGTTGAATAGGTGGTATCCCAATCTGTTGTGGCCCGTGCGGGGTCTGAAAATTACCACTTGTTCTCTTCTGCTGAGCTGATAATATTCATAATTTTTGTGTGGCCTGGATGCTCTGCATCCCATTTGTTCCTGTATCTGCTTCTGATAAAACTCTTTTCCTCTTCAAAACTTTTGCTTGTACCAGGCTGAGGAAGCCTTCCATCTTCCTTTGCCAATCTGTCAGGCTCCTCATTGCTGGGGATGTTGCAATGAAATGGGATCCACTGTACCTCTTTTGAAATGCTGACACAGTGTGTGGAGTATTACTCTTAGGTCATCCAGGTCTGCATTATTCTGGCTCTTTAGCATTGTAATTACTGACAGTGCGTCTGTAAAGAATGCAACTTGTCTGTCGGTGCTTTCCTCTGTCATTAGAACCTCTGCTGCAGTTTTCAAGGCCTCTGCCTCAGCTCTGAAGTTACTTGAGAATTTCCCTGTTGCCACTGACAGTTGTTATGGCTCTTCTCTCTGTTGCAGCCTGGCTTTTCTTTCTTTCAATACCAGGGATGTTTTTTCTCAATACCAGGGATGTTTTCTCTCAATACCAGGGATGTTTTCTCTTAATACCAGGGATGTTTTCTCTCAATACCAGGGATGTTTTCTATCAATACCAGGGATGTTTTCTCTCAATACCAGGGATGTTTTCTCTCAATACCAGGGATGCTGGGAATTCCAGAACAAGAACTGCCTCATAATGGCTTCCTCAGTGTATATTCTATCCAACATCAATGTCTATTCCTCACCTGTCAATCCATGGGTATTTGTCTGGTTCCTTCTATCAATTCCACATTTGTAATCTTGTCATACGTGCAGATTGCCCTCGATTTAAGACATATATGACTTATGACCACTCATACTTACAACAGCCATCCCATTAATCCTATTATAGACCAGGTCATCATTTTCCGGCTATGCACTGGACACAACAGATTGAGGTACCATCTATACCATAAGTACAGGATTGGTACAACACATTTCTGCACCTATGGCATCAGTCCCATGACAGCCGAACATCTGCCGTAGTCCTGCCCATTATACAGCAGTGGACAGAGTAGCATATGGCAACAACCTACTTCTTTCCAATAAAAACTGTTTGGAGATGTTAGGGACCTTGAGCTAACAGCTGCCTTTATTAGAATCATTAATGTTTAAGTCTGAGGGCGAATGAGGAAGAAGAAGAATAATACTATTATATATTTTTTTCTACTCCCAGTGTTTAGTTGTAAATTGTATTTATTCATTTCATGTATTTAATACATTACGGTACAGTAATTTTATTTCTACTTTGTATTATTTCACTACCAACAAAGAGCAAAATTAGTTTTAAAAATATAACAAAACATACTTTAGTATTTTCATAACCCTCCACTCCCAAAGGAGCATAGGCCTTCAACAAACACATGCCAAGTCCTCCTGTCACGTGCCATCATCTCAAGTTCCCTCCACGCTCCCCCCATCACATTCACCTCCGTCTCCAGCTCTCCTCTCCATGTGCCCCCTGGTCCACCTCCGCCTCTCCCGCCCTGGGGGCCCCAGAACAAGGACTGCCCTGCAATGCCATCAACAGGTTTCCTCAGCGTGTGTCCCACCCATCACCATAGTCTTCTTCTCATCTCTTGTTCCACTGGCACTTGTCTAGTTCTTATCCTCATTTCCACGTTGGTAACCCTGTCACACCATTCCAAATTCTCTACTCTACGCAAGCACCCATTTATGAAAGTCTGTAGCTCCTTGGTTGTTGTCTTTGTTGTTCTCCATGTCCCAGAGCCATACAATAGGACTGACCACATCAGAGCCGAAGATTCCCACTTTCGTGCCAGATCCGATCTCTCTCGATCTCCATACACTTCCCATTGCCATGAAAGCTCCTCTTGCCCTTTGTATTCTTATCTTGATATCGCTGTCCATCCCTCCAACCCTGTCTATACCACTGCCAAGACACGCGTACGACTCCACATCCTGCACTGGTGTCTCCCCAAGTTCAACCCTGCCATCACCACCTGCATCCACTCTCACTACCCTTGTCCTTTCCCTGTGCATCCTCAGACCCAACTGCTGTGACCTCCCATCGAGTGCCCTCAACCTGTCCTGCATCCGACTATGGCCATGGGACAGGAGAGCCAAGCCACCAGCAAAATCCAGATCATCCAACCGCCCAGTCAGAGTCCACCGGACTCCACCTCCGCCGTGTGCCGCCGACGATCCCACAACCCAGTCCACCGCCAGCAAGAAAAGAAATGGAGACAAGAGGCATCCCCGCTGCACTCCTGCCCCCATCCCAAACGGTTCCGCAAGCCGCTCCCCCGCGAAGAACTCCGCGTGTCATGTCTTCACACGCTTTCTTTATTAAATCAATGATCCCCAGGGGAACTCCACAATGCCCCATCAACCTCCAAAGTGACTCTCTGTCCACATCGCCAAATGCCCCCTCGCAGTCTCCCCCCCCTCCCCCCAGCAACTCAACCAGATATCCCCCCTTCCATTCCGCTGGCATCCTCTTCCCCTCCCAAACCCCACCAAGTAACCCATACAACATCTCTGCAGCCGTGTTGACATCTGCCCTCACGGCCTCTGCTGGAATGCCATCAGATCCAGCCGCCCCTACATCTCCCAGAAGCCCCATGGCTTTCTCCATCTCTTCCCCCACCGGGGGATCCCGCGGAGCCGGCCCACAGAGAAGGCCACCAAAACACTCTGTCCACCTCTTCATTTGCTCCCGCATATTGCCGAGCAGTTTCCCACCCCTGTCCTTCACGAGGCAACTTGTTTGCCCGTATCTCCCTGTCAGCCCCCCCTGTGCTGCCACACAGTTCTCTCACATTTCCCCTGGCTGCAGCATTCTCTGCCTCCCCCGCCAACTCCTCAACACACCCCCTCCCATCTCTTTTGACACCTCTCTTTACTTCTCCGTTTGCCCCTGTGTACACCTCCCGAGCCCCGGCCCTGGAACTTCTGGCCCCACCTGTGTCCAAATCTGCCCTCCTGTTTTTTCCGTCCCTTATCTTATTGATGGTTTCTGTTGCTACCCATGCTTTCTGTTGTCTTTCCCTTTTCCCCAGCATTTCTTCACATGTCTCCTTCCATACAGTTCCGACCCGCTGCCAACAGTCCTCTGCACTCTACATCCCCCAGCTGTCGGAGCACCCGGAACCTGTTGGACACCGTGACCGCAAACTTGTCTCTCGCCTCTTGATTCCCCAGATGTCCCACATCAAATTGCTGTCTATAATTTTGCACTGTTGAACATCTCCCGAGTTTCCTCTCCACCTTGGCCATCAGAAGGTAGCGATCCGACGCCACATCCGCTCCCCCATACACCTTCACATCCTGCAATGACGACCCAAACTTCTTGTCTATGCATACATGATAAATCTGATTCTCTGCCCCGTGGTCTGGCGATATCCATGTTGCCCCGTGCACTCTCTTACATGGAAACATGCCCCCTCCCACAGCCAGTCGACCTGAAGCACAGAAGTCTGAGAACAGTTCCCCACCCTCATTCACCATTCCTAGCCCACGCCCTCCCATGACCTCCCCAAATCCGGTATTGACCGTACCCACCCCTGCATTCATGTCACCCATCAAAACTGCGATGTCTCCTCTTTTTACTCTACCCACAATTTCCTGCAGTCCAGCACAAAATGCCTCTCTCACCGACTCCCCCCTGCCATCAGTTGGCGCATAACACTGGATGACATTTACATGTATTTTCCCTCTAGCTGTTTCAAAAGTGGCTGTTATTATTCTAGGTCCAACAGCCTCCCACTCAACGAGTGCCCTCTGTGCTTCCTTCGACAACACAAGAGCCACTCCATCACCGTGGTGCGAACCCTCGTCTTCATGTCCCGAGGACAGCACCAATTCACCCGTGACGAGTCTCCTCCTGTCCACCCCCCTCCACCCTACCCCACACACCCCCAGAACCTCAATTCTACATTCCCTCACCTCTGCCGCCACCTGTGCCACCTTCCCCTGTTTGCCCAATGTCCGAACACCCCAGGTGCCAAATCCAGAAGCTCTCCCAGTAGAAAGAAGGTCAGTCAGCAACACAGACTCCCCCTGGCTTTCTCCGCGCCGCATCACACGCCTCCCTGCGAGAGGACAATCCCCCGCCCCGGATGGCCGTGCTCTATTTTCCTTATTTGACTTGTCCATATTTGTTGAAGTTTTTGTGGTTTAAATTTTTTACAGGATGGGGTAACCAGCCCCATGCCCAACCCTCCTTAGTCGCTTTCTACGACATGCATGGAAGGGAACAGTGTTACTATTCTTTGCTCCCCTTTCGGGCCCCAGTAACACACGGGTGACTTTAGTATTTTAGCATGATGTTAATTGTTAAAATACCCTTTCAGTTAATATAATATGTAGTGATTTTTTACTTGTGACCATATCGACTTACGACGGGTTCATTGGAATGGAACTCTGTCATAAGTTGAAGACAATCTGTACTCTTTTTTTGGCAATTACCCATTTATGAAAGTTAGTAACTTCTCAATTGCCATTTTTGTTGCTCTGCATGTTTCAAAGCCATTCAATAGGGCTGCCTCGACATCTGAGTTGAAGATGCTTATTTTTGTATTAAGACTTCTTCTTCTTCTTCCTCGTTCGCCCTGAAAAGGACGGTGGTTGCGTTGTGTCTGTTTACGCCTAAGCTGTGATATCTGCACCTGTCAGTCGACACATCCGACTTCAGCACGGCATTTTTTAAGGACCAGGTTTGCCTTCCCATTGCGATCCGCACTCGCTCAGCCAGACTGCACTGCTGCAGACTGTTTCCAGGACCACCACGTGGAGGTGGAGTGCGGTCTTGACCAGCTCTGGTTCGCTGGTCCTGATGCAAGCAGTACAGCTATGGGTCGCTGACTGCATTCACTATTGCTGCATCTTGGGGTCCCGTATTAAGACTTGATTTCTTGTTATTTCCCTGTAATTCCAAATGCAGTGAAAGCTCTTCATGCCTTTCATATTTTTATTATTATATCACTGTCTGACTCTCCAAATTTGTTTATGTTGAGAGCACCATACTATCCTATTGGCTGTCTTCCACCTGGCCTGGTTCCATTCTAGTCCTCAGTCCTTCAGAGATTGTCTAATGTTGTCCTCCCAGCGGACTCTTGGTTGTCCTGGAGGTCTGGATCGCTGGCTCTTAGCCTCCCATACCTGCTGTGGTAGCCGGTCTTCTCCCATTCTGCAGACATGGCCAAACAATCTTAGTTGGGACTGTTCTACTTAGGTACGTAGGGGTTGGGTTTTGAGCCTTGACGTATCGTCTGGTTGCGGACCATGTCTCTTCTTGTTACTTCAACCACCTTTGTTTATGTTGCTGCCAAGATATATTCAGAATATCTTCTTCTTCTTCTTCTTCGTTCGCCCTGAAAAGGACGGTGGTTGCGTTGTGTCTGTTTACAACGTAGCTGTGATATCTGCACCTTTCGGTCGACACATCCGACTTCTGCACAGCATTTTTTAGGACCGGGTTTGCCTTCCCATTTCGATCCACACTCGCTCAGCCAGCCTGCACAGCTGCAGACTGTTTCCAGGACCACCACGTGGAGGTGGAGTGCGGTCTTGACCAGCTCTGGTTCGCTGGTCCTGACGCAGGCAGTCAAGCTATGAGTCGCTGACTGCGGTCTCTATTGCTGCGTCTTGAGGTCCCATATTCAGAATATAAGTCTTCATCTTGTTAGGATGTTTCACCAAGTGCATCCTGGCTATCAATTGCCACAGTAAAAATTAGACTACTTAATAATATGTTAGTTTTGATTTTTAATTGTGAAAAGGTACGTTCTGCAGTGTTCTAGATTCTGAATTAACAAACAAATAAGGTGAACGTTAAGATGCAAAATAAATAAAAACAAACAAACTAGTATATGATTAAACCTTTACATAAAGCAAATAATGACATATGAGAGGATGCATCCATCATGTATACAACCAGCGTGCTACAGGAACAGTTAGCATTCATACCCTTTGGCATATGCTGAGGGAGAATGAGCACCTGTGGGTTTGCCCAGAGTGCAATAATTTCGATTCTGTTCAACAATAACAATAAATAATGTAGTAACTTAGATCTACATCATAGTCGTTTATATGTATTTATTGGTTATGCTTGTGAAATCTAAAAAAAAGACCCTGAATATATACTAAAAATTATATCTATCATTAATAAAAATATTGCTTTATATCCATGACCAGGCATAATATGTGTTATCCTGGGTATTATTGTATTCTTGCTGGACATACTGTGCCCCACACAGGTTGCTGTTTTCTTTGGGGTCGACGTGCTTCAAGATTCAGAAAACCTCCTTGTGGAAAGTAAGTATTAGTGCTTAAAGAAGTGGTATTGTCTCTGTGATAATTATATAAATAAATGATGATAATAATAATAATACATAATTATATATATAAATGATGATAATACATAATTATAACATGAATAATAATAATGTAAATAATAGCATTAATAATAACAATAAAAATGACCGTAATAACAACTAAGAATCACTAACCAGATTTACCATTTATGTCGACAGTTGTCAGTCCTTCTCCGACATTTCTGTTGCTAACTTCTTAATTCCTTTTGTCAGTCTACTCAAAATCTTCTCTCTTTTGTCATCCATTGTTTCTTTTTTCCCATAATTTTTGATGAGATGAAAAAAAAAATTGAGTATACGGAAAGTCTTACTAAGACACATGGAAATAAACAACCCACAGTATAACCGTAAGATCTTCAACAATTGATGTGGTAAATCACTGGATTAATTCCCTTTCTGGGGTCAAAAAATCGTAAGCGCAGACACAAGAAATATTACAAGATCAAAGCGTATGCTAATTAGTTTATACTTTCTGTTTTCGTACTGTTTTTGGTGAGTGTGAGTCTTGTCCCTGAAGAAGACTTAATGGTCACAATGTGGGTTGTATCTTCCCTATATCTCATTTCCACATGAGCTGTCTTCGCAGGATCCTCAGGATCAAGTGGCATGATAAAAAGAGTATCTAATTCTGAGGTCCTCAACAGAGCACATATCTCAAGCATCTACACATTGCTGCAGAGGGCCCAAACTAGATGGGCCGGACATGTTGTTCGCATGCCCGAAAAACGCATCCCAAAGCAGTTGATGTACAGCGAACTCTCCACGGGTAAGCAAACAGCAGGGGGACAAAAGAAACGCTTCAAAGACACACTGAAAGCATCGTTGAGCAGCTTCAAAATTGATGTCTCCTCCTGGGAGACTATCGCACAGGATCGCTGTGCCTGGCGGACAAACATTACTCAAGGTGCTCGCATTGCAGAACAGAATTTAGCTGATAAGGCAGAAGGCAAGCGTGCTGCAAGAAAGGCCAGAATGCACAGCAACACTACTATCGACTCTAACCATGTGTGCCCCGTATGTGGCAGGGCCTGTAGGGCCAAAATAGGATTAATTAGTCACATGAGATCACGGCACAGATGTGTCACAACTCAAGTCTGAAGCTGTTGCATTCTTCGCTTGCGATGGGCAACTATTATTATTATTATTATATCTTATAAAATCTTTCCTTATTACTTGTTTTTGTTCACCTCATGGTTACAGTCTTTCTGCAGTTCTCCCAATATTTCATATCTGTAATTATTACAGCAAATTCTGACTTTCCTTTTCTCAGAAAATCCATGCTGAAATTGAAAATCCCTTTCTCATGTCTGTAATGATTTTCCTTTGCATCTTGGCATTTTCCACAAAAACCTTTATTCAAGATATTTAGCTATCTTACTTTCTTCTTCTGCATGATGCTGACCACATCACCTCAAGTGTGCCGATGGTCAAGAAAATATGGGCCTAACACCATATTCCCAATATGCCTCAATGGGCGCGTAATGGGATCCTTTACCTTTACCTTCTTACATAGTCGTTCCTCTTCTACCCTGGGATGAAGAGGCTTGCCAGAGAGAGCGCTATACTATCCTATTGGTTGTATATTTAGCTATCTACAGGATTTAAAAAGATTCTTCAGCAGAATCACTTGTTTTGCCTATTGTGATCATGTTTGTTTGGTCACTGCCTTCAGTTTACTCCTGTTATTGTTGATCAGAATCGACATCGTTGCACTCTGTACAAACCCATAGGTGCCCAGTCTCCCTCAGCAAAAGTCAAAGGGTATGAATACTAACTGTTCCTGTTGTGCTCTGGTTGTATTCCACGACGGAAGCATCTGCTCATCCGTCACAGCTGTAAATGTGTACATAACTCTGTTCTTGAGTTAGGGAAGGCAAAGACAGCAAGGGAGGGAACTGGTCACTCTGCCAGCTGGACCTAGTATAATGAAGTCTCTAACACTATGGCAGTATCAGCTGTGGGAGTGACTGAACCTTTTATAACAAACGGGTACATGGTGTTTGGAAAAATGTTCATTTGCAATTTCTTATATTTTCTGGTCTGACTTTCTGTTAGCCATTTCCTTTTTTTTTTCTTAAATTTATTTGACAGAATGAACGGTTTTCTTTCATGATGGTCTATATGGCTGTAATGTAGGTACTTTCATGCTTACATTTATGAAAAGACAGTCATTAAATTTGTGTGTTATTTTACCTTTATTTCACAGTTGAAGATGAGCCAAATACAGCAGAGGGGAGACATGTAGCTGATGACAATACTCCTGAGGGCAATGGTACGGCAGTCTCTCAAGATGATGAAGATGATAATGACATGTTGTACACTGCACCTCCGCCACCAATGGTAGCCATTCTTTTTAAAAATCTTGATATATTTTCTTTGCTAAGAGAATACATTTGGTATGTTCGTGTGAGATTGCATCAAGCTCATTTTGTTTTCTCATATTTTGAGTGTATGTTCACTATTAATTTTCATAATTCTTCTGAAGAACATTTATACTGCTTCTAGCTTCTTTTCATAAACTCATAGTTTTATTAATTTGCCTTGGTTTTATTTATTCTTAATAGTTTTTATTAATTAATTTTTTTGTTTTTAAAGTAGAATCTAGCAGTTAATATTCATTATCCATGAAAAACTGTCTGTGTACTTTTATAGAACTTATCAATAGCTCAAAATGTTTTTAAATTAGTCTTGCGTGACTATCCAGAATGCTCCTATCTACAGCATATTGACCACATTTCATGGCAGATTGATTTGTGGAATCCATTATTAAGCCATACTGTTGCAAAATCTCTGTCAGGTTTGCACAGAAACTCGTATAAGTAATATAAGAACCAATTTTAGCCAAAAAAATAAAGCATTCAACAGAATGATTCATTGTACAATGCAATCAGTCCTCATACAGCATGACCACATATTCATAAGAAACCTTATATGGAAAATAATTCATTTCTTCACACTATTAAAAGTGGCACCTGCAAAAATTTCACATTCTGAAATGTTACCTTGAGCAGCTCAATATTCTAGGCATGACCATCATCAAATTACATTTTGCTCAACATGGAGCCACTATGGCAGCTGGTCTGCTTTTCAGAAAGCCAGCACCAAGCAGTCACATGCTCTTGCAGACGTAGTTTCTGTAGCAATTAGTTTTAGTCGCTCAAAAAAAAAAAAAAAAGGACTACTGCACCCTAGGCATCTTGTACAAGGTGACTAATATGAGGTTGTACATGGAGGGTGTCAGCCTCTTGAGGTAAAACAAGTTGCCTCAGAAACCACTGCTGCAAGAGCATGTGACTGCTTGGTGCACGATTCCTGCAAGGGGATAAGCTGCAGTTGTGGCTGGATGCTCTATAAGGAGTGCAAAGAAAAATGATAATGAAATGATGACCATGCAATTAGTTTTGTACAACCTGTATTTGTACAAGCCAAGCAAAGTGCAAAGTTCTATACATTTCTTTTTGTTACTAAGCATGAATAACTAGGCCTTTGCTGTCTTTGTTTTCTCCATTGTTTTTGATGCTAGTTCACAAATAAGAGAACACTGTTTCACATCACACAAAGGAATACAAAGTTTTAGATACACAAAGAAAAATGAATACTTTTATATAACATGGAGAAATACACATTTTTATATAAAAAGTAAAAGCAAAGAAGACTTTTACATAACACAAATAAATGAACATTTTTATATACACAAAAAAGGAATACTTAGAATCCTTGTACATAACAACACAATGATCAGACGTTTTTTGTATATAAAGAAACAGTATTTTTAATAGACCACTGAAGAGAACAGTTAAGTAGTAAGCTATGTCTTCTTACCCAGCATGCTTACAATGACATCAAAATATTAATAGGGAAACAATACATACACTTATAATGCAAATGAAAAATGGAGACTAATGCATGAAGTCTGAGGACGTCATATCACGCCTAATGGAAATTAATGTTTATTATCAAACCCTGTTCAGTGCAGTAGAACTCTTCTGTAATATTGTTTACATTATCCCAAGTCATAAATGACCCTTAGAATATGAAAAACAAAATGGCTTAGGTTGAAAACATAGAACAGAACAAAATGTTTGAACATTTTCCCCACTTTTTAATTTAATATTTTTGTGGTCATCGTAAGTCCAAGTCGTGTATGTCATAAGCCGAGGACTTTCTGTACTTTCACATGCTTTCTTTCATACTTTTTTGTTTGTAAAACTGCTGAAAGTGGAATATTTTTTTTTTTTTATACCTTTATTTCTAATCAAAGATGTCCCCTGTCCCTGCTGCTGCCAGACAGTATGTGATGAAACCTCCAGTACAGAACAAGAAGTCATACCGCACATCTGAACATAGGCTTACAAAGAAACTCCAGCGACCACGACGCAGAGTACCTCCTCCTGTTCCACCACGACAGACAGAGGATGACAGTGATGGAAGTTATCAAAATGCTCCTGCAAGGAGGGAAGAACCAAGGAAGGCAGCAAAACAGGTGTCGATAGGGAACAGGCAGAGCTTGGTAGAGGAAAATTTTTATTCGAACCCAGAATCTACAGCCGTTGAGTAAGTTATGACTGAAACTTTCAATGTAACTGTACATCACATGTACTGCATACTGTGCATGCATTATGCATGCTTCACTTTTTTTTATAATTTTGATAATTCTGTGCAGAATGTTCACAAGACAATAATATAGAGCCTTTCCTACTAAAATGTAAGAAGTATGAAAAACAGAAAATACCAATATTAGATTATTCACAGGTATGCAGTTACCCGTAACTGTATAACTGATGTTGAGAACAACAGACCTGAAGAACAACACAATATAGTAAAACAGTAAAAAACAAAAAACGCAAATTTATGATTGGTGAGAGTATGGTGGGAGAGTGAAGGTTTAATGAAGTTACCATAACATATATTGATAATGAGAAATAAATTTGGACTTATTTATCATCCAAAACACCCCAGGCTTTTACACCCTCCTCCCTCTTATAAACACCTTGACAGAAATGGGGAAACTACCATTTTAGGACAAAGGAAAAAATATGCATGCACATCCACACAAAGTGACACTTTAATTTACTAAATTTATAATAATTGGATCGGAGAAACAATACCATGATCAGGTTTCAATGATTGAAAATATTATCTGCAATTAGAGACACTATATCTCTTTATTATAATCCATCAGAGGTTGAATAAGATACTTTTTCTTCATTAAAAAAAAAAAAAGCACATAACAATATAACCCATACAGTACAATGTAAGTATGAGAGCTGTGTACTTTCCATGCTTCTCTATGGTGTGGAATGCTGGAGAGTAACAGAGAAGGAAATGTCGAAACTGTCCTCCTTCCACACAATCTGCCTAAGGAAAATTCTCCAAATCTTTTGGCCGAATACCATCAGCAACCAAGAACTACTTATTCGGAGTAACCAGGAGGACATGCACACCATCATAGCTGGCAGACGCTGGAGTTGGGTTGGCCACGTCCTCAGAAGGGACCCTGATACCATCATAAGAACAGCTGTGCTATAGACCTCCGAGGGAAAGCGAAAGAGAGGCAGACCAAAAACAACTTGGCGAAGAACTGTGGAAGCCGAGATGCAAAGAATGAACCAGAGTTGGGGCACTGTACGAAGGATGGCTGCCGACCGAGCAAAGTGGAATCATTTTGTTGCTGCCCTACAAGACGCCACCAGGCGTGATGGCCACTGACTGCTTTGGCGGTTATGGATCAAAGAAGAAGAAGAGGAGTACAATGTAAACATAATTACACAACTATCATTGCTGACAGTGTTAAGAAGGATAAAGTTTTGATAATATTGGATCATGTACTAGTACTATTACATGTGAATTTATATTGTAAAGCAACGGTACTGTGTGACTTTTGTATGGAGTATTTTTTCTGTGTTTAATCAGAAAGTACGACCAACATTAAAAAACTTAAGTAGAAATCAAGGTAATAGAAAACTTCAATCGTGAATTAAGAACAAAGACCCTTAAATAATTCACATGGGTGACGTTTCTGTACTGATGTGAGTCTAAACATCAGTGTCTCATTAGGGCATGAAAGGTGAGTAAAGAAAGGTAACACTGTAACCTACCATGCATATCAGAAAAAAATGGCTAAGGAGGGTTGGGCATGGCACCGGCTACTTCATCCTGTAGAACTTCTGAGCCATACAAACTTCTACAAATAACATGAACAAATCAACTAACAAAAATAAAACACCCATCCAAGACATAACAAAGGTCCTGTGGTAAGGAGGGGCATGGTGTAACATGAGAAGAAGGTAATGGTGATAGATTGGACACCCACTGAGGAAAACTGCTGACAGCATTACCTGGCAGTCCTTGTTCTGGAAAACTTCAAGGAAAGAGAGGTAGAGTTAGATCATACTGAGAAGAGAACTGGAGATAGAAATGAAAATAATGAGCAAAACATGGAAAGACCTTGAGCTAATAGCACACAACAGGAAGTTGTGGTAGCATGTGTTAGCTGAATGCTGATGCTCTGTGGGGAGTGTGAGGATTTACTGTGATTTTATTTTTCCACAGGCCCCATTCTTTTTTTCCCTGTAATTATGTAGTATTTTAGGCTGGGTAGATTTCGTCAGCTAAGAAAATCCTACAACCCGCACCTACCCGGTAAATCAAGGGGTGGGGGTATTGAACCACGACCCAGGTAACATAGAACGTATCAAAGTTGATTTTGCTCACGCGGACGGTGTAACCTTATCTAACATGATGCAATAAAGATGCGCGCGATCAGAATAAACATGAGTCATGAATTTGTTGCGATATTATTGGCCGAGGTCAAACTTTTATTAAATTGCAGAAAGATTATTGGTTTAAGAGCGACCCCAAAGAGACGCCACACGATGACGTATGGCGTGGGTTATAGCGTGGTTTTTTTAATGATATATACCCGCGTCTAGTCATTAGCGGGTCTCTTTGTCTCCAGAAATATCAGCCGTGAATCTAAGTCATATTCATCTGCTCTTAAGTGAGAAATTCGAGAATTGGGTATGTAAGCATCTTAATTTAGCGGTGTAGATAATGAGTTTCTTAATAGAATCTTAGTTTCTCTTCTGGGATAAAATTAAATTTTATAAACGAAAGTGCCATCCATTGCTATCTTAGAATAAAACTGTAAGTTGTGCTTATAACTTTCGGTGAATAGTAGCAATATCTATCATTTGTGTAACGTGTTTGTGAAATTAATTGTATAAGGTTAAGTCCTTAGGCTATATCCATACTGTAATTGTGAGGTCCGATATATAAGTAACCTCGATTTGATTATAATATTTGCAGTGTAAATACGCTAGTGTATTTGTGTACGTTATTTTATTGTGCATTAAATTGTTGTGTAGTCAGGAGGGGAGTGAGGGGTGTAATTAATTTTACGGTGATGGGATTAAATTATTCCTAGAGAGGTCTATTTTATTTTTGTGTTAATCGATGACTCACCAGGGTCAGTCTGTAATATAAAGTAGGGCCAGGAACTTTACCGGAGGGGATTTCCCTCAGTGAATGAATTGTTTTGACGCTGAGGCTAGATTAACGTAACAGATTAGGTCAGCCTGCTTCTGGGGGTTACTTCATTAACTCATAACCCTCCACTTTCAAAGGAGCAAAGGCCTTCAACAAACACATGCCAAGTCCTCTTGTCATGTGCCATCATCTCAGTTCTTTCCACGTTCTCCTTATCATTTTCACCTCTGTTTCCAGCTCTCTTCTCTATGTGCTTCTTGGTCTACCTCTGCTTCTCTTGCCCTGGGGGTTCCAGAACAAGGACTGCCTTGTAATGCTATCAACAGGTTTCCTCAGTGTGTGTCCTATCCATCGCCATCATCTTCTTCTCATCTCTTGTTCCACTGGCACTCGTCTAGTTCTTGTCATCAGTTCCACGCTGGTAACCTTGTCATACCATTTTAATCCCTCTATTCTATGCAACCACCCATTTATGAAAGTCTGCCGCGTTTTGGTAGTTGTCTTTGTTGTTTTCCATGTCTCAGAGCCATACAATAGGACTGACTTCACATTTGAGTTGAAGATTCTTATTTTCGTGTTGGATCCGATTTCTCTTGATCTCCATATATTTCCCAATGCAATGAAAGCTCCACTTGCTTTTTGTATTCTTATTTTGATATCACTGTCTGTCCCTCCAACTTTGTCTATATTGCTGCCAAGATATGTGTACGATTCTACATCTTGTATTCTTCAAGTTCAACCCTGTTATCATTACCTGCATTTATTCTCATTATCTTTGTCTTTTCCCTGTGTATTTTCAGACCCAATTGTTATGACCTCTCATCGAGTGTTTTCACTTTGTCCTGCATCTGATTACGGTTATGGGACAGAAGAGCTAAGTCATCTGCAAAATCCAGATCATCCAACTGCTTAGTCAGAGTCCACTGGATTCCATTTCTGTTGTGTGTTGTTGAGGTTCTCGTAACCCAATCTATTGCTAGTAAGAAAAGAAATGGAGACAAGAGGCATCCCTGTCGCACACCTGTTCTTATCCCAAACGGTTCTGTAAGCTGTCCTTCATGAAGGACTCTGCATGTCATCTCTTCATATGTTTTCTTTATTAAATTAATGATCTTCAGGGGAACTCCATAATGCCTCATCAATTTCCAAAGTGATTCTCTGTCTACACTGTCAAATGCCTTTTTGTGGTTGTGGTAAAGTGGGATGATATAAATAGTTATAGGGACTTAGTGTACTGACTGAGATCAGCTGTGAAGGTATCTGTATCTAATATGTGTAGTGTTTTACAGATAACCTTACTTACTGCCACATATTTATATCTCAGTCAGAATTATTCTGGAATATTGTGTTGGCAACGTTATATGTCTAGGGTTATGCAAATGATGAAGTGTAAGTCACCACAACAACAAACAGATAAACAATTTAATTATTCCACCATACTTGACAATACTGTGACACTCACAAACAGTCAACACTCTAGAAGACTATCTTAAAAGATTCAATGATAAATTTCAGATATATACAGATGTATTGATTTTCTCTACAATAGTGATCCTGATTCAACTACACAGTGAACCAGGCAATATAATAACATGTAATTACAAATATTATGTACACAGATATAAATGTGGTCTTTGCATTGACATACAATATTAGTAATCTATGTGTGTGAGTTGTGATGTGGAAATATGAGGTAATACTGGTTTTGTTCTTCAAGATAGATTCTTATTAGACATCATGACTGCATGTGCTTGTGTATGTTTGGAACTAGTATTGGAGATGGTCTCAGTTCCGAATATTAAAACAATTAATTGCCCCTCTTTAATTAAGTTAGTGTCATTTACGAGGGGTACATAGTGTTGAGCTCTTTTGGCCACAGTGGGCTTAACTTTCGTGATGGCGGCAGGCAAGGACTCCTCTGCTCGACTATTCACTGTTTCTGAAGACACCTCACTGGTTACTACAGGGACCAAAGAGTATGTTGTAGCCTCTGGATTCAGCAAACGCTCAGACCAGGTGCGGCTTCAATAACTAGGACCACAGTCCCTGAAACAAGAAGGATGTACCTCCTACTTCAGAACCAATTTATACTATCTGGCTAGACTGAGCACAATACATCACAAACACAGAGTTCAGAGCTTTAGTTTAACTGCTATCTTCTTCTGAAGCAGCTTACTCCAGTATTAACCTCCCTAACGGTTACTACGCATCTGCACTTTCAGCTATAATTCCTTCCATGTCATAAGGTAGGTGTCAGTGTACTATGTGGTAATTCCATGTAGTTTGACTTTTCTCCGACACCTTCTGTTCAGGTTGGAGCAATATATATATAGATATAGGCCTTGTCTCATGTTCGCTACTGAACTGCACATATATACAGACATAAATTATCAATGTACATTCAATTTTCATTAAAAAGAGATCAAATATTTCAGCCTACCACAATTCATGGAAATAAACACAGATACGTTGACTAGCAATGAATTCTGGCACAAATACTGGCACAAATTCCCATCTGCTTATGTTCCAGGCTTTTATTTAGCAAAAATATGAGCTGGCTTCAACGCACTGTTGCTTTATCAAGCTTATTTGAACTAGTGGTCTCGAACTAACGCTATCAATTAACTATATTAACAGACCTAACCAATCAGGCCATTTCTACCCCATCGTTTGAAAAAAAGTGCTCTTACTTCCGTCTCCCTTGACAACAAAAGATAGCATTTATAGTCCGACTAATCGTGTTTAGCCTTACATATCATTCCATCCAATCAATTCAAATGTAACTTGTGGCCTATTTCCGTACAATGGTGGTTTAAAATTCTGCCACTGAGCGACTCCGAGTTTTTAGGTTGTCTGACACCCTCATTATTTTCTTTTGCCTATAATTTATTAATTCCTGGACTATTTGCGTAACACTTAACATATTCTGTGTCAGCAAGCCCTAAGGAATCCAAATATCTCAATCTAAGGGAGCTAGGTGGCTGCGTTCAAAATGTGCATTTTCTACCACCTCCTGTTCACTTCAATCCCCATGTGGTGTCTGGGTACTGTCATGTTTTCAAACGTAAATCCATCTAATGTCATCTTTCCTAATAAGCGTTTTCCAGGTTTTTTAAAACCTAACTCTGGGAAGGGTAGTGTTTTTATCACTGTCCGTCTGAAAAAAAGTTAGTGCATGTGGCCTTACACGCGTGATAGTAGTAATTGTATATCGCGTTACGCTTGTTGGGGGTGGCATTAATAGCGAGACGCGTGTTTAGTGTTGCATGCGTTCCTGATTTTCAGCCCTCCCTTCTTTCCATCCTACATCCATCTGTCCATTCGTAGTGTAATTAATTTAGGTCATACGCAGTGTGCCTCTCAATGTTTTTTCTTAGAAATGCAATACCCGTTTTAATGTGTTGTGGAAACGCTTGTATTATGCAGTGGCTTATATTTAACGTGGAAACGTTACAATTTGCAGACGAAGCATAAAACAAAGGGGATTTCGAGTACTGTCATTGTGACAGCACTGTTCTTTACCATTCTTCTTCCTTTTATAGAATTTATTGGTTAGGCTTTACATTTACTTTTTAATTTATATATGTGGATTAGAATTTCTCACGACAAATCCTCCCCTCTTAAAACAGACGTTATATGTCAGTCTATAATTCTATATACACATAGAGAAATTTATTCTTTCTGGGGCTTATGGTGATTCTCATCACACGGATGGCGGCTTAAAAAATCCGCTCCCAGATTTGTTTTTCCACTTATATACTCTATGCTAAACTCAAATGGCTGTAGCAATAATGACCAACAGAGTAATCTAGTGTTCTCATGCCTAGCTTGTGCTAGAAACGACAAGGGTTTGTGATCCGTTTGCAACTTAAATGCCTTCCCATACAGATAAATGTTGAATTTCTTTATCGCCCATATTACTGCAAGACATTCTTTTTCGCTAGTTGAGTAGTTGGTTTCAGCTTTATTCAACTTTCTGCTAGCATATGCCACTGGGCTTAATTCCCCATCCAATGCATCTGATTTCTGTAGCAGAGTTGCACCTAACCCAATATTACTGGCATCCGTTCTTACTACAAATTCCTGACTTAAGTCAGGTAGTTTCAAAATAGGTTTACTTGTGAGCTTTTCCTTCAATTCTTGGTAAGCCATTTCACATTGTGGTGTCCATGTAATTCGATCTGGGTTTCCTTTACGTGTCAAATCAGTTAACGGTGCACATATGGAATTAAAGTTTTTGATATACTTTTGGTAGAAACCACATAATGAGACAAAGGATCTCACGTCTTTCTTGGTTTGTGGTCTCGGGGCTTTCTTTAGTTTCTCCAAATTCTTTGGGTCAGGGGTCATATTTCCCTGATAAACTGTGTGTCCCAGGAATTCCAATTCTTTACATCCAACGCAACATTTGGTTGGTCGGGCTGTTAAATTCGCTTCCCTAAGTCGATTAAACAGCATGTTCAGAGAGTCAATGTGTTCCTCAAAGGTTTCTGTTGCTATAAGGATATCATCCATGAAATTTGTAATGCATGGGTTATTCAGAGGGTCCAATAATTTTCTCATCATTCTAGAGAAGACACTAGGTGCATTCTTCAATCCAAATGGCAATCTGTTAAACTCATAGTGTCCTTCTGAGGTACTAAAAGCTAGATATGGTCTAACCTCAGGCTTTACTGGAATTTGATAGTATCCTTTACTCAAATCCACTTTTGAGAAATACTTAGCTTTATTTAGCCTGGCAAACAACTGATTTGTATCCGGCAATGGATCCACCTGTCCTTCTGTAATAGCATTCAGTCTCCTGTAATCTATACAGAGTCTATGTTCTCCAGAGGGTTTCCTTAAAAGTACAACACTGGAACTATACGAAGATTCACTGTGTGAAATAATTCCTTCCTTCAACAAATAGTCTATCTCTTCCTTCAAAGCTTTCTCCTTAGCAAAAGGAATCGAATAAGGCTTCATACAGACAGGTGTGGGGTCTATCAGTTTCATATCATATTCCAATAAGTTTGTATGCCCCGGTCGATCTGTTAACACCTCTGTATGATTATCTAGAACCTGTTGCACTCTCTCCTTCTGATTTTTCGTTAAATGCGTACTGATTTTCACCTGTGCCGCTGTCTCACAGGGGTGTAATGGATATTCAAATGATGAAAGTGGTTCCTTCTTCATCTCCATTGCAATGGACAAGGTTAGCAAGTGTGTCTCTTCCTGATATTTTTCCACAGGATTCTTTTTTTCCCTGTAATTATGTAGTATTTTAAAGATTTCGTCAAGCTAAGAAAATCCTACAACCCGCACCTCCCCGGTAAATCAAGGGAGGGGGTATTGAACCACATCCCAGGTAACATTTGTTTTAACGTATCAAAGTTGATTTCTGCTCACGCGGACGGTGTAACCTATCTAACATGATGCAATAAAGATGCGCCGATCAGAATAAACATGAGTCCATGAATTTGTTGCGATATTCATTTGGCCGAGGTTATCAAACTTTTATTAAATTGCAGAAAGATTTTGCCCCTTGGTTTAAGAGCTGACCCCAAAGAGACGCCACACGTGACGTATGGCGTGTTATACGTGTTTTTACAAAATGATATATACCCGCGTCTAGTCATTAGCGGGTCTCTTTGTCTCCAGAAATATCAGCCGTGAATCTAAGTCATATTCATATGCTCTTAAGTGAGAAATTCGAGAATTGGGTATGTAAGCATCTTAATTTAGCGGTGTAGATAATGAGTTTCTTAATAGAATCTTAGTTTCTCTTCTGGGATAAAATTAAATTTTATAAACGAAAGTGCCATCCATTGCTATCTTAGAATAAAACTGTAAGTTGTGCTTATAACTTTCGGTGATAGTAGCAATATCTATCATTTGTGTAACGTGTTTGTGAAATTAATTGTATAAGGTAAGTCCTTAGGCTATATCCATACTGTAATTGTGAGGTCCGATATATAAGTAACCTCGATTTGATTATAATATTTGCAGTGTAAATACGCTAGCGTATTTGTATACGTTATTTTATTGTGCATTAAATTGTTGTGTAGTCAGGAGGGGAGTGAGGGGTGTAATTAATTTTATGGAGATGGGATTAAATTATTCCTAGAGAGGTCTATTTTATTTTTGTGTTAATCGATAACTCACCAGGGTCCGTCTGTAATATAAAGTAGGGCCAGGAACTTTACCGGAGGGGATTTCCTTCAGTGAATGAATCGTTTTGACGCTGAGGCTAGATAAACATAACAGATTAGGTCAGCCTGCGTCTGGGGGTTACTTCATTAAACTCATAACCCTCCACCCCCAACAGCGCAAAGGCCTTCAACAAACACATGCCCAGTCCTTCTGTCATGCGCCATCATCACACGTCCTTTCCACGTTCTCCTTATCATTTTCACCTCTGTTTCCAGCTCTCTTCTCTATGTGCTTCTTGGTCTACCTCTGCCTCTCTTGCCCTGGGGGTTCCAGAACAAGGACTGCCTTGTAATGCTATCAACAGGTTTCCTCAGTGTGTGTCCTATCCATCGCCATCGTCTTCTTCTCATCTCTTGTTCCACTGGCACTCGTCTAGTTCTTGTCATCAGTTCCACGTTGGTAACCTTGTCATACCATTTTAATCCCTCTATTCTACGCAAGCACCCATTTATGAAAGTCTGTAGCTTTTTGGTTGTTGTTGTTTTTTTTTTTTTTCCATGTCTCAGAGCCATACAATAGGACTGACTTCACATTTGAGTTGAAGATTCTTATTTTCGTGTTGGTTCCGATTTCTCTTGATCTCCATATATTTCCCAATGCTTTTTGTATTCTATTTTGATATCACTGTCTGTCCCTCCAACTTTGTCTATATTGCTGCCAAGATATGTGTACGATTCTACATCTTGTATTCTTCAAGTTCAACCCTGTTATCATTACCTGCATTTATTCTCATTATCTTTGTCTTTTCCCTGTGTATTTTCAGACCCAATTGTTATGACCTCTCATCGAGTGTTTTCACTTTGTCCTGCATCTGATTACGGTTATGGGACAGAAGAGCTAAGTCATCTGCAAAATCCAGATCATCCAACTGCTTAGTCAGAGTCCACTGGATTCCATTTCTGTTGTGTGTTGTTGAGGTTCTCGTAACCCAATCTATTGCTAGTAATTAAAAGAAATGGAGACAAGAGGCACCATCCTGTCGCACACCTTATTTTATCCCAACGGTTTCTGTTAAGCTTTTTTGACTCCCTGCATGAATCCTTCATATGTTTTCTTTATTAAATTAAATGATCTTCAGGGGAACTCCATAATGCCCCAATCCAAAGTGGTTCTTGCTAGTAAGTCAAATAGTAAAGTGGGATGAAATAGTTATAGGTATGTGTAGTGTTTTACAGATAACCTTACTTACTGCCACATATTTATATCTCAGTCAGAATTATTCTGGAATATTGTGTTGGCAACGTTATATGTCTAGGGTTATGCAAATGATGAAGTGTAAGTCACCACAACAACAAACAGATAAACAATTTAATTATTCCACCATACTTGACAATACTGTGACACTCACAAACAGTCAACACTCTAGAAGACTATCTTAAAAGATTCAATGATAAATTTCAGATATATACAGATGTATTGATTTTCTCTACAATAGTGATCCTGATTCAACTACACAGTGAACCAGGCAATATAATAACATGTAATTACAAATATTATGTACACAGATATAAATGTGGTCTTTGCATTGACATACAATATTAGTAATCTATGTGTGTGAGTTGTGATGTGGAAATATGAGGTAATACTGGTTTTGTTCTTCAAGATAGATTCTTATTAGACATCATGACTGCATGTGCTTTTGTATGTTTGGAACTAGTATTGGAGATGGTCTCAGTTCCGAACATTAAAACAATTAATTGCCCCTCTTTAATTAAGTTAGTGTCATTTACGAGGGGTACATAGTGTTGAGCTCTTTTGGCCACAGTGGGCTTAACTTTCGTGATGGCGGCAGGCAAGGACTCCTCTGCTCGACTATTCACTGTTTCTGAAGACACCTCACTGGTTACTACAGGGACCAAAGAGTATGTTGTAGCCTCTGGATTCAGCAAACGCTCAGACCAGGTGCGGCTTCAATAACTAGGACCACAGTCCCTGAAACAAGAAGGATGTACCTCCTACTTCAGAACCAATTTATACTATCTGGCTAGACTGAGCACAATACATCACAAACACAGAGTTCAGAGCTTTAGTTTAACTGCTATCTTCTTCTGAAGCAGCTTACTCCAGTATTAACCTCCCTAACGGTTACTACGCATCTGCACTTTCAGCTATAATTCCTTCCATGTCATAAGGTAGGTTTCAGTGTACTATGTGGTAATTCCATGTAGTTTGACTTTTCTCTGACACCTTCTGTTCAGGTTGGAGCAATATATATATAGATATAGGCCTTGTCTCATGTTCGCTACTGAACTGCACATATATACAGACATAAATTATCAATGTACATTCAATTTTCATTATAAAGAGATCAAATATTTCAGCCTACCACAATTCATGGAAATAAACACAGATACGTTGACTAGCAATGAATTCTGGCACAAATACTGGCACAAATTCCCATCTGCTTATGTTCCAGGCTTTTATTTAGCAAAAATATGAGCTGGCTTCAACGCACTGTTGCTTTATCAAGCTTATTTGAACTAGTGGTCTCGAACTAACGCTATCAATTAACTATATTAACAGACCTAACCAATCAGGCCATTTCTACCCCATCGTTTGAAAAAAAGTACTCTTACTTCCGTCTCCCTTGACAACAAAAGATAGCATTTATAGTCCGACTAATCGTGTTTAGCCTTACATATCATTCCATCCAATCAATTCAAATGTAACTTGTGGCCTATTTCCGTACAATGGTGGTTTAAAATTCTGCCACTGAGCGACTCCGAGTTTTTAGGTTGTCTGACACCCTCATTATTTTCTTTTGCCTATAATTTATTAATTCCTGGACTATTTGCGTAACACTTAACATATTCTGTGTCAGCAAGCCCTAAGAAATCCAAATATCTCAATCTAAGGGAGCTAGGTGGCTGCGTTCAAAATGTGCATTTTCTACCACCTCCTGTTCACTTCAATCCCCATGTGGTGTCTGGGTACTGTCATGTTTTCAAACGTAAATCCATCTAATGTCATCTTTCCTAATAAGCGTTTTCCAGGTTTTTTAAAACCTAACTCTGGGAAGGGTAGTGTTTTTATCACTGTCCGTCTGAAAAAAAGTTAGTGCATGTGGCCTTACACGCGTGATAGTAGTAATTGTATATCGCGTTACGCTTGTTGGGGGTGGCATTAATAGCGAGACGCGTGTTTAGTGTTGCATGCGTTCCTGATTTTCAGTACGCAGTGTGCCTCTCAATGTTTTTTCTTAGAAATGCAATACCCGTTTTAATGTGTTGTGGAAACGCTTGTATTATGCAGTGGCTTATATTTAACGTGGAAACGTTACAATTTGCAGACGAAGCATAAAACAAAGGGGATTTCGAGTACTGTCATTGTGACAGCACTGTTCTTTACCATTCTTCTTCCTTTTATAGAATTTATTGGTTAGGCTTTACATTTACTTTTTAATTTATATATGTGGATTAGAATTTCTCATGACAGTGGTCCACAAATCCGATGTATAGTGGTGAATTCCATTCCAGACTTTGTTCAACTATTATTCTCAAAGTGGCTATCTGGTCTGTACAGGATCTGTTTTGTCGAAAACCTGCTTGTTCATCTCTGTTTCTTGTCTATGACTCTTAATCTTTCAAGGATAATCCTGTTTAATACTTTTCCTGGCACTGAAAGTAACATTATTCCTCTATAATTTGTGCACTCTTGTAAATTTCCCTTCTTAGGCAACTTAACCAGGTATCCTTCCTTCCATTCTGCTGGTATCTCTTCCTTTTCCCAGACTTTACCAAGTAATTTATATAACATCTCTGTAGCCGTGTCGATATCTGCTTTGATGGCCTCTGCTGGAATGCCATCTGGTCCAGACGCTTTTCCATCTCTTAGAAGCTTTATGGCTTTCTTTATTTCTTCCTTCGTTGGTCTTTCACCATTAATTTGTAGCTCTTCTTCTGCTGGCTGGATGTCCGGGGGGTTTTGTGGAGCTGGTCTATTGAGAAGGTCCTCAAAATATTCTGTCCACCTCTTCATTTGCTCTTGTACATTGCTGAGCAGTTTTCCATTCTTGTCTTTTATGAGGCAACTTGTTTGCTTGTATTTCCCCATTAGCTTCTTTGTGCTGTTATACAGTTCTCTCATATTCCCTTTGGCTGCAGCATCTTCTGCCTCTCTTGCCAACTCCTCAATATACTTCCTCTTGTCTCTTTTAATACTTCCTTTTACTTCTTTGTTTGCTTCTGTGTACACTTCTTGAGCCTTGGCTTTGGAACTTCTGGTTTTGCTTGTGTTTAAATCTGCTTTCTTGTTTTCCTGTCTTTTATCTTATTGATGGTTTCTGTTGTTATCCATGCTTTTTGTTGTCGTTCCCTTTTCCCCAGTATTTCTTCACGTCTCATTCCATACTGTTTTGATTTGCTGCCAATAGTCTTCTGTATTCTCTGCATCTTCCAGCTGTTGGAGCACTTGGAATTTGTTGGATATTGTGACCGAAAATTTGTCTCTTGATTTCTTAGATGTCCTACATTAAATTGTTGTCTATAATTTTGCATTGTTGCATATCTCTTGAGTTACATTTTTACTTTGGCTATCAGAAGGTGGTGATCTGATGCCACATCTGCTCCTCTATATACCTTTACATCCTGCAATGATGATCTAAACTTCTTATTTATCCATATATGATCAGTCTGATTTTCTGTTCTATGGTCTGGTGATATCCATGTTGCCTTGTGTATTCTCTTATGTGGAAACATGCTTCCTCCTATAGCCAGTTGATTTGAAGCACAGAAGTTTGAGAATAGTTCCCGATTTTCATTCATTATTCCTAGCCCCTGTTTTCCCATGACTTCTTCAAAGCCGGTGTTGACTGTACCTATCTTTGCATTCATGTCACCCATCAAAATTTTGATGTCTCTTCTTTTTACTTTTTCCATAATTTCCTGTAGTCTAGTAAAAAATGCTTCTTTCACAGACTCTTCTTTGTCATTAGTTGGTGCATAACATTGGATGACATTTACATTTATTTTCTTCTTAGCTGTTTTAAAAGAAGCTATTATTATTCTGGATCCAACGGCTTCCCATTCAATGAGTGCTTTCTGTGCTTCTTTAGATAACATAAGAGCTACCCCTTCCCTGTGGTGTGAACTTTCGTCTTCATGTCCTGAGGACAGCACCAATTCACCTGTGATGAGTTTCTTCCTGTCTACCCCCTTCCACTTTGTTTCACACAGTCCCAGAACCTCGATTTTATATTCCCTCATCTCTGCTGCTACTTGTGCCACTTTCCCTTGTTCGTTTAATGTCCGAACATTCCAGGTGCCAAATCTGGATGTTCTCCTAGAAGAAAGAAGGTTAGTCAGCAACACAGACTCCTTTCGGCTTTCTCTGTGTTGCATCATACGCCTCCCTGCGAGAGGACCTTCCCCTGTATTGGATGGCTGTGTTTTATTTTCTTTAATTGACTTGTCCATGTTTGTTGAAGTTTTTTGTGGTTTAAATTTTTTACAGGATGGGGTAACCGGCCCCATGTCCAACCCTCCTTAGTCGCTTTCTACGACATGCTTGGCAGAGAACAGTGTTACTATTCTTTGCTCCCCTTTTGGGCCCCGGTAACACACGGGTGGGGGGTTACTTACCAGACAGATATTTACGGTGAAGTGGGGAGAGAGAGAAGAGGGGGGAAGTGTATGGTAGTAGGACCTTAAGGCGGAAATATTTGTTTATCTCTGTGCTTGTGTAGGGGAGTAGTGGGAATTTAAGGTGTTAGGTATGAGAATATCTTTGACGGGTTGTATATTTGGTGTTATTATTTTTTGTTTACAGAAATTTTCACGGCACACAGGGAGGGGTGCAAAATTGCCTTACAGCTTGCCAAGATATTCGGCCATTCTCAGGAGTAGAAGGGTCGAGGCATCGCCATAGGTAAAAGAGGGCTGGTGACGCGGTAGTTACCGGCGCCAGGTACGTCTGCACCAGAGGAAGATAGCAGTTCTCTTGCAGTGAAGCCCCATGCTTCAGCAGGAATGAGTTTATCTATAAAAATCCAGAGCTCTTAGCTCGTTATACCACTCCAAAAAGGTGCGTGGCCTGGAGGTTGGTTTTGTGTAAATTCAGCCATAATAAAGCCAACGGCCCTAAATCCAAAGAGGGGTAACAGGGCAAGTGAATTAAGTGTCATCAGCAGTGAAGCAGCTACATTCCGAGTCAAGTACCTAAGTCTAAAAGCCCAAGTCATCAGCTACAATATTCGTGGGAGGAGATAGGTCAACATTCCTTCCGAATGCTTTAGAGAGGAGAGACAGAAGTTATAGAGTCAGACAGTCAGAACAGAAACAGAGGAGAGACAGAATTTAGGAAGTTAGATAGTCAGAGCAGAGGACAGCCTCTGAGGTTGCATTGAAGAAGTACGTTAGTGGATCAGTGGTTGTGATTTGCAGTGTAGGACTTTAGAAAGTTAGTGAGGTCTACAGATGGACAGTGGTGTTAAAGTTTAATAATTATTAATAGGATAGTTAGAAAATGAGGTATCTGAGGAAAGTGGTTGAAGTAACAAGAAGAGACATGGTCCGCAACCAGACGATCCGTCAAGGCCTAAAATCCCATCCGCTGCAGACCCAAATAGAACAGTCCCAACTAAGATGGTTTGGCCATGTCTGCAGAATGGGAGAAGATCGGCTACCACGACAAGCATGGGAAACAAAGAGCCAGGGATCCAGACCTCCAGGACGACCCAGAGTCCGCTGGGAGGACAACATTAGACAATCTTTGAAGGACCGAGGACTAGAATGGAACCAGGCCAGGAAGAAGACAGCTGATAGAATGGTCTGGCGCTCTCTCTTCCAAACCTCTACACCTCACGGTAGAAGGGGAACGACTAAGTAAGTAAGTATAGTTAGGAGTAGTGGCTCTAAAGTTAGAGACCCCACCGAGTAAAATCTTGTGTTTAATCCTTAACTTTCTTCCCTGCAGGTTGAAGGGGAGGGTGACATTGTGGGTTTACATTTTGTATGTCATTTTAATTGTTTTGGTTCTGTTTCAGGTTTGTGTGACCTCGCACTTTATTTATTTTACTGTGTTATTTGATTTTGTTGTATAATAAACTATAAACTGTATACTGGATCAGTCTCTATAACTATACTGTATGTATATGTTGTCTGTATAGTTGTGTCTGTGGACTTTTTAGTGAAACCTTATCTCCTTTATGGTAGTCAGAGGTGGTGAGGCTATAGCTATCAAATACGTCCGGAGTGGCGAGGGAGAGTCAATAGTCTCATCTTTCCACATTCACTGTCATTCTCATCTAAAATCTATCACCTCAGACTTTCTCATACTAGTGTCTTGTCTATACACTCACACAAACTCTAAACTTAAATCCACTTCATGACAGGGAGCTGTAGGGCTTTGATTAATTAATTGATAGATGAAGCTAAGAGGTAGTCCCATAGCAGATAGTGCATTAGGGGAGTGAAGTGTTAGAGATTTCATTATACTAGGTCTCAGCTTTATTAAGTGGGGTAACTAGTTCCCATCCTCACTGCCTTTACCTTCTCTAACTCGAGCAGAGGCAGGTACCCATTTACAGTTGGATAAACTGGAGCATGACACTACTAGATTTTGAACCCAGCAACTTTGTCTCATGAAGCAAGCTTTGATGTGAAGCTAGACTGTTGTAAAAAATAGAAAGGAAGAGAATTGAACTTCTGTGTTGTAACAGAACATATGTGATTTAACTGACCTTGACATTCAGCTTAAAACATATGTGCAAACAAGATCTGTGGATACACAACAACAAAAAAATGCAGATATGCAGAAGCAAGAAAAAAAGAATACTATGGAGATGTCATGAGATATTCAGGAACCTTCTACTCTTGCTACAGCAAACAATAGAAATAAACGATACCAAACTGAACTGAAAGGCAAGATAAACAGACTCTGAAACAGAGAGTTATCATGAGAAAAGAAAGATTTTATCAATGCTGCATCTCTGTCATCCTATTTGACTAGTGTAAGTCGGCGTCTGTGGCCTAATGGATATGAACACAGTTTCATAATCCAGATATACCAGGTTCGAAACCTGCTGCAGGCGGTTTGGTAGCAGATCGCTTTGTGTGGATTTTTAACAATGGTATAAGCGCCGTACCGTTCAGAAAGCAATGGCAAACTACTGAATGAAAAAATTGCCTAGAAAAATCACAAACAGCCAATAAAAGCTGGGGTTGATTGCCACGTCCTGTAAAGGATAAGCAACTAACTAAGTGATGATTCAGTATGATGCTGTTATCTGGTGTGTATTTTATGTTTGTTTGTTTTGAGATTACCACTTGTATTGCCAGTCTTCATAATGTTATTTAACAAAAAGATGCTGCCATACCAAATGTCCACTGAAAAAAGCTAACAACGGGGAAGAGATACCGTAGTAAAACTGATACAAGTTTAAAGGCCAAAGACATCATTACATGCAGATACATATAAACAATGATAAGATGGACATTTTAATTAATTTATCAGACCTAGAGGTCTTTTATGTCTGGACATGCGCCTTAATATAACCGACTGGGTTTAACGGGTCGCGCCTCGCCAAATCGAAGAAAATTTTATTTAAAAAAAAAAGAAAAGGTGGACATTTAGTTGTAACACCTTTAACATAAATAAGGTGTGAATTCAGACAAACTGGATACACATTGTTTTTGTAAATATTAAAGTTAAAGAAACACCAAATAAACAACAACAAAAAACATATAAATAACCAGTAACTGAAAACAATACAATCTTTCAAGACACTATATTGACATATTTCCCAAAATGAGTGTGCCATTTTGTCTTTATTTTGAAAGTTGTTAGCAGGCTTAAACAAATTAATTTTCTTCTACAGTTTTCTGGGCTGCTGTGGCTCTTTAGCACAAACACAGCTTATTTCTGTTCATCTCTATCCTTGATGCTGTATTTCCAGTTTACAATGCTTAGCTCTTTCAAATCTACTATGCTGCCTATTATTTTCTTTTTAAACAACCCCTTAGATCATGTGCCTTTGGACCTGACAGTGATTAGTGCATTTGAGATTGCTTCAGAGCACTAAAGCTGTGAATTTTGATCATCTATGGAATACTGAAAAGTTTTGAACGTTTCAGCCGCTTACATTTTTTATAATTTGCCATTGTTTTATGTGTACTTGATGGTTTTTGTTTTCATTGTTTGAACTTTTACTTCAATTGACTCTAAATATATAAAATCACCATCTCTGCTCCTCTTGACTGTGATCTTTTTCTCTGGAAAATAATTTCTTCTGACCTACTTGCATTCCTGTAAAAGTTATGACTGTAAACAATATTTTGTGTATATATTGCATATACAAAAACGTACAGGATTGTATTTTAACTCATAATATTTGAGACTATAACATAATGTTTCCATATCTGTTTGTAACCCACCTGCATAAATATTTTTCATAACCTCATAATCATGTACTCATATTTCTATTTTTTTTACATAATAATGTTTTATTTTAACTTCCAGAACACATGCACTCAATTTCAGCTTTGTTTAATATGAGTGAGCATATTTACTTTCAGGTAATTTTGAAAACTGTATTCCTTGAAAATATTTCAACACTCTGTAAAGTCAGTAGTAACCAGAACCTTCTCTGACAAGCATTAACATGTTAATACTGAACACTAACTTGCCTTGATGACCCTTTCCATTCTTCTTTGTCCTTTTCATACCTGTCACCAGTTCCCTTCTCCATGTGCTTATTGGTCTCTCTCTACTTCTCCTATTCTCAAGATTCCAAAACAAGGATCTCCTTGTAATGCTATACTGGCAACTATCTGGCTTTTGTCATAAATCTCACATTAGTGACCCTGTAATACCAGCACAATCCTTCAACCTTATGCAAACACCCACCTATGAAAGTCTTTGAAATGTCATTTCCTGTTGTTTTTTATGTCTCAGAGTCACACAGTAGGACCGCCCCGACAACTGAGCCAAAAATTCTGACTTCTGTACTGAACCTGACCTCCTTCAATGTCTATGTATTTCCCAAGTAATTAAAGCCCCTCCTGCCCCCTGAACTTCCTTTTTGATATCATTGCCCCCCTCCTCAACCTCATGCACATTGCCGCTAAGAAAGATACATGCATAAATGCACATCTTATTTGGACATCTCTCCAAGTATAATTTCGTCACCGCTCGAGTTTTATAATTTACTTTTCTGCTGCCACTTTGTGCAGTTTTCCCTTGTTTGTTTAGCATTCAAATTCATAGGTTTTCCTAGAAGAAAAAGATTTCTTTTGGCTTTCTCTGGGCTGTGTCATAAACTGTGTTAATAGAGCATCTTCTTCCATAAACTGTGTTAATATAGATTCTTCTTCCATAAAGTGTGTTAAGACAGAATCTTCTTCCATAAACTGCATTAATACAAAATAATATGGCTTTTTCTGATTATCTTTTATAGTGTCACACCCATCAGGAAACATATATGGCTTGTTATAAGTTTCTGTGCTTGATTTAGTGTGAATAATAATAATAAATTCTTTAAGCACCGAACACGGTGCATAAGGCAGAAACCAGTGCTCTCCAGGTTGTTCGTTGTGATGCCACTCCTCTTAACTCTTGCACATTATTTAGGCCCAACGTTCTTCCTTCTCTTATTATTGTTCTTCTAAGTGTTTCTTTTGGTCTTCCTTTTTTCCTCTTACCCTCAGGAACCCAAGTGAGCGCCTGTAGTGTGAATGCTTGGCTTTTATTGTATAGATCTAATATAAGTATATTATATTATATAGTATATGCTGTATTTTTGCAAGTATAATATCAAAGTGTATGAAAAATAAAGGAAATGTTAATTGGCAGGAATGAAAGAAATAAACTCATCAGACATGATGGATGGCAAAAATGGACGGGTGGGTGTGAAGCATAAACAACATTAAAACATAGTTTAAAAATTATCATGAATAAATAGTTTCTTTATTTACAAGAAAGCATAGTTAACATAATGACTGACATGATTTTTTTTTTCCGTACAAATGTGACTATAAACTGAAACCTGGTCAACAGTCCTGCTTCAAATAATTTCACTTACATTTTATGATGGTATTTATAATTACAAAACTGCTCACTTCATATTCTGAGCAAGGAAACACCGGCAAACATCTATCCTGCAAATCTAAAGCAAAAAAAGTGTAAAAAATTTAAGAAAAAAGAAAGTTAAATCAATTAAAGGATTTTTGATCTGTCTGCAACGGCTGGATGGCTAAAGACTTTTACAAGACAGTTAACCAACTTCTTACAGATGAAGAATATAATCATGGAAAAGTTCATATGTTTTGCCTAGGAGATCTAAATCTGATGTGATACCATATGAAGAGATGAGTAGTAGGTAGTTTATTTACTTTGTTTTTTTTATTTTATTATTGGTTATCCTTCTGTAGGGAGGGGTCAGTGGAATCTGGAGAAATTCTCATGGAGTACACAATTCTTGAATGCTGCTACTACATTTTGCTTAATGAATATATTACATAGAAATTCTATCAAGCCTTACTCTAATTCTTTCTTCTTGTTTTCTTGTAGTGCTGGTTTTTGTAGCAACTTTTGTCTTTGTTTGCTTCTTATGGAGCATGGAGTCCCCACTGTAGCTTGTCCTCTTGTAGGAAGCCTGCATAGAAGCATTCAAGTGGTGGTTTCTGTAGCAGTTTGCCTGAATGATGAAGTTGCCAGCCACACACACAACCTTATCTTAGTTGCCAGCCACACACACAACCTCATCTTAGTTGCCTCTTATACGTCTATTCTTTCTTTGTCTCCTCAGACCCCGGGAACTACACAGGGGCATTAAAATCAAATACATGGTGATAATCATCCTGTGTTACATAATACAATTTGAATATATAATTAACAGCCTCATGTGATTTAATTAATATTAGTTATTATCAATAATCAAGGATTGTGGTGATAACAATTGTTGATTCAATTGACAAAGACTTCAAACCAAATAGGCCAAAAAAGTAAGAATACCTGCTGCAAGCTGGTGTTAAATTATATCTCAAAAATAGAGAAAATAAGTTTTTCATAATATTCAGCTTCAAGATATCTGACCATCACATCAATGGTCAGTGGACGGAGAAAATAAATTACATATCTATCTAAACAGGTTGCCAAGCAACATACGAGGCAAAGAAATGGAGAGGATGATCAATGAAACATCTTGTCATCATCAATACCCTTCTGCTCCCCAAGGAGCACAGGCCTTAAAAAAACTCATGACAAGTTCTCCAGTCACATGCATTCAGCTTACCATCTTTCCACATTTTCCTCATCTCTTGAATTTCTGTATACAGTGACCTTCTCCTTGTGTATTTTTCTCTAGGTTGTGTCATAAGCCTCCTTACAAGAGGATCTCCTTCTTGAATTAGATGGCTAAGTTGAATTACTTTCTTTAGTTGACTTGTCCATATTGAAGTTTTTGTGGATTAAAGTGTCTACAGAATCAAGCAGTTGGCCTCATGCCTAACCCTCCTCAGTAGCCTTTTATGACATGCATATTAGGTTACAGTGTTACTATTCTTTGTTCCCCTTTCTGGCCTCAGTAACTCAAAGCTGGCCCTGATAGAGGAAGCTTGCACCAAGACATTTCATGTGTTCTGGTCTGCAGCTGGCCCTGATAGAGGAAGCTTGCACCAAGACATTTCATGTGTTCTAGTCTGCAGCTGGCCCTGATAGAGGAAGCTTGCACCAAGACATTTCATGTGTTCTGGTCTGCAGCTGGCCCTGATAGAGGAAGCTTGCACCAAGACATTTCATGTGTTCTGGTCTGCAGCTGGCCCTGATAGAGGAAGCTTGCACCAAGACATTTTATGTGTTCTGGTCTGCAGCTGGCCCTGATAGAGGAAGCTTGCACCAAGACATTTCATGTGTTCTTCTACTGGTGGTTTTAGTAACAATTTATTTTACATGAGGTGCTGTCATGTGCTGGCCTTCAAAGCATGGATACACTGCTTAGACAGATCACACTACGCTGGCTTGGCCATGGCTGCTGCATGGAAGATGGTCGCATCCCTGAAGATATTTCCTATTGACAACTGGCATATGGGAAAGAACAGTTGGACGACCGCAGCTGAGATTCAAAGATGTGTGCAAGAGAAACATGAAGGCACTGAACATAAATCTTGCAACCTGGGAGGATGAAGCTGCTGATTGCACCAAGTGGCGATGCTCCCTATGTCGCTACCTCAGATTTGGCGAAAAGACATTCTCACAAAAAGCAGAAGAGAAAAGAACACACCAAAAGGAACACCAGGTAAAAAAATAGCTGTGATCTTATCACCTCAGGGGTGCATTCCCATAATCAGTTATGACTTCCCATAATCAGTTATGACTGCCCATATTCAGTTACTTTCTACGTTGGAGGATCTGGAGTGTGCAGATGACGTTGCACTACTAGCACATTCGCGTTGACACGTTCAGGCAAAAACGGATGGACTTAGTGAGTTTAGCCAGCAGGTGGGCTTGGGCGTCAGTTTAGGGAAGTCAGGGGTCATGGCGCTCAGTGTGAGCAGCCCTGGGCCCATGTCGGTAGGAGGTTGGTGGCTGGTGCAGACAGATGCCTTCGCATGCCTGGGATGCGTGGTGGCGCCGGACGGCGGGGCGGGCGAAGACATCGGCGTCGGAATGGATAGGGCAAGAGCAGCCTTTTTTGGCCTGGACAGCGTCTGGGGTCCTCTTGGTGAAGCACAGGCGCAGGGTTGAGATTGTATCGGAGCTGTGTGCTTTCTGTGCTTCTCTGTGGTGCAGAGTGCTGGAGAGTTGTAGAGAAGGAGGTGTCGAGATTGTCCTCTTTTCATACAACATGCCTGGGAAAGGTTCACCGAGTCTTTTGGCCGAGTGCCATCACCGGCCGGGATCTGCTTGCAAGCAAGAGGACATTCACACCACCATAGCTGGCAGACGCTGGGTTGGCCATGTCCTCAGAAGAGACCCCGATGCCATCACAAGAACAGCTATGCTTTGGACCCCTGAACGAAAACGAAAGAGAGGCCGACCAAAAATAACCTGGCGGAGGACTGTGGAGGCAGAGATGCAAAGAATGAACCAGAGTTGGGGCACTGTACGAAGGATGGCCACCGACCGAGCAAAGTGGAATCAATTTGTTGTTGCCCTACAAGACGCCACTAGGTGTGATGGCCACTGACTGCTTTGACGGTCGGTGGCTAAGGATCAAAGAAGAAGAAGAATAGTCAGTCACGACTGGAGGGGCTACTATTTTACATGATAAGGCTGCTAGCCCCTTGCACATGAAGTTTACTAAAAAAAAAATTTAACATTACAGAAGCAGAGCTTTTTCACAGTACTAGAACAATAAATGCCACCTTAAAAACTAACATGTCAGAAAAAGTAAATAGGCTAAGATGATTTGTCTATGTGAAAAATAAATAAATATACAAAATAGATAAAAGATACTAAATCAAGGAAATAACAATTCAAAACAGAAGGAATAATGCTGGATACAATGCTTAATGATTGAATGACAGTCAGTGACTTTAAGGCTTTTACAAGAAAGACCTTACTTATGACAAAGAATCCTAGTGAGCCAGAATAATGAACAAGAATGCCTTGAAACTATTCAGCAGTTACAAATGATACTAGTGTTATGTTTCATCCTTATTAAATAGTAACTTTTCTGCATCTTTCAGCATTATTCTTCAGCATTGTTCAAGCACATGCTCACTGCCAGGATACAACAAATACTGAGACTCAAGTTTTTGTCATGGTTGAATTTACAATGTGATGCTCAGTTTTTGTTTATTTTTAAAAATTACTTTCTTTTTTAAATTTCAGTTTAGTATGCTGTTCAAGATAAGATAAGGTATATACTTTTATAACCTCTACATCTCATGGTAGAAGAGGAACGACTAAGTAAGTATATACTTTTACAGCAGAGTGTTAGTTTTGAATATGGCTCTTAAATCATGGAAAAATCTGTTGGGCTCTGTCACTGCAGTGACAAGTAATGATTAAAATGACTAAAGCTAGGGATTAAAAATTTATCCAAACGAACATTTGTTGCAAGTATAAAGGAGTATGATTAAGAATTTTAAAACGTTAATTCAATTAATATCTAAACTGCATTTTGTTTTTCAACATATAATAATGGCTGGGTCAAAAGTTAACATTTTCAGATACAGAGTTGACAATGTGCTCAGCAAGTGAATTGTATACAATGGCATTTAATGGAAAATAAGCAGAAGGTATCTGCCTATAAGCCCTTCCTCAGTTTTTAGCAATATACATAAGTTGAGCATTTGTCCCTTTCTCTACAACATACTGAAACAATTATGAGGCCGCAGGACAAATTATTTTCCAACAAATACAAGATCTTGAGGATTAATGTAAACAACATGGAACAGGTTAATAGTTGAAGAGGTAGTACTGAACAAAAAGAACATAATATATTTATACAAATAGAATTCTCTTTTAAAACTTCTGTATGAATCAGAGACATGGAAAATAAGCAAAAAAATTGACATCTGCTCAAACATATATGAAAGCTGATACCTAAGGAGAATCTTCCAAATCTGATGGGTACATAAAATTGAGAAATAATAGACAATAACAATATTAGTGATCAACAACAAAAGTTTGGGTGGAAATAACTGGGGCATGTATTAAGAACTAAAGGAAAATCATGCATGTCCCTGGGATGAACCCTGCAGGAAAAGGAGAGAAAAGAAGGTTCAGAAAATTGCGGATGAGAACTAACAAAAAGGAAAACAGAAATATGAATAACCCCAGTGAACTATGTTGACCTGCAAAAGACAAGGTCAAGAGGAAGAAATTTTGTCAGCACTAATGTATAAAACTGAGCCAGAAGAACAGAATTATTTAGATGCCACTACAAAAAAAAGTTTACCAATACCTAAGTTCCAAAAAGAGTTAGGAGAGAGAAAAACACAAATTATTTGGATGCCCATATATTCAAAAACAAATTATTTGGATGCTAATATACATAAAGTTCTGAGTATGGTTTTCAAGAAGAATAGCTTTTTTTATGACACTGTGGGCAGTCTGGCAGTGTTTTATAAAATTCCGATTCAGTCCACTAAATATTACAACCCACAGGATGCCTCATTATAGTGTGGTCCTTTTTTCATGTTTGCACCTCATATAGGTATCAATTACAAACTTAAGACATATAATAGCTGAAGGTCAAAGCATGACCTCCCAAAAAAACAGCTAAATGTATGACAGTAAATGAATGGTTCCCCACTGAAACAGCTTTGTGTGAGTCTGTCAAAGCATGACTTCCCATACGACCAGCTCACTGTGAGACAGAAACAAAAAAAATCCCTTTCCAATGATATTGTTTTGTGTGCAGCAGTCAAAGCATAACATCCCAGAGAAATAGCTCATTGTGTGACACTGTGATTAGCTTGGTACCAGCTGGGGAAAACCTCACCATGGTAACACCATCGCTGTGACCTGTGAAATCTTGGAAGCTTCCCTCTTTATAATCTATCAACTTCAGCAGACGATCTAGAAATTAACATAAAAACTGTTATATCCAAATATTAACATATCAGAATAATATCTTACACCTTAATGAGATAAATATAAAAAAAATAATATCATACAGCTTGAAGAGATAAACAGCTAAAATAATATCTTACAGCTTCAAGAGATAAACACCTAAAATAATATCTTACAGCTTCAAGAGATAAACACCTAAAATAATATCTTACAGCTTCAAGAGATAAACACCTAAAATAATGTCTGACAGCATCAAGAGATAAACACCTAAAATAATATCTGACAGCATCAAGAGATAAACACCTAAAATAATATCTTACAGCTTCAAGAGATAAACACCTAAAATAATATCTTACAGCTTCAAGAGATAAACACCTAAAATAATATCTTACAGCTTCAAGAGATAAACACCTAAAATAATATCTTACAGCTTCAAGAGATAAACACCTAAAATAATATCTTACAGCTTCAAGAGATAAACACCTAAAATAATATCTTCCAGCTTCAAGAGATAAACACCTAAAATAATATCTTACAGCTTCAAGAGATAAACACCTAAAATAATATCTTACAGCTTAAGAGATAAACACCTAAAATAACGTCTTACAGCTTCAAGAGATAAACACCTAAAATAATATCTGACAGCATCAAGAGATAAACACCTAAAATAATATCTGACAGCTTGAAGAGATAAACACCTAAAATAATATCTTACAGCTTCAAGAGATAAACACCTAAAATAATATCTTACAGCTTCAAGAGATAAACCCCTAAACCAATATCTTACAGCTTCAAGAGATAAACACCTAAAATAATATCTTACAGCTTCAAGAGATAAACACCTAAAATAATATCTGACAGCATCAAGAGATAAACACCTAAAATAATATCTGACAGCTTGAAGAGATAAACACCTAAAATAATATCTTACAGCTTCAAGAGATAAACACCTAAAATAATATCTTACAGCTTCAAGAGATAAACACCTAAAATAATATCTTACAGCTTCAAGAGATAAACACCTAAAATAATATCTTACAGCTTCAAGAGATAAACACCTAAAATAATATCTTACATCTTCAAGAGATAAACACCTAAAATAATATCTTACAGCTTCAAGAGATAAACACCTAAAATAATATCTTACATCTTCAAAACACCTAAAATATCTTACAGTATAAAAGACAAGAATGGAAAACTGCTCAGCAATATATATGAGCATATGAAAAGGTGGACAGAATATTTTGAGGACTTTCTCAATAGACCAGCTCCACAAAACCCCCCAGACATCCAGCCAGCAGAAGAAGAGCTACAAATCAGCTGCGAATGACCAACGAAGGAAGAAATAAAGAAAGCCATAAAGCTTCTAAGAGATGGAAAAGCGGCTGGACCAGATGGCATTCCAGCAAAGGCCATCAAAGCAGATATCGACACGGCTACAGAGATGTTATATAAATTACTTGGTAAAGTCTGGGAAAAGGAAGAGATACCAGCAGAATGGAAGGAAGGATATCTGGTTAAGTTGCCTAAGAAGGGAAATTTACAAGAGTGCACAAATTATAGAGGAACAATGTTACTATCAGTGCCAGGAAAAATATTAATCAGGATTATCCTCGAGAGATTAAAAGAGTCCATAGACAAGAAACTGAGAGATGAACAGATCCTGTACAGACCAGATAGCCACTCTGAGAATAATAGCTGAACAAAGTCTGGAATGGAATTCACCACTATACATTGGATTTGTGGACTACGAAAAAGCATTTGACAATGTAGACAGAGAATCACTTTGGAAATTGATGAGGCATTATGGAGTTCCCCTGAAGATCATTAATTTAATAAAGAAAACATATGAAGACATGACCTGCAGAGTTCTTCTTGAAGGACAGCTTACAGAACCGTTTGGGATAAGAATGGGAGTGCGACAGGGATGCCTCTTGTCTCCATTTCTTTTCTTACTAGCAGTAGACTAGGTTATGAGAACATCGACAACACACAACAGAAATGGAATCCAGTGGACTCTGACTAAGCAGTTGGATGATCTGGATTTTGCTGATAACTTGGTTCTTCTGTCCCATAACTGTAATCAGATGCAGGACAAATTGAAAACACTCGATGAGAGGTCACAGCAATTGGGTCTGAAAATACACAGGGAAAAGACAAAGATAATGAGAATAAATGCAGGTAATGATAACAGGGCTGAACTTGAAGAAACACTACTACAAGATGTAGAATTGTACACATATCTTGGCAGCAATATAGACAAAGTGATATCAAAATAAGAATACAAAAAGCAAGAGGAGCTTTCATTGCATTGGGAAATATATGGAGATCAAGAGAAATCGGATCCAACACGAAAATAAGAATCTTCAACTCAAATAATAATGAAGTCAGTCCTATTGTATGGTTCTGAGATATGGAGAACAATAAAGACAACAACCAAAAAGCTACAGCTAAATGGGTGCTTGTGTAGAATAGGATTAAAATGGTATGACAAGGTTACCAACGTGGAACTGATGACAAGAACCAGACAAGTGCCAGTGGAACAAGAGATGAGAAGAAGATGATGGCGATGGATAGGACACACACTGAGGAAACCTGTTGATAGCATTACAAGGCAGTCCTTGTTCTGAAACCCCCAGGGCAAGAGAGGCAGAGGTAGACCAAGAAGCACATGGAGAAGAGAACTGGAAACAGAGGTGAAAATGATGAGAAGAACGTGGAAAGAACTTGAGATGATGGCACGTGACAGGAGGACTTGGCATGTGTATGTTGAAGGCCTATGCTCCTTTGGGAGTGGAGGGTTATGATGATGATGATGACCAAGAGATAAACACCTAAAATAATATCTGACAGCATCAAGAGATCAATTAAAAAAAAAAAAAGTCCAGTCTGAGTAAACTAAGTATTAGATGGGGCTAGTTATGTAATTAATGCAGCATCAGCTAACCATGTAAGTGAAATATCCAACACCATCAACATTTTCCTTTGCACTCCTTACAGAGCCACCATTGTAGTTGGTCTCCTTGCAGGAAGTCTGCTATCAAGCAGTCACATGATCTTGCAGCAGTGGTTTCTATGGCAATTTGTTTTACATGATGAGCTTGCCAGCCTCATGCACAATCTCATATTGCCCGGTCCTAAAAAATGCCGTGCAGAAGTTGGATGTGTCGACCGAAAGGTGCAGATATCACAGCTTAGGCGTAAACAGACACAACGCAACCACCGTCCTTTTCAGGACGAACGAGGAAGAAGAAGAATATTAGTTGCCTTGTATGACATGCCTGAGAGTGTAGTAGGCCTATTCTTCTTTGTCTCATATCTCCAGAAACTACAAGGGACAAATATCCAACCTGCTATAAGGTTTTTATTTAATCTCATCACAACAGATCAAAAACTAATTTTGAGGCACACAAACTCAAACCAGGAATATTTACCAGATACTCCTACTGCAAGCAGTGCAGAGTCAGGTGACACATCCATGCACAGGCTCCAGTGAGTAAGGTATATTGTCCTAACAACCTATGAAATGTTTCATAAAATAATATAGGAATCACTCAATTAGAAAATATCCACAAGCAGGTACATTTTTTTCAGTCTGCAATGGATACTGTCACACATGTAATCTCAGTATCCAAAGAACTGATTCTTAAAGCAACATATGGCTGCTGTAACAGGTGCCAAGCTATGTCTCATCAGCTAACATTGGTCAAGCATGTTGTGAAAAATTTTTGTAACAAATTAACTTGCCCAAACAAATAAACAAACACACATATGCCCTCTTGCTCTTTCCCTCTGATGTAAAAGCATTCATTCATCCCCAAGGAGAATAGATCTGAAACAAAAAATATATGCCAAGTCCCTCCTGCCGCCAATTCAATGTTTTCTTCATCATTTTTATTTTTTGCCTTCAGTTCTCCTCTCCGTGTGTTTTCAGTCTGCCACTTTGGTTAGACTGTTTTTCTCTTGCGGAGAAGTTACCGGGTAAACACACATCTTATCTTGATGTTTACAACTTCATGTTAAAAATAATAAATAGACATAGGTAAAATTAATAAAAATTCCATGACAAGCGACTGTCTACAGCACTACTTAAACACTTGTGGTAATAGGAAGCATTATGTCAAATGCATAGTGAAGTACCATTGTTGTGTATGCTTTTGCACACAGGCGTATGCCCGTTCTTTTTTGGAGATACGGCTGTCTGCATTAGCTAGTTTTTGTGCATCAAAGCACTTGTATTGAACGCTGTGACATTATTACGTAATTGGTAAATATATGACGTATGCGTCGTCTGCTATTGTAGCCAAACAGCTAATTTTCTGGGCTTTTCACTTTTGTACGCTGACTAGTGAGGATGTACATTTTATGCTCCCAATTCGTGGAGACTTTTTATGCAAGCGATTTTATGTGGCCATGTTCGAGAGGCCGCCACCAAAGTAAAAAACAAACACCCAGACCGTGCTAATATAATAATAAAAATGAATTAATTCATTTAAACAATCCAAACAAACGCAGTAATAACATACGATAATCACACACATGCTCCCGCGTAACTGACTTTGCTGACTAAATTATCCAACGTGCCTCGTGTAAATATTTCGCAATTTCATCTCAGAAATATTTCAACTAATAATCTTTGTAGATGAAGAGAACAATTAAAAAATACAACGAAGCAAAGCAAACAGTTAACAGCTAAAAATAATTTTAAACAGAATATCGAATCTAGGAAAAAAAAAAAACATGCTACCAAAATTTACAAAATTATTATTAAACAGATGCCAGACCAGTGATAATAGATCGCCACTTTATTGAAAAATAGAGCAGCGACGTTTATGCAAACAAACTTTTTTTATGACATATTTATTGGAAATATTTAAATCGTCAAAATTAAACTGGAAAGATTAAGGGAACGATAAAAAAAATGTGACGAAGCAAAGCAAACAGGTAACGGCCAAAAACAAATAAATAAATAAATAAAAATTAACCAAATTATGAACAGAATATCAAATATAGGAAGAAAAAATGTGCTACCAAAAAATTTACAAAATTATTATTTAAAAGTTGGTAGACCAGTGATAATTACTTACTTAGTCGTTCCCCTTCTACCGTGAGGTGTACAGGTTTGGAAGAGATAGCACCAGACTATCCTATCGGCTGTCTTCCTCCTGGCCTGGTTCCATTCTAGTCCTCGGTCCTTCAAAGATTGTCTAATGTTGTCCTCACAGCGGACTCTCGGTCGTCCTGGGGGTCTGGATCCCTGGCTCTTTGTTTCCCATGCTTGTCGTGGTAGCCGATCTTCTCCCATTCTGCAGACATGGCCAAACCATCTTAGTTGGGACTGTTCTACTTAAGTCTGCAGGGGGTGGGATTTTAGGCCTTGACGTATCGTCTGGTTGCGGACCATGTCTCTTCTTGTTACTTCAACCACCTTCCTCAGATACCTCATTTCTGAGCTTTGGATCTGGCTTTTGTGGGTTGTAGTCATTGCCCATGACTCGCATTCATATGTCAAGACTGGGACATATGTGGAGTGGAATACAGCCATCTTCGTTTTCTTACTAACCTCTCTCTTGCTGAGGAATCCTCGATTTATGGCCTGAAAAAGTCTCCCAGCTGCTGTTTTTCGAGTGGCCAACTCTTCTTTGATGCCTCCCTTTCGGTCTATAATAGCTCCAAGGTATTTAAAGTGGTCGACCAGCTCCAGGACCTGTTCTCTCAGCTTAATCTGATGTCTTCTTTCTTCTCGTGATATCACCATGGATTTTGATTTAGAGCTGCTTATGACCATCCCTCTCTTCTCCAGCTCTTCCTTCCAGATTTGCAGGTTGGATTGGAGATGTGCCTCTGATTTAGCAATCAGGGCAACATCATCAGCAAATGCCAGCTCTGAAATACAGACCTGTCTCATCTTCCAGTACCCCACTGAATACTTTCTTGTTCTCTCCTTACATGCTTTGATGACATCGTCCATGAGGAGTATGAAAAGATAAGGCGACAGGATATCACCTTGTCTTACACCAGTGGTCGCCCTGAACTCTTCTGACTTATGGTTTGCTGTCCTCACATAATTTCTGCAAGACTTGTAGAAGCTCTGTATAGCATAAATCAGAGGTGCTGGAATGTTCTTCCTTGCCAAACAGTCCCAAAGTTTGCTCCAGGGGACCCTGTCAAACGCATTTTCCAGATCTATGAAACAAAGATGGATCTCACTCTTATACTCAAGGGCCTTTTCCCCTCAGTTGTCTGAGTGTGAAGATTAGGTCTTGAGTACTTCAGTTAGCTTGGAATCCGCACTGGACCTCATCCACTTGTGGCTCAGCTAGGCGTTAGAGTCTTTGCTCTAGGATTCTAGAGTAGATTTTACCAGGGACACTGAGAAGGGATATGCCTCTATGGTTTCCACATTGTCGATTGTCCCCCTTGTTGAAAATTGGTGTTATGATGGCAATCTTCCAATCTTTTGGTAAGGTCTTGTTGCACCATGCTGCCTGTAGGACCATTAAGAGTAATAGGTTGCCTGATGCTCCCATGTACTTAACCATTTCTGGTGTTATACCATCATGCCCTGCTGCTCTGCCCATCTTGATTTTCTCCAGTGCTGCCTTCAGTTCTTCCATCTTTATGTCATCTTCATCATCATTGGTTTCCTCTTCTGTGCTAGTGGTTATCATTTCTGATGCCTGACCTTGCTCACCATCAAGGAGTTCTGAGAAATATTCTTTTCATCTTTGCATTACTTCCTTCAGGGCAGTAAGCAATTTGCCTTGCTTGTCCTTTATAAATTTGAGAGGGCATTGTTTTTCCTTCCTCATGTTCTTTAGGTGATAATTATAATAGATCACCACTTTATTTATTAAAAAAAAAAATTAAAAAAAAAAGCAGCGGATCTCGACCGCTGGAATAAAGTTTTGTATGGATTTACTCTTTAAACAGAAAAGTTTAAGCAAACAATTTTCTTTTTCTAGTTATGTACACAGTACATTATGACATTAATTTATCGGAAATATATTCAAGGGTAAGATATAACTGGAAAGATTAAGACAGCGATTAAATTGCAACAAAGCAAAACAACAGCAATATTTAACCAAGTTATAAATACTTTGCTTTTTTTTCTTAAAAAATGGCGTCTGGGTGTGGTGGCAAGCGTGGTTGATAACAGATAACTTTAAAAATACGCCATGTCACTCTGAAAACCGAAAGTGTCCAAGGCTGAATTCCAAGTTTTTGCTGAATTGTTGGGTATTAAAGGATTTGATTGGTTGCTGGGAGAGACCTCGTTTTAAAAACAGACTCCGTGAATCCCGGAATTAAAACAAAACAAAATGATCAATTTTTTTTTAATTAAAAAAAAAAAGTTAGATTTTGTTGTTGTTGAGAAAATCTGTACGAGTCTGTTCGGCCGTACACTGCTAAAAGTATCAAAAAACGTACACTATACGACAAAAATGTACAAGTTGACAGGTATACAAATGGCTCCAAGGTCGACACCGCCACATGAATTGGGTACCAGAGCAACTTCTGGGAAGATTAAGGCGGCCAGTGTGATGCTGACCACATCACCCCCAGTAGTGAAGAAAATATGGGCCTAACACCATATTCCCAATACGCTTCAATGGGCGTGTAACGGGTCCCTATGGGATATTTGGTATTGCAGCAGAGTGGTGAGAAATATGCGAGGTGTTTTCTCAGTGTTATTGATAGTAGCAGTTGTGCTAGAGGAACAGCGAATTGTCTAGAGTACTATTTGTATTATCTGCACCACACTATTCATGTGTTATTGTGAAACGTTATTGAAGTATTAAAATACAAGGGGATTGACATAAGTCTTGGGCCTGACCATGAAGGACATGTCACAGAGAGCTGAAATTTTTGTATAGTGTTTATTCCTTTTCAATATAGCCACCGTCTGAATTGACACACTTCTGCCATCTCTGCTTGACCTTGAAAAGACCTTGGGAGTAGAACACCCTATTTTTCAAACTAAACCAGTCATCACATGCCAGTATAACCTCTTCATCGTTGTCAAAATGATTTCCTTTTAGCTGTTTTTTAAGATTTGGGAATAGAAAAAAGTCTGATGGAGCCAAATCTGGAGAATATGGTGGGTGTGGAAGAATTTCAATATTCAAATCGTTGGCTGCTAGCTGCACAAGCTGTGCTTTTTGAGAGGGCGCGTTGTCTTGAAGCAAAGGAAGATTTTGAGTGCGCGTTATCCCTCATTTCCTGGTCACAACCTTTCTTAGTTTGGTGAGAAGATCTGCATAGTACTGTCTATTAACTGTGTTGCCACGAGGCAGATCATCTTTGCCGTCCCAAAAAACCGTCGGCATCACTTTTCCTGCAGATTTCTGCGCTCTCGGCTTGACAGGTGTTGGGGAGCCCGGGGTTTTCCATTGCATGCTGGCAATTTTGGATTCGGGGTCATAATGGTGTACCCAAGTCTCATCTACTGTCACCATGGTCTCCAAAAAATTTTTCGACTGACACTTTTTGAGCAACTGTTGACAGCAATTTACCCTCGTTTGCTTCTGTTCACGTGTCAACTGTCGCGGAACCCAGCGTATACACACTTTCCTCATGTTCAGTCTGTTGTGTAAAATTCTATAAACTGTTCTTTCATTTAGTTTTACTCTACTAGCTATCTCCACAATTGTCATTTTTCGATCCTGGTCAATGATTTTCTTCACTCTTGTTGCATTTTCATCGTTGCACTCTGGCTGGTCTACCATGATCGTGGCAGATCAGCAACATTTGAGCGGCCGCACTTAAACTGTTGACACCAGTTTTTTACCGAAATATGTGAAGGACAAGAATCACGAAACACTGGTTCCATCTCCCTGTGTATTTCTGTAGGTGTTTTTCCCTGAAACATCAGAAATTTTATCACAGCTTTGGCCTCCTTCTTTTCCATTGTTTTGTCAAATCTTTCGAGCAGCAGATCCGGTCAATAGAGTACATTGCGCCGTGCACCGTAGCGGGAAAATCCATTGAAGAAACAAACGCATACTTCACACATTTTGTGCAATTATGATGAACTTTAAATGTGCCAAGTTTCATCTTCCTCCTGTGACTCCTTCATGGTCAGGCCCAAGACTTATGTCAATCCCCTTGTATATGGAGATTGAATTGGCAGTTATGATGTCTCATTATTATTTGTGAGCTGGAGTCCCAATGTTACTCTGATACTAACTACTAGATAACGAGTCTGACATGGGAGGCATAAAGCTGACTATGTTTGAGCTTGTAAAGACATTATATGCCCCATGCCATAGTTGGGGGAGGGAGAACTAGCCTGTGTTAGTAGTCTTTTAATACGGCCCTGATATGTGAAGAGCTATAAAAATAATAATCAAGAAGTTAACAGACTTTCTTTTCATAAGCTTGCAAAGAAAGGAAAATAGAACACACACATTGAGTTATGTACCTTCTTTTGTGTCAGACTATAAAACTGAATGAGTTTTTCCATGCCATAGCCAGTGTACACAACCGTGTCCGCATCATCTGGAGAGAACTTGGCCAGGGTTGGTGGCAGCTGGTAGAAGTAGCTCTAAACAGAGATGTTTTCATTTGTTGTGGTTATTGCAAAAATACTGCTGGATTACATAAAATAAGAATACTTGGTTGAAAGCAAAAGCTCTCCTGACTGTTTACAAAATATTTTACCAGGTACAAAATAGTGATTGATGCCTTCCAGTTGTATACATTTGATACACCTTTTTTTAAAATCTTTACAATGATCATTGTCTCCTACATTTTAAGCAATCTCATACTTTGCTGAACATATTAACAAATTATTTTGCGTTAATCTGTGAATAATAATAATCATCATCACCACCATAATTGCCTTCGCCACCATCATCATCTCCTTTTTCACCTCCTTACAGAGCATGCATCCACCACTGCATATGGCCCCAGTCAGGAAGCCTACATCAAAAAATAAACTCTTGCAGTCGTAGCTTCTGTAGTAATTTCTTCTTCTTCTTCTTCGTTCGCCCTGAAAAGGACGTTGGTTGCATTGTGTCTGTTTACACCTAAGCTGTGATATCTGCACCTTTCGATCGACACATCCGACTTCTGCACTGCATTTTTTAGGACCGGGTTTGCCTTCCCATTGCGATCCACACTCGCTCAGCCAGACTGCACTGCTGCAGACTGTTTCCAGGACCACCACGTGGAGGTGGAGTGCGGTCTTGACCAACTCTGGTTCGTTGGTCCTGACGCAGGCAGTCAAGCTATGAGTCGCTGACTGCGTTCTCTGTTGTAGTAATTTGTTTTACCTGACAAAGATACCAGGCCCACACACATTTTTTTCATTTAGTTCTTCATATGTATATATATATAATTCAATAATACATCGGTAACATCATATATGGCTGACATACGAATAACAAGCTGATGTCACCTGACAATGGCTTGAAAAACATCTCATGATATACTGATCATCGAATCATGACTTACACTGACATATAATCTATGCTGGCATTCTAGCACACAATCAGGATATGTGTCGACTATTTCAGCCTCTTCAAGTACGGCATGCACCTTAGTCACTAATCACAAAACTACTTCTGACTACTTATGTCTCATAAAGTCACCACAGATGTGGCATCCTTGCATCAGTAACAACATCTTATCTCATCGTGTATACAACTTATACCTAGGCCCTATAATATCACTTCTGGCGCATCCAATCCACTGCGGTTTCAAAAATCACTTCTAGACTCTAGTCTAAACAGATACATCAAATCACATCTGGGCCTAAATCAAATTAATCCGCCCCTCTTCCAAGAAGTTCAGTCACTATTTCTCTCTATCATCCCAAAAACTTTCAGTCACCCGAACTGAGCTCTGTTCAGAGCATACACTCCACAGACTCATGTAAATCTCACAAACTTGAAACAGCTTTGAATAACACTCTACAAGTACATAAAGCTAGAAACAACCAGTGACAATGCAAAACTCACATACTACAGTGCTAGTGGCATTTGACCACAACAATCACTCACTCCTTCACCTACACACACCTACAAAAATTACGTCGTATGTATCATGGCAGTTACTGAATACTGTGTAGCAATGGTCTATTCAACTATTCAAATGGGCTTCTGTTTAGGCCAATGTATACTACTGGACAAAAGTTAAGGGCCACAAAGAAAAACTCCACTATGGACCAAATAAATGCAACCAGGTGTAAACAATTTATTACAAAATAAAGTTGATTCATCCGTGGAAAAGATCAGTCAAGTTTTTTTTTAATAATGTGTGACTTACTAACAAAAAGAAATTCAACTCACTTTTTCACCTTTTGAACTAGTGGGGCGTGTTGCAAAAACCACGAGTTTTTGCAGCAACAATGGCAATTTTCACGTGCGAGTTAAAGTGACCCAGTTTTTGGACATTTAAAAATAATTAACCTAGTGCACACAGAAATGTATACACATTTCTCTGAGCTCAGTTTTAATGACATTTTCACTTGTCTTTACAGTTTGCCAATCAATTATATAAACCTTGTCTAAACTGAATGGCGGCCCTTAACTTTTGTCCAATAGTATATATGTTTTTTCCTTTTCCCATGATTGCTCTGTGCATCTATCATGCATAATATCTTTCATAATCCTGAATTTTACCCCTTTGCTGCTTCATGTTTTCCTTGCGTTATCCTCTATGTATTTTCTTTTTGTCTTTTTCTTGTGTGCTTCTCTTTACATCTTTGTTCTTTTCTTATATTTTTTCATTACCATTCAGCTCCCTATAGAGTATAGGCCTTCAATAAATTCATGCCAAGCCAACCTCTCCTGTGCCATCTGCTCAAGATTTCCCCATCACCAGTGACGTTCCAGCAATGCCATCAACAATTTTTCTTCATTCATCATTCATAACCCTCCACTCCCAAAGGAGCATAGGCCTTCAACAAACACATGCCAAGTCCTCCTGTCACGTGCAATCATCTCAAGTTCCTTCCACGTTCTCCTTATCATTTTCATCTCTGTTTCCAGCTCTCTTCTCCATGTGCTTCTTGGTCTACCTCTGCCTCTCTGCAGAATGTTAGACGGGCCTGCGTGCCCAATTCTCAACCCTTTGAAAATAAAGTTCGTTCATTCGTTCGTTCATTCTCTTGCCCTGGGGGTTCCAGAACAAGGACTGCCTTGTAATGCTATCAACAGGTTTCCTCAGTGTGTGTCCTATCCATCGCCATCATCTTCTCATCTCTTGTTCCACTGGCACTTGTCTAGTTCTTGTCATCAGTTCCACATTGGTAACCTTGTCATACCATTTTAATCCCTCTATTCTACGCAAGCACCCATTTATGAAAGTCTGTAGCTTTTTGGTTGTTGTCTTTGTTGTTCTCCATGTCTCAGAGCCATACAATAGGACTGACTTCACATTTGAGTTGAAGATTCTTATTTTCGTGTTGGATTCGATTTCTCTTGATCTCCATATATTTCCCAATGCAATGAAAGCTCCTCTTGCTTTTTGTATTCTTATTTTGATATCACTGTCTGTCCCTCCAACTTTGTCTATATTGCTGCCAAGATATGTGTACGACTCTACATCTTGTATTGGTGCTTCTTCAAGTTCAACCTTGTTTTCATTACCTGCATTTATTCTCATTATCTTTGTCTTTTCCCTGTGTATTTTCAGACCCAAATGCTGTGACCTCTCATCGAGTGTTTTCAATTTGTCCTGCATCTGATTACGGTTATGGGACAGAAGAGCCAAGTCATCAGCAAAATCCAGATCATCCAACTGCTTAGTCAGAGTCCACTGGATCCCATTTCTGTTGTGTGTTGTTGATGTTCTCATAACCCAGTCTATTGCTAATAAGAAAAGAAATGGAGACAAGAGGCATCCCTGTCGCACTCCTGTTCTTATCCCAAATGGTTCTGTAAGCTGTCCTTCATGAAGAACTCTGCATGTCATGTCTTCATATGTTTTCCAAAGTAATTCTCTGTCTACATTGTCAAATGCCTTTTCGTAGTCCACAAATCCAATGTATAATGGTGAATTCCATTCCAGACTTTGTTCAACTATTATTCTCAAAGTGGCTATCTGGTCTGTACAGGATCTGTTTTGTCGAAAACCTGCTTGTTCATCTCTCAGTTTCTTGTCTATGGACTCTTTTAATCTCTCAAGGATAATCCTATTTAATACTTTTCCTGGCACTGATAGTAACATTATTCCTCTATAATTTGTGCACTCTTGTAAATTTCCTTTCTTAGGCAACTTAACCAGATATCCTTCCTTCCATTCTGCTGGTATCTCTTCCTTTTCCCAGACTTTACCAAGTAATTTATATAACATCTCTGTAGCCGTGTCGATATCTGCTTTGATGGCCTTTGCTGGAATGCCATCAGGTCCAGACGCTTTTCCATCTCTTAGAAGCTTTATGGCTTTCTTTATTTCTTCCTTCGCTGGTTTTTCACCATTAATTTGTAGCTCTTCTTCTACTGGCTGGATGTCCGGGGGGTTTTGTGGAGCTGGTCTATTGAGAAGGTCCTCAAAATATTCTGTCCACCTCTTCATTTGCTCTTGTATTTTGCTGAGCAGTTTTCCATTCTTGTCTTTTATGAGGCAACTTGTTTGCTTGTATTTCCCTGTCAGCTTCTTTGTGCTGTTATACAGTTCTCTCATATTTCCTTTGGCTGCAGCATCTTCTGCCTCTCTTGCCAGCTCCTCAATATACTTCCTCTTGTCTCTTTTGATACTTCTTTTTACTTCTTTGTTTGCTTCTGTGTACACTTCTTGAGCCTTGGCTTTGGAACTTCTGGTTTTGCTTGTGTTTAAATCTGCTTTCTTGTTTTTTCTGTCCTTTATCTTATTGATGGTTTCTGTTGTTATCCATGCTTTTTGTTGTCGTTCCCTTTTCCCCAGTATTTCTTCACATGTCTCATTCCATACCGTTTTGATTTGCTGCCAATAGTCTTCTCTATTCTCTACATCTTCCAGCTGTTGGAGCACTTGGAATTTGTTGGATATTGTGACCGCAAATTTGTCTCTTGTTTCTTGATTTCTTAGATGTCCTACATTAAATTTTTGTCTATAATTTTGCATTGTTGCATATCTCTTGAGTTTCATTTTTACTTTGGCTATCAGAAGGTGGTGATCTGATGCCACATCTGCTCCTCTTTATACCTTTACATCCTGCAATGATGATCTAAACTTCTTGTTTATGCATATATGATCAATCTGATTTTCTGTTCTATGGTCTGGTGACATCCATGTTGCCTTGTGTATTCTCTTATGTGGAAACATGCTTCCTCCTATAGCCAGTTGACTTGAAGCACAGAAGTTTGAGAATAGTTCCCCATTTTCATTCATTATTCCTAGCCCCTGTTTTCCCATGACTTCTTCAAAGCCGGTGTTAACTGTACCTATCTTTGCATTCATGTCACCCATCAAAATTGTGATGTCTCTTCTTTTTACTTTTTCCATAATTTCCTGTAGTCTAATATAAAATGCTTCTTTCACAGACTCTTCTTTGTCATTAGTTGGTGCATAACATTGGATGACATTTACATTTATTTTCTTTTTAGCAGTTTTAAAAGTAGCTGTTATTATTCTGGATCCAACGGCTTCCCATTCAATGAGTGCTTTCTGTGCTTCTTTAGATAACAAAAGAGCTACCCCTTCACTGTGGTGTGAACTTTCGTCTTCATGTCCTGAGGACAGCACCAATTCACCTGTGATGAGTTTCTTCCTGTCTACCCCCTTCCACTTTGTTTCACACAGTCCCAGAACCTCAATTTTATATTCCCTCATCTCTGCTGCTACTTGTGCCACTTTCCCTTGTTCGTTTAATGTTCGAACATTCCAGGTGCCAAATCTGGAAGTTCTCCTAGAAGAAAGAAGGTTAGTCAGTAACACAGACTCCTTTCGGCTTTCTCTGTGTTACATCATAAGCCTCCCTGCGAGAGGACCTTCCCCTGTCTTGGATGGCTGTGTTTTATTTTCTTTAATTGACTTGTCCATGTTTGTTGAAGTTTTTGTGGTTTAAATTTTTTACAGGATGGGGTAACCGGCCCCATGCCCAACCCTCCTTAGTCGCTTTCTATGACATGCTTGGCAGGGAACAGTGTTACTATTCTTTGCTTCCCTTTCGGGCCCCGGTAACACACGGATGAACAATTTTTCTTAACATGTATTAAATCCATCGCTTGTGTCTTCCTCTCATCCTCTGTTCCACTGGCACCCATTAAGTTCCTGTCACCAGTGTGACACCAGCTTGTATTGCTGTGGTGCATTTCCGTTCTTGTTTTCATTAAGGATCTGTAGTCCAATTTTCCTCTTAAAAGAATGGAAGATTACAACATAAAGGTGGCAGACATCACCATGAGGGAGATGATACATACATAACTCTTATGAAACAAAATAACTGCACTTTACCAATAGTTTTACTTTGACGGAAACTCACAGAATCATGTTTTGAAATTTTGGTCCCATCTGGCATGACAGCAGGTGCAGGAAAAGTTAGCCAATCAACTAGCTCACAAAAATCATTTGCCCAATCAGCAGACCAAACACTGACCCGTCTATCAATACTACTAGCCAACCAGAGTGTAGGGGCAGTGATTCCTACATCCAAATCCTGTGAAATTGAACACAATTACTTGTATAAAAAAGTTAATTTAAATGAGATATGAAGCGTAATTTCACTCTCACAAATTAATGTGACAATATATATTGTCAAAATATATATATTAAATATACATATTTAAGATAAATAACATAAATATGCAATAAATAATAATATTCTTACATTATGAATATTATGTTGTCCAGTGTAGTTCCCAGGGGTCTTTGATGAGACAAAGAAAGAACAGTCCTGTGGCTCCCTCTAGCATATTGTACAAGGTGACTAATATGAGATTGTGAATGAGGCTGGCAATCTCATCATGTAAAAGTAATTCCTACAGAAATCACTTCTGCAAGAGCATGTACATATTGTGCAGGCTTCCTGCATGGGTGGCTTCATGCTTCATAAAGTGCAAAAAGGAAAATGATGAAATAACAAATACTGAACTTGATGAAATAATGAATATTGAACTGAGTTTCAGTATTTTTCCATGCTATTCCTGTTTTTAATGTTGGCATGTTTTGAGGAAAATTGAACATAAACTAACAAATCAGAGGAGTTTGACTGGGCACATAGATGAAAAAACCAACCTCTAGCTAAACTTTTCATGAATCAAACAGAGAAGAAAATATTATTATCTCCGAAATCGGCGAGTATCTTCCTGAATGGCGAGAGGAAATGTGTCATTGTACAGGGAAAAAAGGGATACTCACGTAAAATCAGTCTCAGGTTAGATATATTAACCGGAGATTTTGCCTTGAGTAATAGCGGGTGTACGAAAAAAAAAAAAAAAATTAGACGGACTGTACACAACGTTGAAACACACCTAATATTGGTCCAACTTTTAAAGAACCAAATAAATACCAAAACATAAGATTGACTGGACACATCATGATGAAACAGACCATTGACACAATCTTTCATAAACTTAATATGAAAACACATGAGGGATTGAACATGAGGGATTGAGACAAGGAAACAGCTTCAGTGGTGACTCCATGTTCCATATGCATTGAAAATGATGGTGATAATAAATATTACTTTCAACCTTTGATGATTTTCATTCATTTCACATCCTGTGTTTTTTTAAATTATCAAACAAGAATTTCACATCTCATATTTTTCACCATTTTTCACCTTCCTGTATTAATATCACCAATTTATCTTCATCTTCTTTAGCAAACATCATGCTGACCAGTGTAAGGGTGTTCTATATTCTATTTTCTCTCTTTTTTTGTTTCTTTTGCTCATGAAGAAGATTTGAACCACCACTGGAGTAGGATGCCTGTACCAAAGCACTTCATGCACTCTGGTAGAGATTATTTCCGCAGCAATTTGTTTAGGCATACGTGATACGGTTGCCGACTCCATGCACAACCTGACATCATTCACCTCTTATGACAAATACGAGGAAGCAGTGTTCTTAGTCTTTGTCTCAGTAGTAGCCACATGGGTTGATCTCTGTACTGATCCACATATTATTATAAGTACTAGTGTAACATATAATTGTTATAATGAGCATTGCCTCGTATAGTTCCTGGCTCCCTCAGGCATGTCAACATCATCATCAGCTGCCATCTCCACGTAGAAGATTTCCAGCATTTTCCATCTCTTGTCTTGATGGTGCACTCTGATAGACTCTTTCCTGTCCATGTCTTGATGTTATCTTTCCACTTATAGCGCTTTCTCCCTCTTGTACGTTAGCCTTCAACTCTTTCTTCTAGTATGGTCGTCACTAAGGTGTTATGTCTTTTTTTTAGGGAGCAAAAATGATGATTGTTTACCTTGGTCAAAGTAACATCAATATTGGAAATAGCCACACCCCTATGGTCACCAATGACTCTAACTGTCATGCCAGTTGTAGGACTGCTTACTGCTATCAGGCCATCACTTCCGCCAGATATGATCATAATTCCTGCAGACAAACAAACACAAGTAACAATTATATTTAAAACATAACCAAGATTGTCAGTTTTTCACAGAAATGAATATTTTTATTCATTTTTGTAGAAAATACAAACAAGCAAAATAAAAATATGACATTGCTAACACATTTTTTTTGGTTTTTAATCTTCTTAATCATTCACCCTCATACATCAATTTCTGATCTGCAGACATGCAAGCAAAAGACAAATATGATATTGCCATGTTTTTTTGTTTTTAATGTTTTTTTATAATTCACCCTCATACATCAATATCTTATCTGCAGGCAAACAAGCAAAAGGCAAATATGACATTGCCAAAACATTTTTTTTTAAATCTGCGTTATTGCTCACCCTTAATACATCAACATCTGATCTGTGGACATATAAGCAAAAGACAAATATTGACTTTAAAGGTTTACACATCAGCTGTTCTCATAAATTTCACAGGGCTTTGGCAAGAACTAAATATGAACAGCTATCATTAACATGTGCTAAATATGATGAACATGTCACTTAGAGCTGGTGTTGTACTGGCAGTCTCAAAAAATGTCACTGGCTGAACTTACCATCAGCAGAAAAAGAGATGGTCGTCACAGTCACAGCATGAGGGTGCATCTTCAGCAACATTTCAACTTTATTTACATCAAAGACTCGAATTGTGCCATCGCTATAACCCCCAACAACCAAAGGCACATGACTACTCTGAACACGATCAGCAGGACCTGCTGCCAGGCAGGTACAGGACTAGAGGGAAACATGCAAGTATGAAGAAATTAAACATCAAAGTAGTATATTCTCTTAGTTTAGCTCTCTGATCAGACAAAGAAAGAACCAAACTTGAGGGAAACATGCAAGTATGAAGAAATTAAACATCAAAGTAGTATATTCTCTTAGTGTAGCTCTCTGATCAGACAAAGAAAGAACAGAACTAGAGAGAAACATGCAAGTATGAAGAAATTAAACATCAAAGTAGTATATTCTCTTAGTGTAGCTCTCTGATCAGACAAAGAAAGAACAGAACTAGAGGGAAACATGCAAGTATAAAGAAATTAAACATCAAAGTAGTATATTCTCTTAGTGTAGCTCTCTGATCAGACAAAGAAAGAACAGAACTAGAGGGAAACATGCAAGTATGAAGAAATGAAACATCAAAGTAGTATATTCTCTTAGTGTAGCTCTCTGATCAGACAAAGAAAGAACAGAACTTGAGGGAAACATGCAAGTATAAAGAAATGAAACATAAAAGTAGTATATTCTCTTAGTGTAGCTCTCTGATCAAAGAAAGAACAGAACTAGAGGGAAACATGCAAGTATAAAGAAATGAAACATCAAAGTAGTATATTCTCTTGGTGTAGCTCTCTGATCAAAGAAAGAACAGAACTAGAGGGAAACATGCAAGTATAAAGAAATGAAACATCAAAGTAGTATATTCTCTTGGTGTAGCTCTCTGATCAGACAAAGAAAGAACAGAACTTGAGGGAAACATGCAAGTATAAAGAAATGAAACATAAAAGTAGTATATTCTCTTAGTGTAGCTCTCTGATCAAAGAAAGAACAGAACTTGAGGGAAACATGCAAGTATAAAGAAATGAAACATCAAAGTAGTATATTCTCTTAGTGTAGCTCTCTGATCAAAGAAAGAACAGAACTAGAGGGAAACATGCAAGTATAAAGAAATGAAACGTCAAAGTAGTATATTCTCTTAGTGTAGCTCTCTGATCAGACAAAGAAAGAACAGAACTAGAGGGAAACATGCAAGTATAAAGAAATGAAACATCAAAGTAGTATATTCTCTTGGTGTAGCTCTCTGATCAGACAAAGAAAGAACAGAACTAGAGGGAAACATGCAAGTATAAAGAAATGAAACATCAAAGTAGTATATTCTCTTAGTGTAGCTCTCTGATCAAAGAAAGAACAGAACTAGAGAGAAACATGCAAGTATGAAGAAATTAAACATCAAAGTAGTATATTCTCTTGGTGTAGCTCTCTGATACTTACTTGCTTACTTAGTCGTTCCCCTTCTACCGTGAGGTGTAGAGGTTTGGAAGAGAGAGCGCCAGACCATTCTATCAGCTGTCTTCTTCCTGGCCTGGTTCCATTCTAGTCCTCGGTCCTTCAAAGATTGTCTAATGTTGTCTTCCCAGCGGACTCTGGGTCGTCCTGGAGGTCTGGATCCCTGGCTCTTTGTTTCCCATGCTTGTCATGGTAGCCGATCTTCTCCCATTCTGCAGACATGGCCAAACCATCTTAGTTGGGACTGTTCTATTTGGGTCTGCAGCGGATGGGATTTTAGGCCTTGACGGATTGTCTGGTTGCGGACCATGTCTCTTCTTGTTACATCAACCACTTTCCTCAGATACCTCATTTCTGAGGTTTGGATCTAGCTTTTGTGGGTTGTAGTCATTGCCCACGAATCGCATCCATATGTCAAGACTGGGACATAGGTGGAGCGGTATACAGCCATCTTCGTTTTCTTACCAACCTCTTTCTTGCTGAGGAATCCACGATTTATGGCCTGAAAAAGTCTCCCAGCCGCTGCTTTTCGAGTGGCCAACTCTTCTTTGATGCCTCCCTTTCGGTCTATAATAGCTCCGAGATATTTAAAGTGGTCGACCTGCTCCAGGATCTGTTCTCCCAACTTAATCTGATGTTTTCTTTCTTCTCGTGATATCACCATGGATTTTGTTTTAGAGCTGCTTATGACCATCCCTCTCTTCTCCAGCTCTTCCTTCCAGACTTGCAGGTTGGATTGGAGATGTGCCTCTGATTTAGCAATCAGGGCAACATCATCAGCAAATGCCAGCTCCGAAATATAGACCTGTCTCATCTTCCAGTACCCCACTGAATACTTTCTTGTTCTCTCCTTACATGCCTTGATGACCTCGTCCATAAGGAGTATGAAGAGGTAAGGTGATAGGATATCACCTTGTCTTACACCAGTGGTGGTCCTGAACTCTTCTGACTTATGGTTTGCTGTCCTCACATAATTTCTGCAAGACTTGTAGAAGCTCTGTATAGCATGAATCAGAGGTGCTGGAATGCAATTCTTCCTTGCCAAACAGTCCCAAAGTTTGCTCCAGGGACCCTGTCAAACGCCTTTTCCATGATCTATGAAACAAAGATGGATCTCACTCTTATACTGTAGGGCCTTTTCTCTCAGCTGTCTGAGTGAGATGATTAGGTCTTGAGTACTTCGGTTTGCTCGGAATCCGCAGTGGACCTCATCCAATTGTGGCTCAGCTAGGCGTCGGAGTCTCTGCTCTAGGATTCTAGAGTAGATTTTACCAGGGACACTGAGAAGGGATATGCCTCTATGGTTTCCACATTGTCGATTGTCACCCTTTTTTGAAAATTGGTGTTATGATGGCAATCTCCCAATCCTTTGGTATGGTCTTGTTGCACCATGCTGCCTGTAGGACCTTTAAGAGTAATAGGTCGCCTGATGCTCCCATGTACTTAACCATTTCTGGTGTTATACCATCATGCCCTGCTGCTTTGCCCATCTTGATTTTCTCTAGTGCTGTCCTCAGTTTCTTCCATCTTTATGTCATCTTCACCATCATTGGTTTTCTCTTCTGTGCTAGTGGTTATCATTTCTGATGCTTCACCATGCTCACCATCCAGGAGTTCTGAGAAATATTCTTTCCATCTCTCCATTACTTCCTTTGGGGCAGTAAGCAATTTGCCTTGCTTGTCCTTTATAAATTTGAGAGGGCATTGTTTTTCCTTCCTCATGTTCTTTAGGGTCTTATAGAACAATTTCTGGTTTTCTTGTGCATCTTTTTCTAGCTTTTCTCCAAATTCTTCCTAGGACTTCTGTTTTGCTGCTAGCACTTTGTTCTTTGCTTCTGTTCTGAGTGTCACATATTCTCTACATTTTTCCATTTGTCCTGTTGTGTTTTTAGCTCCTAAGTATTGTTTCCATGCCATTTTCTTCTCTCTTATTTTCTCTTTGACTTCCTCTGTCCACCAAGGTGTCCTCTTTCTCTGGTTCCCAAGTCGGACTTCACCCCATGCTTCTGCAGCAGCTGTCTTTATGATATCCTTGAATTTATTCCAGAGGGTTTCCAAGTCATCAGGTCGTTCTTCTGTGTTGCTCACTGCTGTAGCAATAAGCCCCTGATATCTGGTCTTAATTTCTGGCTCTCTCAGCTTGTAGGTCCTAATGCTCATTTCTCCTGCTCGTTTACTTTGTTTCTTGCGTGATGTTGGGCAGTTCCTAGGCTGAGCAACTCTTTCAGTTGTTCGTTTGATTGTTAGCAGGTAGGATCACTTCCAATCTCTGGCCCCCTCCAGACTCTTGCATCTCGGACATATCTGAATGAGCTCTCTGATCTCCGAACAATGGCATAGTCGATCACTGACTTCTCATTCTTGGTTGGTTCACATCTAGTGTATGCATGTATGCGCTTATGGGGGAACTTTGTGTTTGTAATGATCAGATTCTGCTCACTGCAGAATCTAAAACATAGGATTCTACTTGCGTCGCTTTCCATTGTCATTGAGAGTATCTTCTCCATATCTTCCGATAACTCCACCCCATCTAGCATGGTCATTTCCAACTCTGGCATTAAAATCTCCGAGCATGATAACTTCATCTAGGCAGTCATCCACTGTCCTTTGAAGCAGCTCGAAGAATTCCTCCTTGACCTCTGCTCTCTCATCCTCATTTGGCCCATACACTATGACCAGGTTGACTATGGTTTCTCCTTCTTTTAGTTTTACAACCAATAATGCGCTCCGAGACAAAGTTCCATCCCTTGATACTATCTTTTTGATTTTGGGCCACAATGCAACCCACGCCCCCTTTAGCTCTTTCAGATATGAAAAACACCACTGTAGAGCAAACATGTTGCCATCGAAGATCCATGACTCCTTGTCCTTTTTTCTTTGTTTCCGTTATAGCCAGGATTTCTAGTTTTGCTTTCCTCATCTCTTCCACCAGCTCCTCTTCCTTCCCATTTATACTTCTTGTGTTCCAAGTTCCATAAATCGTAGTCTGTAGTCCGTTCCAGTTCGTCGCCTTTAGAATCAGTCCGGTTTTCTCTCTTGTATTGCTCGTAATCATAGTTTAAGACAAACAGGTGATTGGCCTGTTGTGCCTTTGCATGGTGGAGGGGCTGCCTCCTTACGGCCTCCATGCAGGCCGCCCTCCTCCTTTTTCATCCGGGCTTGGGACCAGCATAGGCAGAGTTGTAGCTCTCTGATCAAAGAAAGAACAGAACTAGAGGGAAACATGCAAGTATAAAGAAATGAAACATCAAAGTAGTACATTCTCTTGGTGTAGCTCTCTGATCAAAGAAAGAACAGAAGTAGAGAGAAACATGCAAGTATAAAGAAATGAAACCTCAAAGTAGTATATTCTCTTGATGTAGCTCTCTCACCAAAGAAAGAACAGAACTAGAGAAAAATGCAAGTATAAAGAAATGAAACATCAAAGTAGTATATTCTCTTAGTGTAGCTCTCTGATCAAAGAAAGAACAGAACTAGAGGGAAACATGCAAGTATAAAGAAATGAAACATCAAAGTAGTATATTCTCTTAGTGTAGCTCTCTGATCAGACAAAGAAAGAACAGAACTAGAGAGAAACATGCAAGTATAAAGAAATGAAACATCAAAGTAGCATATTCTCTTAGTGTAGCTCTCTGATCAGACAAAGAAAGAATGGGACTACTACCCCCTCAGACATGTTGTACAAGGCAACTAACATGAAGTCATGCTTGTGGCTGGTAAGCTCATCATGTCAAACAAATTGCTACAGAAGCCATGTTTTCTGTCCCTTACTTTAGTGGTAAGATTCTTTCCTGTCCATCTTGATGTTATCTTCTAACTTATGGCGCTGTCTCTCTCTTGCTTGCTCAAATGCTTTCAACTTTTCCTTCTTAATGATTTTCAACAAGACGTTTTGTTTCTTAATATGTTCAAAATAATTCATCTGTCAAATGCTGATCTCAGTCATTAATTATATTGTCAATCTTACATGTTCTAGGGGTTCTTTATTTGTTTTCTTCTCTTTCCGTGAGTTGTACCCCATTCTTCTATACATCCATATTTCAAGGGTCTCAATTTTTTTCCTAAGTGTTTGTTCATTGTCCATACTTCTGCAACATCGAGAATGAAACCTGACAACTATGTTAAGCATTTGTTTCAATGTAAATACATGAAGGCATATTGGAGGCAGTCTGTTATATGAATCCAAACTTAGTCCGCCAGTGTGTGTGGTCAACTATCCCTTTTTTCATGATTATATTTTGATATTTTACTTATCACAGAAATATATGCCACAAAACAAAACATTAGTATTAACAGAGGCAATACAGATTTAAAGTAAAAAAAAAGAATTGTTTTAAAACACACAAACACAAGTGGTTTTTCCCTCACCTGTTCCTTGACCTGGAACTGTATTGCCTGTTCCCTGTTGTCCAGTGACCAAACCCTCACACTACCATCATCCCCTCCTGTCAACATCAGACTGTTTGGTGTGAAGGTGACTCCATTTATCTTTGGAAAATAACAAGAAGAAGCACTTTTTGACACATATTCTGTTAACAATAATCACCACAAAATACATATTCTGTTAACAATAATCACCACAAAATACATATTCTGTTAACAATAATCACCACAAAATACATATTCTGTTAAAAATAATCACCACAAAACAAAACAATATATATAAAAAAAAGCATTATCTATTTTGGTGTAAATTTATAGGCTTAACTTTTGAACACACCTGCGCAATGTATTTGTGAAACACTGATAACACAAAAACAACCTCGTAGCTCCCAAGTTCCAAAATGAGGGAGCAAATAATAGGCATATCAATATGTGGCCAGATTAACCATAATGTAATCAAATATAAAGGTTGTCCCATAGCAGAAACTGCCGTAGATGAGTGAAGTGTTAGAGACTTCACCATACTAAGTTCAGCTTTATGAGGTGAGGTGATCAGTTCCCTTACTCACTGTCTTTGTCTTCCCCAGCTCAAGAGCAGAGTCAGAAACTCATTTACAGCTGGGTAGACTGGAAGGTGACACTACCAGGTTTTGATCCCAGAACCAAGTTACTGTGTGGTGAAAGAAAAGCTCTCTAACTGCTCCACCAATAGGATGCTCTAAAGTATCATACAGCTATAAAAACTAAAGGGGGTCGGGGTGGCTAAGAGGTATGGTGTCCGTCTCGAATTCTAAAGGTACCTGGTTCAATTGCCAGTAGAGGAAATATAATTTATGGACATTTTTTTCAGAACCAGTGGTCCTAATGATGTCATATTCCCCCTGGTCTCCAGGGTAGTGAGATTGGACCCCTAGCCTTCTCAGACAAGGGGGAAAAAATAGGAAGTCCCATGTGCAAGTTGCACATGTTAAAAATCCCACGGCAGTTGGAAATCGTAAAGACTAGGCCATAAGGCCGCTGCCCTGGCAAAATTTAAAAACTTAGAAACCTACCCACCACAAAAATATTTATAGAATGTGTGATTCCTATATACATTGGGATTCTCGCCGGTGCTATGGAGTTCGTGCACTGAGCTGATATCCTCCTTGTGTGATGTAAGGAAGGAGATCAGAGCACTGATGGAGTTGTCCTTGTGTGCAATGAAGATAGTCCTTAAAACCAAACCAAACCAGACCGAATTCAGACCCGTCATATGAAATAGAAGATGCTCTTTCAACAAAGAAAGATTATGACAAACAAGACTGAAGGAAATTGGAGCTGGATTATGAAAACAGGGTTGTTTGGAGAAATATGGTTGAAGACCTATATAGCTTGTTGAAGTTTTTGTGGTTTAAATTTTATTTATAGTATGGGTGAACCCGGACCCATGCCCAACCTTCCTTAATCACTTTTTATGACATGCTTGGTATGGAACAATGTTACTATTCTTTGCTCCCCTTTCTGGCCTGGGGTAACAGATGGATGATGCTACATAGAAAGCTGAAAGGTTTAAAAAAAAAAAATTAAAAAAAATTTAAAGGTAGTTTTATCAGAAAATTTATTAACAGTTCCTGTTTTTTATTTACACAGGTAAGTTAAGGTAAAGGTAGTCCCATAGCGAGTATCACCATAGGTGAGTGAAGTGTTACAGACTTCACAATACTAGGTCCAGCTGTATGAGGCGGTGTGACCAGTTCCCTTCCCCGCTGCCTTGGCCTTCTTTAACTCAAGAGCAGAGTCAGATATCCATTTACAAATGGGTAGACTGAAGTGTGGTACAACCAGGTTTTGATCCCAGAACCCAGTAAATGTGCCATAAGAGGCAAGCGATCTAACCACTCTGCCAATCAGAAGCTCTAATACACTGTAGTATAAACAAATAAATTGGTTGGACCGAAGATGCAGAAAGAGAGATGAATGCAGTCAGTTACTCATAGCTTGACGGCTTGCGTCAGGGAACCAGAGCTGACCAAGACCCTACTCCACCTCCAAGTGGTGGTCCTGGAAACAGGCTGCATCACTGCAGTCTGGCAGAGAGAGTAGGGATCGAAGAGGGAAGGCTAACCCAGTCCCAAAAAATGCTGCGCGGAAGTCGGATGTGTCAGCCGAAAGATGCAAATATCGCAGCTTCGCTGTAAACGGACACAACGCAACCAATGTCCTCTTCAGGACGAAAGAGGAAGAAAACAAATAAAATTAAATATGATTACAACAACATTCTGTAGAAACTGAAAACTAAAAAAAAACAAGAAACAACAACATGAAAAAAATCAACCAAAGCTAGTAAAATTCAATTCAGCCATCCAAGACGGAAGAAAGTTCTCTATTAAGGAGGCATCTGATGCAGTCCAGAGACAGCCAGTTTTTTAACTGGCTATAAACTGGATCATGAAAACAACATTAACCAACAAAAACAGATTTAAGTGGACTCCATCAATTCGATGATCTCGATTTTGCATTTGACATGGCTCTTCTGTTCCACAATAGTAATCAGCTGCAAGAAGCATGCTATCTCATATAGAAAGTTGATTTGAAGTACAGAAGTTTATGAATATTTCTCCATTTTCATTCATTTTTACAAGTCCATGTTTTCCCATGATTCCTTCGTATTCCCTTTCACCTTGTTTCACATAGTCTTAGAATATTAGTTTTATAGTTTTCATTTCTACTAACACCTGGTGGTCTTCCCAGTTTTATTTAGTATTTAAACATTCCTGGTGTCCCATCTGAAGATTTTCTATAGAAGACAAAACTGAGCAGTCCAAACTCCTGTCAGCTTTCTCAGGGCCATGCCATGCCAGAAACCTCTTTAAAAAATAGAAAATTTTCTTCAGTCTTCACTGGTTGTATGGAATTATATCCTTTGCATGACTTGTTCATGATGTCACCGACTTGTTATTTTTTTCCCCACAGGATGGGGCAGTTAGTTAGCCTCTTATCCAACTCTCCTTAGTTGCCTTCTGTTCCATGCCTGGTAAGGTACACAGTTTTACTATTCTCTGCACTTCTTCTGGGTCCCAGTAACACAGGGACAATCATGAAATCAGGCTCTGGGGAAAAGGGGTGCTTGAAAGGAAGATGGACAGATGGTATTTGTTAAAATCCTCAAGAAAAAAGGATTTATATCATCCAATGCCACACAGCTTTCAAAAGAAAGAAATATGTTTGCCTCCCATATCATATGAAATAAAAAAGGTAGAACTGACTTTATAACAACAGAAGTAAGGGAAAAACTGGTTTGTGTGTCAGTTTCACAGTAGAACAACACAATAACACAGGACAATATGTGGAAAAACATTTGCCACAACCACAAATAAGGCAAACAACCACCACAAATGAAAGAGATAGAGAGGACAAACTAACCAAACCCTTGAGCTACCTAAAGTTACAGAAACTAAAGCCAGGTACTCAAAAATAACATTTAGACATTTTTGATCTGTTTACCCTCTTAATTGTCAAAATGAGGAAGTCTCCAGTGTTACAGATCATTATTTTTTACAGGGCAGGGAAAGGAATTTTTCATTTTGTTCATCACCTAAATCTAACATTGTCCGATAATAATGTCACAGATAATGTCAAAAACGAAGCATCTAAAGGAATTAAAATGAATAGAAGTCACCCACTTGGAAAAATTTAAAGGCTTTGTTAAAAGAAAAGACTAGAGTTTGTTGTAATAGTCATAGTAGAGAGGACAAACTAACCAAACATCTAAGAGCTAACCTCAAGTTACAGAAATAAACAGGAAGAAAATTACATTTCATCATCCATGACCCACTCTTAATGCAAAATGAAAAATATGAGATGCAGGGCAGGGAAAGGAATGAAGGTTGTCTTAAACCAGTGCTCCTCAACACACTAGTGTGCCATGCATGTCTGCCTGGTGTGCCGTGACAGCATGCAGAATTCACATAATGGTATACAAATTATATATTATGGTAAAATATTATATAAGATTCTCACACATACAATTTTACAAATATTAAGTTGAGTTATCCTTTAACCACCAATCCATCACAAAACAATTGGGACGTATTATCTTATGATTGCATCAAATCTTTAAATATTTATCATACCCATCTGTTTAAATATTATAGTGTGCCATGGCAATTTGAAAAGCACTTTAAGTGTGCTGCAAAGTAAAAAAGGTTGTGGAGCACTATCTTAATACAACATGCTATGCTCACCTTATTCTGATGACCAGACACCAGTCGTATAGAAGTTCTCTCAGACCAGTTAATGTACCACAAAGTTCCTGCTGCTGTTCCAACAATACCCTGATAATTAAAACACAACAGTAACATCAAAATGTCTGCTACCTCACTTATCCTGGGTATTCTACAACAAAGACTTCCTTGTAATGCTGCCAACAGGTTTCCTCAATGTGTGTCCTATCTATCACTGGCACTTTCTTGTCATCTCCTGTTTCACTGGTTCTTGTCATCTCCTGTGTCACTGGTTCTTGTCATCTCCTGTTTCACTGGTTCTTGTCATCTTCTGTTTCACTGGTTCTTGTCATCTCCTGTTTCACTGGTTCTTGTCATCTCCTGTTTCACTGGTTCTTGTCATCAGTTTCACATTGGTGATCTTGTCATACCATTTCAATCCTTTTATTCTATGCAAGCCCCCAATTTATAACACAAATATGATGCCTATCACCAGCTATCTAGGTGAGACCAGATCATCATTTTCCTCTTACGTACTGGTCACGATAGACTGAGGTACTATCTATTTCACAAATACAGGATTGGTCCAACAGACCTCTGCTCCTGTGGCACCAGCCACGTGACAGCCGAACATTTGCTCTAGTCCAACCTAACTTACAGCAGTGAACAGAGTGGCATATGGCAATAATCCACTTCTATAAATGAAAAATTGTCTGGAGATGTCCGGAACCTTGAGCTGCCTACTAACTTTATTAGAGTCATTAATGGAAGTCTGAAGCCGAACGCAGAAGACGAAGAATAACGTCAATTTCATCCAACATGCCTGAAGGAGTAGTAGTCCTATTCATTCTTCATCCTGACACAGACATCCCCCCTCGAGAACCACACTGGACCACTAAGTAATTACTCCAGACATATTTTAACGCTGCACAAAATTTCATGAATTATTAACTTTACAAGCAAATATCTGTCAAAACTTGATAGGATATAACTATATTGTGCTCTTTCTGCTGCACATCATGATGATGATGGCCCTAATTCTCCTGCGGTCGTTTCATTCCATTTCAACATCACTGGATCTTTGTAGTCAAACTTATCATGACTTATGGTCACTGGATCTTTGTAGTCAAACTTATCCTGACTTATACCTCCGAAAACAGCGAGTATCTGCCTGAATGGCGAGGGACACTTGTCTCTGTACAAGAAAATAGGATACTCACGTAAAAATCAATGTCAGGTTAGACATTAAAAATAACCTGAGATTTCGCCTCGAGTATTAGCGGGCGTACGAAAAAAAAAAAAAATCATGACTTATGGTCACTGGATCTTTGTAGCCAAACTTATCATGACTTATGGTCAATGCACCATGACAAAATTGAAAGCCCTGTGTGCTCTTTAAACGGGTGTTCATTAGGGTTTCACTGTGCAATGCATGCTTTTTCCTGTATTTTCCAGAAAATGCATGGAAAAAAATATTGCACGGCCTGTGTGCTATTTTAATGGGTGTTCAATTTAACTTTCACTGTGCAATGAGTCATGTTTTCCTAAAAAGCTGGCGGTATTTGGTTATTGTTCTTCCAGGACATTTCACTCAGATATAATTAGTAATATATGGGAATTTAAACACAAAATTAACTTATTAAATTTAATTTGAAAGATTCTTACTATCTTTCTTATCCTGCAATAAGGTTTGCTGACAACAAACAGAGATTTTCAGATCTTTCAGGCAATATCAAAAAATTTTCTGGCAATATCCTGCTTAAAAAAAAAAAAATGAAAGAAGAGAAATAAATAGGTACTATCTTACTATATCTAGTGTAGGTCCTATCTTACCATATCTAGTGTAGGTCCTATCTTACCATATCTAGTGTACGCTACATCTTACCATATCTAGCGTGTCATCAAATTCTGCGCATGTGACCGCCCCATCCAAGACCATCTCGTCTTCCATTACTAGTCCTGAAACCACATTACGATCTGGAGCTCCTTTGACCATCTTCAAACTACTAATCCCACTCACTGCCCACAGCTTCAGGTTGTGGCTAGTGCCAGCTGTCATAAGTTGGCTATGGCGGGATACAAGTTTTGCTGAAATAAAGTTTGTACGTGACTGAATCCTGGAAGAAATAGTATGTGCTCGTCCCCACTACACAATGTAAAAATGCATGATTATTAAAACATACCCTAATCTTTTCTTTTAATAAAGAGTCAACTCATGTTTCTTTTTAATTTCCTAATGATACACTTTCTAAAATAGTCATAAATTGTCTTCCTTATACAACCTTAAAATATTAGTCATAAACTGCTCTTTTTTAATATAGCCTTAAAAATATATTTTCTTCTAAGACAGCCTTGTTTCCTTTTATCAGAATGTTTACTATCTAATCCCACTATAGCGGGATATAAGTTTTGTTGAAATAAAGTTTGAATATAATTGAATCCTGCAGAAAATGGTAGATGCTCATGTCCACTTCCAAAATCCATGACTATTACAACAAACTCTAGTCTTTTCTTTTAACAAAGCCTTTAAATTTTTCCAAGTGGGTGACTTCTATTCATTTTAATTCCTTTAGATGCTTCGTTTTTGACATTATCTGTGACATTATTATCGGACAATGTTAGATTTAGGTGATGATCAAAATGAAATTAAGCAGGTCAGTGTAAAAAATAAATGAATTCTGTAACACTGGAGACTTCCTCATGAAGTTGACAATAAAGACCGTAAACAGATAAAAATGTCTAAATATTAAACAATTTGAGTACCAAGGCTTCTCAGTTAGCATTACCTTTAAGTACCAAGGGTTTTTAGGAAATATTTCCTATTTGGGGTGATGAAATTTAAAAAATCACTGAGACTGAATGAGTCAACAGAATGACATGAAACTTTCAGGCTGATATTGCAAGTGGATAAAGTGTCACGAGTGGACACTGTTTTGTGTTCAGGTCATGTGATCATGGTGGACATTTTGAATATTAATGTTTTCATGCAAAGAGAAATGATAAAATATATACTTGTCAACGTGCTTTAGCTGGATGTGTTAGTCCAACATAAAATATGGTCACAGATGCAATTATTGTTGCTTTTTTTCTCTGGCCTTGGGCACAGTCCTCACATTTATGAAAAATTAAAAAGTAGAACACAACACAGAGTGGTTTTTCACATCCAATACTAAAGAATCTTGTCTGGACTATCAGTCCAGCAGAATTAAAAACATGAATCTTGGTCGATGTGATTTGTCTTCATACTGCTGTGAGAAGTGGTTACGTCCTGCGATGACGAGTCTGTCAATTTTCACTGAAGCATCGGAGGCCTACACTTTCTTGTGGTGTCGACTTTTTGCATAATCTGATACTAGAGCTTCAGCAATCTTGAGCCTAAATTGCTTTGGTGCAATTGGAAGTTTGGCATCTTCAGGATATATCCATTTACAATTATTTAAAATGAATAATTTTGGATGATACCATTTGAAGCAGCGATAAGGGTAAAAGTAATTCATCAGTCTTTGATTGAAGTGATCTACACCACCCATATTGTGATTCTAAACATCTGCCATGACAGGTTTTTCCACTGTCCTAAATTCTCCCTCATGGTGCCTGGATCTGACATGTTTGTCAACATTGTTTGTGCGAACTGTGCTGAGCACATTCATGTGTTTTGTATCATGCCATGTACAGGCAACCATGTTTTCCGACCTAGCAAAAACAGGTGAAATGCCACGCTTCATTTGCATGTTTTTTTTTTCCCTCAACATTGCAGGAAAAACTCTTCTGCTTTCTGTAACAGTTCCACAGGTACCTGTTCCTGAAGCTTCTAAATTGTTGAAAAGTTTTGGTTAAGTGTAAAAACTGTCAGTATATACAATGTGCCCCTTGCCAACATAATTTTTTAGCAGTGTCATGACAACCTTTTCACCCATATTTTTCTCTCCTTCATCAAAATAATCTTTTCCTGTATACATTTTGTATTTAAAACAATAACTGGTCCTGGGATTTATTGCAGTAAAGACTTTGAAACCCCATTTGTGAAGTTTGTCGGGCAGGTACTGTTTCATATGATGAAGTTCTTTGAACGAGATCATTGTCTCGTCAGTGCTGATATCTCTCTGTGGTGCATAATACTGCTCATAGAGATTCTGTGTGGCCTCTAGCAGTTGTTTAACTTTATCTAGGGGATCATATCCCTCTTCCCCATGCATGGAGGCATATCTGGAGTCATCTTTATATGACCACCAACTATTCACAATGCTACAATATATATATATATGTGGAAGTGAGGCTAATTACACTATCATTGACTCTTGAAATCATCCACACTTCCAAGGATTCCCCCTGTGGTGAAACATGTTGAGAACCCAGCATTGCACACTAAGCTTGGAGAAGTCACTTGAGCCCCAGACATAATTCTTTAGCTTTGACCTGGTTGACTGCATGCAGGAGGATCTCACTATTGGACCCAGTGATTGGCAGAGGGAGCTGAGAAGTAGCTCTGTGCAGGACGCGACAATTCCTTGGGAGAGCCCAGAACCAGAATACAGTATTTTAGCTCTGCATAGTTGGAGAGCCCCCTTGGATGGTAGGGAATGCACACTATGCTACACACTTCTTACTCCTAGCTTGGGACTAGAAGTGATGATCCTTTAAATGCAAGTCAAGCTGGAGAAACTGGAGCTCATGACTTACACTCAGCAGGTTTCAGAATGGCAGAAAAGTCACAGGAAAAACCTAGATCTGCAGTGTAGATAACAATCAAGGAGTCTTCAACTTGGTATTGGTTGCAAGAGAGCGAGAAGCTCAGCAGCCCTAGTTAAACAACAACAAAGTCCTCTTCCTCACGTGCAATACATGCAGTATTATCGGTCAAATGCAGGAAGGAGCTGAGGTACTGAAACTTGTTTCTGGCCATGATCTCTGAGAATTTGTTTTCATAAATGAAGGTGGAAGCCTAGTGGTCCTTCAAGGAAGTTTGGGGGTACATTCCTATAGCAACTTTTAAACCAATATAAGCATGTATTTCCTCTGATGTACAGTCTGTCCATGCCCTCTTTCTGTTTGTGTCACCACCGGCTTCCAAGCTCTGACTAGCATATCTGTTAGTTTCAGTTACAATGGTGTCTACCAAACTATCAGGAAACAGCAACTTGAAAAAAATCTATACTATTCATCTGTTCTGTGCCTTGCACTAGAATCCCACTGGGTGAAAATTTAGGCAGCCAGTCACTCACATAGGGGTCATCAAAGTCCTACAAGTCCCACTGAAACTCATCAGCTGTTTCACATTATGGAAAACATGAACGAAATATGTGGTTCCCATTTCAAAATAAGGAATGATATCACAGTCTCATGCATTCTCAACTATTTGACCCCGAGTTGTCATATCAACCGTCGACCTTCATCTAATTTTCTGTGTTCATATATTTCAGTTGAATACTATTCTATTCTTCTTCTTCTTCTTCTTCCTCGTTCGCCCTGAAAAGGACGTTGGTTGCGTTGTGTCTGTTTACGCCGGAGCTGTGATATCTGCACCTTTCGGTCGACACATCCGACTTCAGCACGGCATTTTTTGGGACCGGGTTTGCCTTCCCTCTGCGATCCCTACTCTCTCTGCCAGACTGCAGTCTGTTTCCAGGACCACCACGTGGAGGTGAAGTAGGGTCTTGGTCAGCTCTGGTTTGCTGACCCTGATGCAAGCAGTCAAGCTATGGGTCGCTGACTGCATTCTCTATTGCTGCATCTTTTCCTATTCTATTCAAACTGCCATGCTCCCTCCTAGTAGCAGGTCTTTTTTCTATGCCCCTGATTCACACCATCACCACCTCTGGCACCTTCATGAATACTAGAACTAGGGTTGTTACTGTCTGTTTCACCAGTTTCTGGCTGCCCTGCATCAAAACTAGGCCAACTGTTGTCACTTTCAAAGGCCAGCTGAGAGCCGGAATTCGAACCATGGTAACATTCAATAGTTTCACTAATTTTTAACAAAAATTCCACTCAAATCTGAATCAAAATACGTCAAAAAATGTTCAAGCTGCCATCAACCATTGCTCAATAAAGGAAAGTAACTTCTCTTGGCTTGTGTCTAATCAGATGGCTGCCATGATCACTTTTTGTGCTAATGCTATATGGTCACCAAATGAAAAGGCTACCATGGTACTCAAAGTGTAAAAAAACAAAACACCTACTAATTTCACCACTGTCAGCATTCCAGTGCATGAAGCAGGTATTGTGTTGTGTGTCCCATGCTGTCACTTTTCCAGAGTCTGTGCCTATGTACACAATGCTGTCAGCTGCATAAGCCAGGGCAGTGAAAACTATGGAGGACTCCTACAAAACAGTAACAGCATTAAATGTTAGATAGATTATATACTTGCAAATTCAAAATAGATGATATAACTATGGAGGACTCCTACAAAACAGTAACAGCGTTAGATGTTAGATAGATTATATACTTGCAAATTCAAAATAGTCTTGAGGCATAAATATAATAAGAAAATGGCATGTTTAAATTTTATCAACAACAGACTGATACGAAGAAGACTGAGAGGGAGATTCACCAACACCACAATTATACAAAGCTATGCACCAACAAATGACAGCGATGAAGAGGTCAAGAATGAATTCTATCAACAGTTACAAAAGGAAATAGAAACCACAACTAGATACGATCTTGTCATTGTAATGGGAGACCTCAATGCGAAAGTTGGAACACACAATACATATAATGAAAGAGTAATGGGGAAATGTGGCAGCGGGACAGTAAATGAGAATGGGGATAAACTAATAAGCTTCTGCAGCATTAACAACTTGGTCATTGGTGGAACACTTTTTCCACACAAAGAAATCCACAAGTTAACATGGAAATTACCAAACGGACGGGACAGAAACCAGATAGACCACATTATGATCAATGGTAGATGGAGGCATGCACTACAAGACGTGAAAGTAAGAAGAGGTGCAGATGTGGGAAGTGATAATCACCTTGTAGTAGCAAGACTGAAGGTGAAACTCAGAGCTGCTGGACCAATGGAAACTAAACAGAAAAGGTATAACATGATCAAACTCAAGGACCCCCTCAACAGAAAAGCTTTTGTGGTTGATGTAAAGAAACGATATCAAATTGCCAATAGCCAGGAAAAGACAGCGACTGATGATGTTGACCAGAAATTCAACACCATTTTAACTATATATAAGGAAAGCAGCAAATCATGCTTGGGATTCCAGGAAAGAAAGAGACAAGACTGGATAACACCAGAAACGTTAAACACTATAGCGATGAGAAAAGAAATGAAAAGAAAGAAAATAGAAGCAAAGTCTCCCAGGTTAAAGGAAATATATAGTGAACAGTACAGTCAGCTGGACAAGGTAGTAAAACGTCAAACTCGAGCCAACAAAAGGACATTTCTGGATGACCTTGCAAGACAGGCAGAAGAGGCAGCACTGAGAAATGAACAAAGCACAGTATATAAAATAACTAAAACTATCAGCGGAAAACGAGGTGCAAACAATAATACATTAGTAAGAGACAAGCAAGGAAATCTCATCACCACAGCACAGGGGCAGGAAACAAGATGGACAGAGCACTTCAGAGAAACAATGAATGAGGAACCACCAGAGAGGCAGTTGAATGTTCCTGAGGCTGAAAATGATTCAGACGTAAATGCAGACATTCCACGAAGAGAAGAAATCATCACAGCTATCAAAAGGTTTGTGAGGAGTTACTGTTATTTTATTTTCTACAGGCCCCATTCTTTTTCTCCCGGTAATTATGTCCTGAAAAAAATAATTGAGTTTAGTCTTCTCTTGGTAATTAATTGCGTTTTCAGGAGGGATTACTGGCGGGGTTAATTTTTAAGATTTGCACCAGTCTTCCTTTCTCTAAAGTAACTGCAATCACGTAGGCTTTTCTTTGTAAAATAATTGCGGTAAATTTTTATTGTATTAGGCGCTTGAGTATTATTAGGCTGGGTATAAATTTTCCGACGTTAGTAACCCCTACCCGGTGTGATGGAGTTACTGTGATTTAGTCTTCAATAGGCCCCATTTCGTTTTCTCTTCGTAACTATTGAGTTTGCCATTTTGTCTTCCCTCTATTAAAGATTAATTGCGGGGGGTTTTTTTTCTATAGGGATTAACGTAAGTTAGTACTAAAGGGCACCAGTCTTCCCATTTCTAATATCGCGATCTTGAAATTCCATTTTTTGGCGTTGTTAAATTTATTGCGGTCATTTTATCGTGGGGAAGGGGAGATGACCCCTACCCAGGTAACGTCCAGCTTACAGTAGAGCGAATCACATTTCGATTTCGCTCACGCAAACAGACGTCGTTAGGTAACGTTACGTAGCCGGAAATACGCGCGCATTTAAAGTAAGCAAGAATACACTGGTTCTAAATTTAGAGATGAGCGCATGGAAAGTTTTAGATTATCTTTAATTCTATTGGTTGTAGTGAGACGCCAAGCCTCAAGTAGGTCGGGGGTCAGCGTGGTTAAATCTAAGATAAAGTAGCGCTTTTCGATTTAGCGACCTCATATTGTCGGCTTCTAACGTTGAACGCAGTATTGGTATGTCAGTAATTTAAAGTAGCGTGGTAATTAAATCTAGTTTCTCTAATAGAGCCTTAGCCCGTTCTAGTATAATTTATTTTTAAAAAAAAACTTTATAACTCATAGTGCCATCAATTATTTCTACGGTGATAGCAGTGATAAAGAGATATGAAGGATGGTGGCTCCGTAGATTTACTCGAAAGTCTGTAGAAATACACGCATCCTAGATTTATATTAATTTACAGAATATTCTGAAGCGCATGTATTTTATTTCAGTGAGAGATTAATTCTGATAAGTCTCATAAAACATAAACTACGGGAACGGACTTTTCGGGAAATTTAATCACGTGGTTACCGGGATTTAGTTGAGTAGGAATTCTAGATGGATAGAGAAGATAATTAAAATATTTTTCTATCTGTGAAAGTATAAGAATTGCAGTGTAACCACGTGGGGAAGAGGTGAAAGGAAATTTATGGTGCCTTAAGTGGCTGTGGAATTAAATATTATGCAGAGTAGTATTTGAGTTTTGTGTTATGGGATTTAATGAGTTCTAGGAAATATAGTCTATCGAGATATATATATATATTTCTGTGCATAGAGATGTAAGATATATAAATGTACTGGTGAATTTTAAACACGGGTGTGCATTAAATGTTGTGTATTCTATTGTGTTTGGGGGAACGATGATAAGGTCATGAGACCGCTTGCAGAGTTTAAGTAGGCCTAAGTACGGGAGGTTTCCCTACCTGTTTTTAACGTTTTAAGGCCTGAGGCAAGCTGTGTATAATTAGTATTGATCAGTGAGTCTGGGGTTTACTAGACAGGCAGGGGGTTGTTGGGAATAGCTGACCCAGGGTCAGGAAATATTTATGTATTGTCGTGCACAAGATGAAAGGGGGAGAGGGGAAATGGTGGAGCAGTCTGCGTTTCGGGTGTTTACATGTTTGTGCTAAGATATGAGCGTGACTGAAGCAGCAACTGTATATGTTTTAATAGATAAGTTATTTTATGAGAGTATTTTAGTATTGTAGTACAGAGTGGCATTTCTTTTGTGTCCACAGCAGTGGTCACGGCCCGAAGAGCGGGGGTTGCCAATAAATCTTGTTCCTGACAGCTGGCAAAGGTAGCCAGTCTTCTCAAGAGAGAAAAGTCGAGGAAACGCCAGAGGCGTAAGAGCTTGTACCGTGGTGGGGTATCGGCTCTGAGTATTGTGGCCCCAGAGAGAGAGAGAGAGGGAGCGAGGAAGAGCAGGTCGAGACAGCGACGCAGTCTTCAGTGAAAAGGGTTTTCTTAAAACCCGGAGCTCTAAGCTCATACACACCCATCGAACCCAAGCAAGCGGGTTGGTGTGTCTTTTTTTTTAGCCTCGGTCACAATAATACCGAAGTGCCTAAACCCAAATGAGGGGTAACATAGCAAGGGAAAATCAGCTTTCTTTTCGCCAAATAGAGAAGCCTCTACAGTCTACGGCAAGTGCCTAGTCAATATTTTCAGAAGTCATCTGAAGTACGAGTCAGAACCAGGAAGAGAGGGATATCATTTCCGGGTTGCTGAAACGAGAGAAGCAAGGCAGGAGAGAGATGGTGAAAAATAGATCAGGGACCTGCAGACAGCCATTGACAATAGAGATACTGGTGTAATAGAGCGTGGGGGCTACAGTTGATGCCCACTAAATTAGATGGTAGTAAGAATCCAAGTAATCATTCTGATTTTGTTTCCCCAGCAAGGTGAATGAATGAGTGAGAGTGGTTGGGTTCATATTTTGATGTGTCTTATAAATTTAAATTGAGTCTTTTTTTATTTCCAGGTCAGTGCAAACCTGGCACGTTATATCTATTGTTGTTACTATGTTATGAAATTATGTGGATTTGTATAATAAACTTATTTAATGTTCACTGGATCAGCTTCTTCACTATATAGTCCTTAAATGTTGTCTGTATAGTGGTGTCTGTAGTATTAGTTTACCCTTATCTCCTTTAGTTGGTTTACGGTTGTCAGAGGGCGGTGAGTTTATAGCAATTCTTGAAGTCACGATTTGGCGTGGAAGATTTAATTTCGGTTATCATCTTCGGGCCAATAGACTCACTGTTGAGTTCGTTTTATGGTTGAGTACAGTTTATACTGGTGAAGAGGTAGCTTCAAACGCGAATGGTTAAAATGAACGAATGTCAACAATATTCTTCCAACGAACTTCAACAAGTAGTGAACTGGGCAAGTACTGGCAGTACATAAGTCGGTGATGACTGTACATCGATTTTATTCAACATGACACAGACGGAGTGGACAAGACTAACATCGTCACAGGCGCAAAGATCATACATCAGCATAATGGTAATTACTTTTAAAGTTCCTGAAGATTCTCTACCATAAAGTCCTCTGACTCAAGTGACTAAGGATCACAAACTGTTACCGTATAATATTCTTCTCATTCAAGTCCGTTGACCTTCTCTCAAGGACGTCTATCATGGTAACGTATTCATACTCCAGGATAAAATCTTCCATATCATACTTCACAATCCCATACGTTCTCCAAAACATAACGTTAGATAGCATATAGTTTCAAACAAAGTCATACACGATAATACGAACAGGTTAGAGATTCCAGTTGGCTACCCTCTCCCATTCTATGCCACGCTTCTGGCATTGTTGTAACAGCAATATAAAACATGTGCATAAGGTAATCAATAACTTCTTCCACTGGTAGGAATCCTTCTTCTACGATACAAATCCTAAAGGCAAACGCCTCTGTAGATCCATTCTAGGAATAACAGATTCCCGCTAGACTAGTATTAGAGCGCCCTTATAATACAGCTTTAAATACGAAGTGGGGCGATAACTTACGTGACATTGCTGCTATTGGTTTTCGACCTGAAGACCAATACAGATCACTAGAATAAATGGCTTTCCATTAAACATGAATGCCATTTGAATACAAATATAATATAACAATCATGGACATAAACAAGTTCCATGTTTGCCCCTTCAAATCATGACGTCAGAAACTACTCAACTAGGTTACCCTATTGAATTGAATAATTATCCGTGCGTCCCAAAGCAAAACACTCACTGCTTCGTGCACGTCAGTGCGTGCGAATCATTCGACCGCACAAATAGATATAACTATATCAAGGACTGGTGCGTACATTTGGCAGGACCGAAGACTACCCCCTTAGGTAATAAATGCACCTACCAGCGACCTTATCACCGCCCATTAAAAAAAATAAATTCTATTAATTTTTCTCGAACTAAGTACCCGAGAGAGGTGAGTCAGAACTACAACAAGAAGATATGAAATGCATAATAGTTATATCAATATTAAGAAAAGAATATTAAATTGAAATCAATATAACTAAATGACAGTATGCATTAAAGCACACATCCACACTCGACCCTACTTGGAACGATGTGGTAATATTCGAAGTAAAAACAAGGTAAAAATGAAAAATGAAAAAACAAAAAAAAAAAAGATGATAATAAAATTCAACTAAGTTTTCAAAAAAATTTGAAACATATGATTTCAAAAATGTAAAATGAACAGCAAGCAACACTGGATGATGATCAATGAAAGAGAATCAAAATAAAACAGAGAAATTTAAATTTTAAAAAATACAACATGCAATTTTTTGGGAATGAATGACAATGGTGAAAAAAGTAAATAGCACATTGAGCAAAAATTAAACACCTTTAAGAAAAGCAACACACTTACTACTTTTTTCTAACACTAGTAAGTTTGGACTAGTTTATCTAAAAGTGAGTATCATGTAGTGGGATACGTGAATACACGTATTTGCGAGAAAACTAATAAAGTTAGTAGATGTGGTGATTTATAATCAATCAAATAGATTAAGTTGAATTAAATCTAATTTATATAAATTCCTTTTTTTTTTAATTTACTAACAAATTAGAACTAGAGTTAACAACTATATTCCTAAATAATTCCAGTATCACTCATTGTCCAATGTTCAGTTGTAACTAGTTAGTAATATTGACGCGACGATGTACCGAATGTGCCATACAAGATAACATATATGCTAGCACACGCCATGTAGTGTAATATGTTCCATAGGAATAACAAATGTATATTTGTAGCGCTTAACAATGTTGCCATATTAATAAAAAGTTACTGTAGTACCAATGTTCGCGTACTAAGAAAACGTTAATATAGTATCAATAACAATGTACAAAGTTATTCATGTTTTCGGTGAGGAAATGTTTCACCATCTGGAAGTGGTTTAGTTTTGACACAGTTCCACTTGGGCATTCTTGAAAGACAGTCCCCTGCGAACACATTCTGCCACTCCAGGAATAGCTCGTATCTCAAAATGGAACGGTTGAAGCGCTATAGCGTAAACGCGCTGACTTTGGATGACTTAAAACGTTCCTGTATTCAGTGGTGCGGTAAGAGTGCTTTCTGGTCAGACTCCACCACAAAGTGTGATCCGAGGAGATAACGATCCAGTTTAGTGATTGCCCAGACAAGAGCAAGGAGCTCTTTATCCAGAACGGAATATTTCATCTCGCTCGTTGTGAGCTGTTTCTGCTGGATATGTACATAAACCGGAAATATGGTGCCTCCATATTCCTGCAATCAAAAAACTGCGTGCAATAGCGTAGGAAGAAGCATCACTGCGAAGAACAAAGGTGAGATCTTTGTTAGGCAACCTTAAAAAAGGCTTATTTGAAAAAAATTGTTTTATATAGTCTAAAGTGAGCACGTGCACTGTGTGGTCGTCGCATTCAAAATGGCTGAAATCCTCTGTTAAACTTAAGAGAGCCCTGTCCCTGGTGTACTGACGCAGCAGTGGCCATACAGACTGCAGGTAGACTAGGCAAAGTATGACCGCAACGCAGCGTCGTGATCGCCTTGGGCTGGAAAAGAGTAGAGCATTCTGAACAATCTTTGACTTGGGTACAATCAAGAGAACAACACATAGCATTATGAGTTTCAGCTCCTTTACCCTGTTCAATGTTAGCCTGTGTATCAATTAAAGAGACATTAGAATGTCTAACCGTATTACTTGACGATCTATCTCTGCGACGCGATCGATTTTGATTATTTGCATTAAAATTGCCAAAATTGTCGTTTCTGCTAGAGTTAAAATTTGGACGAGTCCGATAGTTTGTATAATTAAAGTTATGCTGTTCTTTAAAATTTTTATTCCAAGAACCTTGTCTGTTTTGGCGGACCTGAGAATTTTGATCTCCATTTTGAGAGTTTTTTTATTATAATGTCCTAGATTATTTTTAAAATTATTATTACCAAACTCACGCACTCAGTTAGCTTGGTTCCAAGAAACATTACATGGAGCATATTTTTGAAATTACTTACCTTTGTAAAAATTATCATTGTTAAAATTGTGCTTATTTCCCTTATTGCCATACCTATCAGCACTAAAAGAACGATTGCGTGAAAAATTGTTTTGTTGTGCTGCAAAAGCAACAGGCAATTCATTCTTAATCTGTGCATTACTTAGATCCATGGTTGGGTGAAGCAGTACAAAAATTATTTTTGCATGTTTCTTCTAAATTTTTTTTTTCATTGATAAAGGTTTCCTTTCGTGTAAAAATGCGTTATGTCGTGAAATGTAGGATATTTACAGAACGAAAGTAACCGTTATCGCGCATCAGTAAATCGGAGAGACCTTCATGCGACTTGTCAATTTTGGATAATTCGGTCCATCGTGCTAATGTTAGTCGTATCTGTGGCAGAAAATCACTAAAATTTCGTCCATATTGAGGTAGTAATGTATTAAATCTTAAGCGATATACGTCTTCTGGCATTGTGAATTTGTGCAGAAGTGCTGCTCTAAGAGCATCATAGTCATCTTTTCTCACAAATGATGGTGGCATGATAACCTGCTCCTGCCTTCCCTGTAAGTAATCTGGATAAATATGTACAGTATAGCGCTTTATCCACGTTATAAGACCCACAAGTGGCCTCAAACCTATCTAGGAAGAATATTACGTCATCAGACGGGGGATTAAATTTTGGTAATTTAAGGTGAATTTCCTTAAATAATCATGTCTGGATGGAGTTTGGCTTTCAAAAGTTCTCTGAGAATTAGCTTCCTGAGTAAACCTAATTCTCTCATATTCTGACTCTGCTAATTTCAGTTCATGCTGTCGTTTTTTTTCATTCTCTTCCATCTCAAGCTGAAGTCGTTTTACATTTTGTTCAGCTATTAATCTCCTCTCTTCCATTTCTTTTTGTTTATTTTCCATCTCAATCTTAAGTCTTTCTTCAGCCTCCCTTTGCTTCTGTTCTGCCTCTCGCTGAAATCGTTTCTCTTCTAATTCAGCGGCTAATCTCATTTTTTCTCCTCTTCCTCAGCTATAAATTTCCTCTTCTTTTCATCCTCCTCAGCAGTTAATCTCATTTTTTTCTCCTCTTCCTCAGCTATAAATTTCCTCTTCTTTTCATCTTCCTCAGCCTCAGTCCGTTTTTGATCTGCCTCAAATTTCAAATTTTCCAAACGTAACTTTTCAGCATCCAATCTTTGAGATTCCAACCTTTGAGATTCTTTATATTCTGTCATAGCAAATGATCTAATCTCTTCCTGAGGTATATTAAGCGCCTTAGCTTGCTTAATAAAATAGTCTAAGGTAGCCATTATTCAATATTATTATTACATAATAATACTATTTAAAAGTGTTACTACAACTAGTGGTCTTCGTTCCTGTCCTTAGAACGGTATAATGTTATCATATAATTATTAAATATGTTATTAATCAATAAATTTATGTAATCAAATGTCATGAAAGCAAATGTCATGAAAGTAATAACGTGACAAACAATAGAAACAATACCGACAAGACACGATAATCAAAGACGATAGAAAACAGTCGCAGAAATCCAATAAAAATAAAAATGTGAAACTAAAAATAGAATGTCGTAAAGAGTTACGATGATAACTGCGATCAAATAATCAACAAGACAATAGACAACACAGTGTAAAAACATAGGTTTTGTAAAAAACTGAACGACAGGAAAGGTGAGATGACGTAATATACAAACAAAATACATTATAAAACTAAGGTACGAGTAAAATAAATACCAAAAACAACAATTAAACGTGACGAAACAGCTAAATAGATAATATTATAAGAAGCAACTAGCGATCGGAACTTCGGCAAGGTTTCTAGCCTTGTACCGGAACTATCGCTCAATTGAAACTTACAAGTTGAGCCCTACAGAACGTCTGACGAAGAGCCCGAATTGGCTTCGAGATGGATCTCGTTCGTCAGATCAACCTCCCTACCTCCCACGAAGAATACAACACATATAACATGTAACATGTAAATATAGATATGGACATATCACGGAAGGCACAGCTCAAAGTAATAAAGCGTATAAGGAGAACACGTTATACTTAACTTGCGTGCAGGTAAAAAAATCAATGTGCCTCGTCTCCGTGTATGTACGTTTGAGGATAAAATACTTCGTTCTGAGTATTAGACCACAGCTCGCACGTAATAGTGACTAAGAGATGATCCCAAGATGTTGTCGCCTTGAAAGTTCAGATCTTCAGATGATCCTAAGATGTTGTCGCCTTGAAAGTTCAGATCTTCCATTGCTGATACTTGTATAGGGTACATTTTCCTGTGAAATTCTAGATTTCATAAACACACTGGCCACCAATTACTGTTGAGTTCGTTTTATGGTTGAGTACTTTATTTTTTTTTTTTTTTTTTTTTTATACTGGTGAAGAGGTAGCTTCAAACGCGAATGGTTTAAAATGAACGAAGCGAATGGTCAACAATATTCTTCCAACGAACTTCAACAAGTAGTGAACTGGGCAAGTACTGGTGGCAGTACATAAGTCGGTGATGAACTTGTACATCAATTTTTATTCAACATGACACAGACGGAGTGGACAAGACTAACATCGTCACAGGCGCAAAGATCATACATCAGCATAATGGTAATTACTTTTTATTTTAAAGTTCCTGAAGATTCTCTACCATAAAGTCCTCTGACTCAAGTGACTAAGGATCACAAACTGTTTACCGTATAATAATATTCTTCTCATTCAAGTCCGATGACCTTCTCTCAAGGACGTCTATCATGGTAACGTATTCATACTCCAGGATAAAATCTTCCATATCATACTTCACAATCCCATACGTTCTCCAAAACATAACGTTAGATAGCATACAGTTTCAAACAAAGTCATACACGATAATACGAACAGGTTAGAGATTCCAGTTGGCTAACCTCTCCCATTCTATGCCACGCTTCTGGCATTGTTGTAACAGCATATTAAAACATGTGCATAAGGTAATCAATAACTTCTCCCACTCGTAGGAATCCTTCTTCTACGATACAAATCCTAAAGGCAAACGACTCTGTCGATCCATTCTCGGAATAAAACATCTTCCCGCTAGACTAGTATTAGAGCGGCCTTATAATAAAGGATTAAAGAAGAAGAGAGGCGATAACTTACGTGACATTGCTGCTATTGGTTTCGACCTGAAGACCAATACAGATCACTAGAATAAATGGCTTTCCATAAACATGCCATTGAATACAAATATAATATAACAATCATGGACATAAACAAGTTCCATGTTGCCCTTCAAATCATGACGTCAGAAACTACTCAACTAGGTTACCCGTGCGTCCCAAAGCAACACTCACTGCTTCGTGCACGTCAGTGCGCGAATCATTCGACCGCACAAATAATATAACTATATCAAGACTGGTGCGTACATTTGGCAGGACCGAAGACTACCCCCTTAGGTAATAAATGTACGTAACACTCACCTTACTACATTCACTGTCATTTCTCAAAATAAATCTATTATCTTAGTCTTTTCTCACACTAGGGTCTTATCCTACACTGGGCACAACTCTAACTTAAATCCAACTCGTGACACCCGGTAAATCGATGGGTGGGTGTTGAACCTCTACCCAGGTACGTAAAAACAGGCGCTACAACGAATCAAAGTTAATTTTGCTCACGCCAACGGTAGTAACATTATCTAACATGACGCAAGAAAGATGCGCGTGATCAGAATAAACATGACTCATGAGTTTGCTTACAATCTAATTGGCCGGGGTCAGTTATTAACTAATTCCGGCAAGATTATTGGTTCCAGAGGGACGTGACGCAATGATGTATGGCTTGGGTCTTGGCGTGGGTATTCCAATTATAAATAACTGAGTAAATCTAGTAGTGCTCTCTTTGTCTCCAGAAATATCAGCCGTGAAATCTAAGTCATATTCGTCTGCTCTTAAGTGAGAAATTTGAGAATTGGGTATGTAGGCATCTTAATTTAGCGGTGTAGATAATGCGTTTCTAAATAGAATCTTAGCACGATAAAGTAAAGTTTCTTCGGGAAGTTAACTTAAATTTTATAAACGAAAGTGCCATCCATTGCTATCTAATAATAAAAATGTAAGTGTGCATATAATTTTTTCTATGATAAGCTAGTATTATCTTTGGTTGGTGTAGAGGCTTTGAGATATTAACTGTGTGAGGTTTAGCTCTTAGATACACGGGCGCTCTGTTGTATGTAGAGTGTTGTGTAAAAATCACAATTTGATTTTGATTCTTTGCAGTGTATATACGTTAGCGTAATTGTGTACGTTAATTGATTGTGTAATTAATATTATTGAGATGGGAATTAATATTCCCTCATCTTTGATTTATGATACCTTGCAGCGTATATACGCGAGTGTATTCGTGTAATTTTAATTAGTCGGGTATTTGCTAGCAGGCTATTTTGGTAATGTAGTTGGAGTGAGGGATGTAATTAAATTTCATAGGAGATGGGATTTAATTATTCCTAGAGAGGTCTATTTTATTTTGTGTTAATCGATGACTCACCAGGGTCAGTCTGTAATATAAAGTAGGCCTAGGAATTTTAGTGAGGAATGTTTCGCTTCATACAAGCAAATGTTGTGACGGCTGACGGGCCAGCCGGCACGTAAGAGATCTAGGTCAGCCTGTGTCGGGGGTTTGTTTACTTACCAGACAGATATTTACAGAAAGGGAGGAGAGAGAGAAGAGGGGGGAAGTGTATGGTAGAGTGACCGGTGGTTAGGAAATTGTGTTTATCGCTTTGCGTAGGGGAGCTGTATGGATTTAGGGGAGAGGTATTTATTTACGGGAGTTATGGGTTAGAGATGAGTATATTTTGATGTGTTGTATATCTGTTGTTATTATTTGTTTCACAGCATTTTTCACAGCACACAGGGAGGGTGAAAATTTGCCTTACAGCTTGCCAAGATATTTGGCCAATTCTCAGGAGGAGAAGGGTCGAGGCATCGCCAGAGGTGAAAGAAAATTGGTGACGCAGCAGTTACCGGCGCGAAGTACGTCTGCACCAGAGGAAGATAGCAGTTCTCTTGCAGTGAAGCCCCATGCTTCAATGGGAACGAGTTATCTATAAAATCCAGAGCTCTAAGCTCGTTATACCACTCCAAAGAAAGTGCGTGGCTGGGAGGTTGGGTCTATGTTTACACAGCCATAATAATGCTGTATATCCCTAAACCCTAAGCGGGGTTAAATCATCTGTTAAGAAATTGTCAGTAGCCATGAAGTCTATACATCCCAGTCAAGTACCTAGTTCTAGAAGCCAAGTCATCAGCTGCAATATTTGTGGGAGGAGATAGGGTCAACATTCCTTCCGAATGCTTTAGAGAGGAGAGACATAATTTATGAAGTTAGATAGTCAGAACAGAAACAGAGGAGAGACAGAATTAATGAAGTTAGATAGTCAGAGCAGAGGACTGCCTCTGAGGTTGCACTGAAGAAGTCCGTTAGTGGATCAGTGTTTGTGATTTGTGGTGTAGGACTTCAGAAAGTTCAGTCAGATTTTGTGTAGGCAGGTAGATACGTCTGCAGTCGGACAGTGATGTTAGAGTTTAAATAATTAATAATAAGATAGTTAGGAGTGGTGGCTCTAAGGTTAGAGACCCCACCGAGTAAATTCTTTTGTTTAATCCTTGACTTTCTTCTCTGCAGTTGAAGGGGAGGGTGACATTGTGGGTTTACAATTTGTATGTCATTTTAATGTGTAATTAAGTTAAACTGGTAAAATTGTTCTAGAGTAGGTGTATTTTGTTGTGCGTAAAATAAACGTACTAAAACGGTATGACAGGCTGAGGTATCTAGTATCTCTTATAGTTATTTAAAACTTATAATTATGCTTAGTGTTAAAAATCGTTTAATAATAGTTTGTCTGATAAAATGTTGTTAGTCGTGAGGGAACAATAATAGACGTTAACAACCTAAAACTAACTTTATTCCATAAAATTTTTAGTTTAGAATTTATTGGTAAAGCAGATTTTGAGGAGATGGGGAGAGAAAAACAAAACTACTATCTATATATTTCCAGCTAGTCCCACTAAACTATTTCGATAGGCTATCTTTACACACTACATGAAAATTACAAACCTGAATCCACATTCACTTTGTCATTCTCGTTTTATTTTAATAAAAAAAGGTGGAAACAAAACTCACTTTACTCTATATCAATGATATAGTTGTCTTTCCTCTATAATTAATATTTGATTGTGTAGAAACGTAAGGTTCGAATACCTAATTACACTCATGTAAAACCATAACTGTAAATACTTAAATTGTCCACTTCATGGTACAGAGTTACTGCGATACCATGTGCCCACTCTCACCTATAAAAAGCGATCCATAACCTAGTTCTCATCTTAATTCAAGTGTAAGATAGCCATAACTACCTGAGAAGACATTGTGATTACATGGAAAACAGTCTCCAACAAACACCAAGTTCTATTGTCGTAACAAGGAAAAAATATGATACTAAAAAATCCCAAGACGTTGAGAACCTAGTCAATACGTGCATGTGACACAAGACTGTAGGATGTGGAACATAGTACACACGTGAGACTCACAGTCCTTAATCAAAAAAAATGTCCGGAAGACCAAGAAACTGTACCCATTCTGCCCTCAACCTCCGTATAAGATTAAACTATTTAGCAGAGTCTCAATAATATTAATATTAGAAAATTCAGATTATGAAGAATTCAACCAAAACAATCCACATAATGTCCCAAAAACTAGCATTAAAACAGTAATATGGCACCGCAAATACATATACATTATATTGCTTGTTACTGGACTAAAATCAATATAATAAAAGGTATTAATGCGAAAATAAAAACTCTAGGATAGACTAGTCTATATCGCTTTAATGTATTAATTCTAAAAAATGCGGCTAGTTGTTTGGACCGTGTAGATTGTAATCCATTTTATGGTTCGTTACGTCGTTATTTCATATATAGATGTTTGGTTATTGTATAATAATTATAGGTTGTTAAACTGATCGTATTGTTTGTTGATTTTTATGCTATTCTAATTTTCTCTTTTTTGATTGAATGTTTTCGAACTTCATTTGTGAACGTTTTAGTGTGTTTATCATTCTATATATTTCTAATAGTGAGTATATGTAATGATTAGATTATCTCTATATTATTTCCGAATAGTTTTATAATAGTATAATGATAAAACCCAGTGAATTTCCGTGTCACAGTCCCTACCCAAGCATCCCCCAACATGAAGAGTAAAACACCACAGACTCATGAGGTGCACTCCAACCTCCCCCTCTTCATAATATGACATTGGACATTTCAACCCTGAAAAGCAAACAAAAGTCCCAATGTTTATCTTGTTAATTACCAAGACAGTTCCCCCCCATCCCCCACAGCGCTATTAAACCCTTACCCCCAACCTCAATACTCACAACAGCTACACTTCTGGTTAATCCAACTCAACAAATTTATGATGCACCCAAGAGTGCGACCATTCCGATCTCAATATCTGTGTTCAATATATTTTCAGTAGAATCCTAATTCATTTCAAAGATAAACTGTCTTAGAACTAACGGACGACACATGATTATGTCCTGAATCGAGTCTGGCTTTTAAATTACTATTAAAGGACATCTTTCACTATTATCATAATAAACGAACATGTCTATATACTGATTAATCATCATTTTTTGGCTGTCCTACTCCCCAAACAAACTCTCCTCAAAACACTCATTTTAAACTGTCTCAAAGAACTCAAACTAGCATTCTTTAAAACACCACCCATCGTCAAAGAGGGACCCAAGACATCTACACATCTTAAAAATTCTGCACCAACTTCCCAACCCCTCAAATCTCGGTACAGTGGGTTGTTAGATTTGAACACAACAATGACCTAAATAACAAAAACAAGCCAATAAAACCCAAACCCCACTCAGTGCCATCCCGTCGTCTGACACTTAATCGAACACATAGTCTAACTGCATGATCCACCCCCCACACAACTAATCCCAACTGCCTGCCACCAAAAGACAACACACAGCAAAATCTCCCCACCGCCACATCCAAACCACCAAACTAGACACATATTTATTTTGCTTACAATATTAATAGAGATAATTACCGCGTCACCAACAGTGTTTTACGCCGCGTACTCTAATATGTAAGACAAGAACGTTGTAATGATGGTTATGCCTTTGTGTATTTACTGATGGAGGCTAGTAACCATTTGCCCAAATGATCAAGATAAAATAACCAAAATTCACGTAAACCGCATGCAACAAACCGCGAAACAAAAACATGAGAGGTCCCAGCTAAATTCATATTATCTTAAAAGAAAAAGCCAATATACCTCCAGTTCACTTACCCCCAACCTCTTTCAAAAGTCAAAACATCATATACTGTTATTATATTCCATCAAACCACTCCACATCAATTCTAACCAAATAATCAAGCTATTAGTACATTTTAAGTAAATTCAAACAACCCAAAAATATCGTGATACCAGGCAGCTGCTAACATCCCTTTCCAGTTGTGTCCCCAAAAACACCCCCCGGCCAAACAAAAATACCTACCTCTAATGCTACCGCATTTATTCATTTGTACGCCCGACGCCACAAGAGTTGTCATGAACCCAGACGGACGAATATCTCATGCTCCCTTATTACATCAATGCATCATAGGCCGTCAACATTCAACTTACGCATGCCCAAATACCCTTCCACTGCAATAAATCCTCAATGAAAGCTTCTTAAACCAGACTCCCCTCAACCCAACCCGCTATACCCCCTAAAGCCATGCAAAACGACACTAGCCTCTCATATTCTACATAACAACAGACACTGAATACTCCCTTCTTAGCCATTTCCACATTACAAAGATTGTGTTAGATGTAAGCTAGTTTGGGGTTCATTGATTAATACCTGACCCTAAAACAATAAGTAAAACCCAGATAGCTGTAACATACACTGACCCACAATAAAGCATACCCAAGGAATGCAAAGCGTGAAACGATCCTAGCACTTCATCAAATACACTATAAATATCTCCCCTCCTTGTCCTCCCCCTCCCGCCCCCACAACCTCCACCTCCATCCCCCCTCCCTTCCCCTAAAAAAGTCAGACTACCACCCTACTACCCTATATTACCCCAACATTACCTGTTCAAAATTGACCCACCACCATCACCAAAAGCACGAGCCTGATAAATAATTTTAGTCCTTCCAAATACAGCTACAAGCACTATCCTTTCTAGCATATACCACTACATAGCAAATCACATCTCAACGAATTATCTTAAGTGAATTCCATTTAGACCTTCCATCCTTACTCCATACTCCCCATCCAGTACCGAGACTCCTGGTTGCCATAACCACACCCACATTCATCATCCAAGGTTGAACATTACCTAAACTCTATCGTAAAATCAAAAATTTACTCTTGACACCATCATCCCTTACCCCACCTACACAACTAACTCACTCGAGAAACTCGACAGATTGTGATTACAATGCAACACATCCAACTTAACGAAATCATGCAGACAAAGCTTAGGAAAGTGTTTGGCCACTATGGTCCCGATAATGTAAATTACTAGTACTATAGAGAAGTACGTAACTAGGGCCTAAGCCAATGACAAGAACATCTATTCTATGGACCCCTGTGTGTTTAATAATAAGTCGTGTGTGCACCACAAAGGAATATGCTGAAAGAGGAGGCTTAGACCGAAAATGAAAACCCAACATAGGCATGAGTAAAAACTTGGTTGTGTAGTGCCGCATGATGCAAAGAATATAAAGTACCATATCTAAAGAATACTCAGTTCAAACACTATAAAGACACTGGTTACTTTTAGTTACCGCACGACCAAATTAACTCACAAAATGTTTTAAGCAGTTTTGAATTAAGTCACCGTTATGAGCAATTAAAGGCCTAACTTGTAAAGCATTAAAAGTTGTGCCTTTTGTGTTCTACAAGAAACTCCCAAACTGCCCCAACTTTACCCATCCTCCTCCGCGCGCCACCCCTATATCATTTCAAATAAATATAGAAATGGTATAGAGATTAAATGACAGTCACAACTGGATCCAATTGCTAGATAACAAAGCAAAATAAACATGAAACTTTTTCAATGTAATTATACCCAAACATATGACAAATGATAAAGAAAATTAAAATTAAAACAATGCAAAACAAAACCCCATTCACCCACATTGCATCTGCTGATCTTGCCTTGATAAGACCAGACCAACGTAGTCTCATGAGCAGATGACCCCCAAATATCTTACTTGCGCAATCCGTCCATAAGTATGAACTGCTAAAAATGACCCTACCAGTTCACAGCTCCCTATCAAACTTCACTGTTGTTACCTCCCATAACAATTCCAGCATTATACATCTGTTGAACTAATCTGAAAACTTTTTTATCCAGACTAAAACTCCATTCACTAAAGCCTCTACCAAGTCAGAACCCTCCCCGAAGCAATGGTCCCAAAAGGAGATCCACCGGTTTATCACCAAGTTTCATAGAATAATCAGATCATCTTCATCCCCAAAAATATTGAATATAAAAATTCGTCTGCATGAGAAAACAAGCTATTATATACTATGGTTTTTTTAGCACAATACTGAAAAAATACACGTAAAATATGATACAATTATTCTGATGAATACTCCATATACGGCTCGGTAGTCTTCCTTCACTAAGGAGCTCATCCCACAAATAGTACCGATCTCAACTCCCGCGTCCTCACCATATAATAAACCAACCCAAGTGAGCTACCCACCAGATACGTTTCCTTACTATGCGTGAAACGATTGCTGTCAGCGGAATAGAAAGATTTGATTTTTTAGGATAAGACACAGTAATGCGGTGTCCCCACAAAAATATACTGGAATCATACCTTGCAGAAAAGCTAGACTCGCACAATGAATATTTGGATTATGATAGTATGCTCATTTCGAGTAAGTGAATTATTCAAGCCGAATAGCACATACGTGACCGACCCACTCCCTAAATGAAAATAGAGCTCTTATGAACTCCCAAATCAGTCCCATTTTCAAGAGCCAATAACTTGAATATATGTATCAATGATAACTTCGAGACGATTCCAGAAGTTGAAATACGTAAATTAATACACAGAATTGAACAATCCATTAAACCCAAAGTATTTATATCAAATCAATCTAATCATATAGTTATAATTTCTGATAAAAAATAGCCTACTTAACATGAAGCGGAGTGGTATTCAGAGCGATCCACAATACAATAATTTATTCGTTTTATTATTATTCCCCTAAAACTATGTACTTTAGAATACAAATCTATGATACATATGTTCAGTGATAGTTCCAATCCCATGATGGATTTTTCCAATCAATTACTCAACATAGTAACTGGTTAAGTACTGTGCCACCTACCTTAAGTAAGAAGACAGAAATGGGTACATGCGTAAAACCCATATGGAGTAATCACTCTATGGGTACTCTATACCCCTCCAAGGCTTTAAATGCTCAAAGCACCTGAGATTCTGCATAACTACCACACTAATATCCCCTACTCAATAGAAGGATATTGTGACTCTTTGCCATTCAACACCTATTTGAACCAAAAGACTTAACAATACCCAAGGACCCATTTACAATGTTTACCTCAACGTACTCCTGATCTAAAGGTAGTGTGTAAAACAATAAATCTGTATTTAGTTACTACCCGCTCCATCGAGTTCCAGATCCCAACACATCAGTTCCCATGTTCAACATTACTGCTATAGCATCGCATGGTTACTAAGCATTACAAATTCGTCTTTATGTAACCATACCCATCTAATAATGCGCTGGAGTGACAAAGACATTATAGAACACCCACCCAAACGCCAGCGCCTCATCCCCCTAGATGAATACCATACACGCTGAGAGCATATACAGTAACCACTAATGCAAGTTATTAACACCTGACAAGCCACTCTAGCTCTATTTGTGTTGCGATAAAGAAGCTATCATTATCTCGGCAAATTTCATCTATTGCTTCGTCCATATTCAAGCTAGGGGGTCTGGTAGCTTGACTAAGTCTCCTAGGTCCAGAGAAGTAAAGAAACGCAGTTATTTATCGTTATTAGTTCTTTAAAGATGGGCGGGGTAGAGACCCGTAAACAGAAAGACTGTTAAATCCGCCTAAAACTATAGTCCTGTATCAGAGGACACACCATAAAATTTCAGAGGTATTAGATGTCCAGCTGACATACACATCGAACACATAATTTACGACTCTCTTGTAGCCCGCCCATATCTCGAGGCTCCTTTTGTATTCTGAATTTGCACAGAAAAGTAGAGAAGAATAAACACACAAAGACTACATACAGCATCTTATCGGAATGGTGACCGACCAACTTGCAAGTAGAGTTAGGGCCGAACTATTAAAAGCTGCTTCGGAATGTCTACGAGACCCAGTTGAGGAAAGTGCGTACCCATACTTGTTAGTTTAGTACCAGCGCGTAGTTAGGAGCTGGGAAAATTTAGAGAAAAATGACCATTTTTATTTAAACAAATGTATGTGTAACATTAATAATATAAAATAGTATAACGTAGCAATTTATTCAACCATTTTAATGATATGTATAGACAAGTTTTTTAAAAATTAATATACTATGCTAATTGAGCAATTTACAAGATAACTAATAATTTCAAAAAAAGTACACCCTTGCTACTGATTATTGCAATTGTGATGTATTACACGTTTAATTAACAAACAAATGGGCAAGTATATCTTATGAATCATAAAATCAATCAGAGAAATGCCATAGGATCAAGACGATTGAAACCACTGGGTTAGTTATGTGTAATATTTATAAATGACAATAAAAATCGACCTTACCCACCCCATATGACTTAATCGATTAAATTGGAGAATAATAGAAGTAACAAAAATAAAAATCGCTAATTATTCAGATACATAATGAAAAATGTATATTACGATCTAAAATTCAGTTACTATCAGCTTATTAGCAATCTTATCACGTCAAATATTGACTGATGATAATCTTATTATAGACAATAATTTTATATTAGGTTCCTATCATGCACATATTTCAATTCAGTTTTCGCCATGATCATGTACACACCATTTATCAGAGTGAATACACTTTATAACAATTACGCCCTAACAATTAATTGAGAAAAACAATTATCCACTAGCTAACATGTTGACTGTAATACACAAACAAAAACCCCCATTCACCACATGCAAATAACCCGTTCTTTTCCTTCTTTTAACAGAATAAATAATGTATAATATTAGAAACCAACTTCTATATCATTAATGCACTGCCAAAGCGGCCACAAAATGGGTTTCTCACTTTCAAACCAAAAGTCAGAATGAGAATTGACCTTGTTTAGCCGTATACTAATATTAACAATCTCACAATAACAACTAGAAATTTTACCTCCCTAAACTCCCTTCAAATAAATAAAATATACTTTATTTTCTCAATTATAGATTCTGAATCTTCCAGACCGACTATCATCCAAGCATACCATTTCAAGTTTAAACCACATAACCTAAACTATCAGCCATTAATACATTCGTCACACGTCAAAATCATAATACACAAGAATATAAAACTTATTCCACTTCTTACACAATAACTCACTTTCCATGCAATATTTGATACCAATGTCGGTACAACACTTAGCCCGGAGGTGTGTATACATTTTACATTTTCATCATAGTTTCAATTTCACCACCCCCTACCCACTCACATCAATAACAACTAACATCCCAAGTGTGACTGCCATGAATATAAACCAATTCCCGGGACCCACCACTTGGCTGAACCCCCACCTACCTAAACCCACACCTGGTCATCCGAATGGTTTCCCGTAACATCCTGACCCATTACACTGAAAATAGCTATGAGTCGCTGGGAACACCTACATTATCGAACACACCCCCCCGAATACTACACTACACAGTCCCCCGACTCCCTTATACTACATTCCCTTATCCAACACTAATACGATCATTAATACATACATCCCATAGAAAATAGTTATTGGTGAGGTACTACTCAATAATTTATTACCACATACTGTGTATTACTCATGAAATACGCAATTAAACGCCAAATGGCTAATTATTTTACCATAATATAACGTTTATAATTAAACACAGTTTGGCACCCCGACCAACAACACTCCTGACCCATTAACCATTACTCTCAAATTAATCAAACTCTTCCTAGACAATTATATTTAAACAAGTTATTGTGAGTTTTGTGGGGACCTACGTGGATTCTTTCACGTGTTGACAAACATAAGTAATTATGCAACCCTCAATATATAATAATACAACACGACTTATATTGTCATAGACTTACCAAATCAAGGTACCAGTTCCTCATAAATAAAAACCTTACACATACATTTACACGTACTACAACCCACTCCCAATCTAAATGGGTGTAAAGGGTAAAACATATTTAAGGTTTATTTATTAATCATAAAAACTCTCTGAACCCTACACACAAGTTCATCACCCAACCCATTAAACCCAAACACCATCACACACCAATACAAACAAAACGTAAATAGTCTGTAGAAGTTATGAATCATACCACCCCGATTCAGACTACAGAATGGCTGTTTATTTTTAACTCAGATTTATACAGATCCTATCCAGTGATCTAAGTCACAAAAAGAGATGAGATTCCCAAAGGCTAACAATAATAGACTTTAACTTGTGATGGTTTCAAGAACCTTTTATAAAAATTGATATATACTGGAGTATTACTTTTCAGGCTGACATAGTACGCTTATGATAGAGGTGCCGGGACGTTTCTGTAGACTACTGCCTAGTGTCAGTAGGTAGGGATGTCTTTGTGTTATCTAGTATTAATATTCTATGTTTACTAGATTTCTGTGAAACTTGTCTTGTCTGCGGATCCACATAGACAGAAAGTCCTTGAAATTATATTGCTGAACCTTCCGGTATAGCACAGCTCTATATGAGCAAAACCCAAATTTTGGTTTCAAATGCAAACCGTATGTTTATGTAATCGGTTTAAAGTGAATAGCGCAGTGAACATGGACCACGTTAAGCCCGATGAATATCCTGGTTAAAAAGCGTGCTCAGTGGAGCAAAGGGAAGGCGGGGCAGGAGGGGGGGGGATGGGACTAAAGATTTAGTTAAAGGTCCTATATAAAAGTTCGGAGCCAAATGTATGGAGCTCATATTGACCTGTCAACATCAACATTGATATTTAGCCAAGTACATAGCGATTACAAGCCTCGGACAAGTGACAAGGGGACGTAAGTACCACCGGAGACGTATACATAAAAAGATCAAAAAGTCCTAGAGCTGCGAAACCAAAGTATTAATAGCAAGAACAATAAAATCTACAAAAAAACAACACTAACTGCTCAAAAAACAATAGCCCCATTCGCTCAAACCTAAATCAGCATATAACATTAAGTGATCACTTACCGGAGAAACTATCGAGAAAAAATTGTATACAACAAAAACGGAGAAAGTCAATAAGATGAAAAAAAAAAGTCAACCGGGAAAAATAAAAAAATAAGTACAATTAAAAAAACTATTTTCCCCAAACACACAAATAAAAGTGATACTCACCTAAACTATAGAAATAAGAAACCACAGTTCCATACACCGATGGAAAGTTAAACTCAGCCAAAACATTGCTACGTAGCAAAACCAGTGTTTTCTTAAAACTTATTTGCAAAAGATTTTGGATTCCTGTGTGTCCCAAACACATAATCTGACATGGTGATGTCAGCAAAATCGAGGTACTATCAGACGCAAGAGGCACTCAAAAAAAGTTAAAGAAAAAATAAGGTAGGGGTAGAGAAAGCTCATTTACGAAAAAATTGTACTTTATTAGAGCACAAGGGTTATTCCTTAACCTTTGATCCAAAGAATAACCTCCTGGTGATATTTTTAACTACATGTTTATGTACATTTTTTTCTTCTAAGAAAAAGTTCGTAGCAATCGCCTGACAATCCATAGCACAAAAAGGGTTAAGATGCCCTGTTTTAGCAGAATTATTAAATAACAACATGTTCATGATGCTAAAGAACAAAATATAAGTAATTTCACATTAAAATCTACAAAATTCATAACAAAATAAGACAATTAAATTACAAAAATTAGGTCGTCCTTGCTCAGGAATTCCCAGGGTAAGAGAGGCTGAGGAAGACCTAAAAACACAGAGAAGAGAACTGGAGATAGAAACGAGAAGGAATAAGGAAGACATGGAAAGTGCTTGAGCAGATGGCACAGGACAGGAGGGGCTCAGCATGCTGAAGGCTTTTGTTTCTTGGAGAATGAAAACAACAAAAACACAAATAGTGATACGTCTTACTGGGAGAAAGGACAAGAAAAAACCTACGGTGCTGCCCTTTATGTCATGAAACACTTCAAGTCTCAGAAAAAGGTTCATCCAAAATAAGTTAAAAGAAGTCTACCTGACTGTCGTGTTGAAGGGCTAGGCAAGACACTTCCTCTGTGTGACCTTTACAAAAATAAAAACAAAAGAATGTCATAAAACAGTAAAATTCCATCATTAAACACACACTCATGCACCCCCCCCCCCCCCCCCCCCCCCCCCCCCCCCCCCCCCAATAAGATTCATTTGCTACTTTTTATTTAAAATTATTAAGAAACAACTGATAAGAAAAAGGACAATATTGAACAGCACCCAAAAAATGAAAAATGTTTAACCAAAACTGCAACTAAACGAACATTTTTAAAATGTATTCGAAGGAAACAGTTATGGACACCTCTCTCTCTCGCTCTCCCCCACCCTCCCTCTCTCTTCCTCTCTTTTTCTGTGTGTGTGTGGACACAAACACACAGATGAAGCTAGACAATGATGATACAATGAAATGTATACAACCTACATAATGATTTTAAAGCTAAATACAATTTCAAATTAAATGAAACAACCTAAGAAATGTCGAGGTAGTACACTCACCAACAAAATGCTTTTGTTTCCCTGAGCTTAGATCTTCAATTACAACCACACATCCAGAGGAATAGGCAAAAAGGCCTTAACAAGAATATAATTAATTGACAATTAAAACAATTATTGTTAACTTCCTACAAACATGATGAATGGAAATAAAAAAAACATAGTAAATTAAATTAATATTCAAAAACATTACCAGCAATCTTCTCTCAGACTGCCAGATCTAACTCTCTTCAAACTGATGGCCTATCTTAGGTTCACTCTTGACCAGCTTATTCAAGGAATCTGAGGATGGTCATTTTGTCTTCTCTTGTGGAGCCAGCATTCCTGGTGAACATATTGTCTTCTCTTGTGGAGCCAGCATTCCTGGTGAACATATTGTCTTCTCTTGTGGAGCCAGCATTCCTGGTGAACATATTGTCTTCTCTTGTGGAGCCAGCATTCCTGGTGAACATATTCTACTATTTGCTTTTGTTCTTCACAGACACATTTTTGTTTGTCCAATTTTCACCTCTTTGAACAGACAGCATTTCATCCTCAGTTTAGCACTGCCCAATAAAGTTCTGGTTGCATTTGATTCCTGTTCTACAATTCTTCAGTTCTCTTTTGCTTCCTAATCTTCTCTTCCCCTCTGGACTTCAGCTATAAAAGCATGTCTAATATTAACAGCTGGTTATTAACTGAGGGTATGTCTTATCAACCTTCACATTCTGTCTTTAATCTCCAGCTGCACCAGTTTTTGCCTGCTTCTCTTCCAATAGGTCTATGTTTACTATTACATGAGGTCACCTGCTCAATTGATGAGACAGATGTGTCTACCAGATAAAACATGACGGAAACAGAATCAAGAAGAATTTTATCATAATATATGAACAGTATCAATCCTGACATATAAGGAAGTGAGTTATGGACATTAGTTAACAAGTAGGGATAGCACTGGAGGCCACAGAGATCTGGTGTTACAGAAAAATGTAAAATTACCACAGAAAGCTAAGAAGAGTAATGAGGTTGTCCTGATGGAGACAAACGTGCAAAGGAAGCTTGCTGGTCACATTAGACTTTCTTTGGGCACGTTAGGAGAAGAAGAATGGTGGAGTATATTGTGACAACAGAAAGATTGAAGAAATAAGAGATACAGAATGACACAGAGAGAAGATACTGGACAGTCGGACATCATGAGATGGAAAGAAGTCAACAACACAGTTGATAAGCAGTAATGGAGACAAGAAGTTGTGGAGAAACATGATCACCTATGCCATCAACATGATACTTGAAGAAGAAGATATTAACTGTACAAATACATAATAAACTGGTTTCAAAATTCTAGCTATGAACAAAACCTACAGTATCCAATAAAAGTAATGTCAATCATTATCAAAAGCATATCCTTCAACACCAGAATGTGAATATACAAATCAAGTTTTGCACACATACCTTTATGAATTAAACAGGACATAACACGCAGAGAATGAATATTCAATTTAGACCTATCAAAAATACTATCACAGGAAAAGGAATAACATCACAGAAGCAATGGTTATATTTTATGATCTTAAAATGGAACCTTACTGTCTGCTTCAAAATGGCCAGTGAAATGGAGCTATGCTAAAAAACAAAAGAAATTCATAAAAACTAAAAACTACTGAAATGTACATTGAGCTGAAACCAACAAAAACATTACAATGTGTCTTACCTGTGTCTGGGTGCCACACCATGTTGTTCCTTCCATTACAGTTAAACCCTATCACAGAATTCAGCTTCAAACCAGCTTGATTTGGAGGCGCTGTGTACCGTCGCTGAGAAAAAAAAATTATCACTAGCAAATAACATGCATGGAGGCATACCTGGGGTTATCCTTATATGACAGCCAGCTAATCACAATGCTATAGTATACAAATGTGAAAGTGAACCTGTCTGTGAGGCTAATTACATCCTCAATGCTGTTGAAATCATCCACACACTTCCAGGGATTCCCCCCAGTGTTGAAACATGTTGAGAACCCAGCATTGCACACTAAGCTTGGAGGAATCACTTGAGCCCCAGGCATAACTCTGGTTGGCTGCATGCAGGAGGATATCGCTATGGCCAATGATGGGCAAGGGGAGCTGAGAAGTGGCTCTGTGCAGGACGTGACAATTCCTTGGGACAGCCCAGAACCAGAGCACAGTATATTAGCTCTGAATAGTTGGAGAGCCCCCTTGGATGGCAGGGAATGCATAGTATGCCACACACTTCTTACTCCTAGCTTGGGACCAGATGTGATCCTTTAAAAGCAAACCAAGCTGGAGAAACTGGAGCTCGTAAGTTCAACCCAACACGTTTTGGAATGGCAGAAAAGCCACAGGAAAAGCCTAGATCTACAGTGTAGATAATACCAAGGAGTCTTCAACTTGGTATTGGCTGCAAAAGAGCGAGAAGCTCAGCAGCCCTAGTTAAACAACAACAAACTAGCAAATAACACTGTGTACTTCTTTTATTTGCCAGCTACTTTGGTTACATAGCAATGGACAGTTCCTTTATGAAGACCTTCCACAATGCAGAACTGGCATTCTACCAAAACTTTTCAAGTTAGGTTTTTAATAGCTCAGCAGAAATTAAGTTTCTCAGGTTAAAAATTATAAAAGACAGAAAATGTCTGAAGTTACCTGAGAGATTCCATGGCTCTTTATCCTTTGTTTATAGTGAACAAAAACTGCAGGCTGAGAGAAATTATCGCGTACTCTGTTTCCTTCAGTGAGCTTTGACCTTTTTCTAGCTGCTGATACGTTTTGATTCTGTAAGAAGGCTTCATTCAAATTCTGTGGATGTGAAATGTGAACATCTGCACCACTTTCACTTCTCTCGTTCAAGGGCAGGAGATAATTTTAATGAGCAAAATCACTGTAACCATTCTACATATATATATTTAATTCACTTTACAGCTTTTGTGTGCCTCAAAGGATACCCACAACAAACAAAAATCCTGGCATGGACTAGAATTAAAAAAGAGGATTTAGAGAAATTACTATAATTATCAATGACAAGAGGGATATGGGTAGGTGAAAGATAGCATTAGATAAAAAAAAACAAAGAGAATTGATGGAACTAAAGATCTATGGACAGATATAAGTATACAATGAAATACACAGTTTGCCAAAAGAAAGCTAGACAGAAAAAAAATGACAATATTCTCTAAGATCTCAAAGCACGAGAGAGATTGGGGGAGGGAAAAGAGACAGAGAGCGGAAAGACAGACAGAGGGAGGGAGGAAGAGAGAGGGAGAGAAAGAGAGGGGAATATTTGGAATAACTGAATTTGTTCTATAAGATTTCAAGAGTGAAACCATGTGGCATTAAACTATAAGAGCAGACAATGAAGTAATAGTATCAGAAGAGACAAAAGGAAATACATTAATGACTTGGCAAAATAGGCAGAGAAAGCTGTAGCCACTGGAAATATATTGGATCAGCACAGAAAGAAGTACTGCTCCATTAGGTACGTCATAAAAGGTGATTAATTTGAGTCTGTGCATGGGGCCGAATACTATCACCAACCAAGATCTGCTTACTCGGAGCAAGCAAGAGGACATGCACACCATCATAGCTGGCAGACGCTGGAGCTGGGTTGGCCATGTCCTCAGAAGAGACCCCGATGCCATCACAAGAACAGCTATGCTATGGACCCCTGAAGGAAAACGAAAGAGAGGCCGACCAAAAACAACCTGGCGGAGGACTGTGGAGGCTGAGATGCAAAGAATGAACCAGAGTTGGGGCACTGTATGAAGGATGGCCGCCGACCGAGCAAAGTGGAATCAATTTGTTGTTGCCCTACAAGACGCCACCAGGCGTAATGGCCACTGACTGCTTTGACGGTCGGCGGCTAAGGATCAAAGAAGAAGAAGAAGCATGGGGCCAATAACCTCATGTAAAACGAATTACTTCCTGCAAGAGAATGTGAATGCTTTGCTTCTGGAGGCTTCCTGCAAGGAGACCAGTTCCATGCTGCAGAAAAGAGCAAATAAAAAAAATAAAAATAAAAAAAAGATGTTCCACAACAGTCCCAAGAAGTTAACAAGTAAATATATGCAATCAAATGGCCTTACCAAGAAGAAGAACTGAACATTTCTTAGCAATATAAAACAGCAATTGAGGAGATGGACAGAACATTTTGAGGAATGTCTGAATAGACCAGCGAGCTGAGGATAATGATGATGATAGCAACTTCCACTGTTCTAGAAGATCTCAAGTGAGAAAGACAGAGAGAGAGAGAGAGAAGTGGAAAACCTGACAATATTCTATAAGATCTCAAGAAAGAGATTATGTGGCACAACTTCCACTGTTCTAGAAGATCTCAAGTGAGTGAGAACAAACAAACATTATTTTCAAAGGGTTAAGAATTGAGCATGCAGGCTCGTCATTCACCTGCAGACTTTCGAATATTTCACGAGTTCTTATTATATGCCACCATAATCTGATTATGTTTCAAATGATTGTCTAATTTACTGTTTGTTTGTCTTTTTTCCCTTTTTCCATAACTTTCTTTTATGTTTTTTTTTTTTTAAACATACTTAAATTTTGATTATGATTGGATATTATAAATGTATACTATTATTTTACCTTGATAATGTTGCATGCTTAAATAATGCTCAAAATACATGTGCGAATGAAAGGATACAGTATGCAAGATGACAGAGAGAGGAAGGGCAGAATGTTAGACGTGCCCAATTCTTAATCCTTCGAAAATAAAGTTTGTTCGTTCATTCGCTCTAAGGGCAGAATGTTAGAGCGAATGAACGAACAAACTTTATTTTCGAAGGATTAAGAATTGGGCGCGTCTAACATTCTGCCCTTCCTCTCTCTCTCTCATCTTGCATACTGTGTCCTTTCATTTCCACATGTTGCCTTAAGCCTTAATTTAAAGGCATGCAACATTATAAAGGTAATATAACAGCATACATTTTTAGTATACAATCATAATTAAAAATTATGTTTAAAAAATAATGAAAAAAAACAAACAAACAAACAAATAAAATCCTTACCCTCTTTAAAGTGCATTAGAGAGAAAGAGAGAGAGACACGCACACAGAGAATTAAGTGGAAAAACTAACAATTTGCTACATGATCAAGAGAGAGAGAGAGACAGACAGACAGAGAGACACATAGAGAGAGAGAGACGGACAGACAGATATATGGCACAACTTCCACTGGTAATCTTAAGAAAAAAGTTAGAAAAAAGAATTACACTGAACAAGTAACAATAATCTAGAAGAATTCAAAACAGAAAAAAAATCTATACAAAGCAAATAAGATGGTTCTAAAATAGATCAAACAAAAGATAAATTTATGCAAATTACCACCTAAATTCTGCAATTGCTCTAACAACAGAAAACAGAATGAAATCTAAGCAGGATCAATGACAAAATTCTAGAAGAGTTTAAAAAAAAAATGTTTTAAAAGAGTTTAAACAAGATAAATGAAATCTGTGTATAACAAATGAAAAGTACAAGACCACAACGTATTGGAAACACAGAACTTGGAATATCAAAGTACTCAAAGTATAGATATGTCAAAGCATATAAGAAATATGAATGTTAAAACCACTTATATACTTCAATACCTGATAACTATTGATGGTTTCTGCACCACCATTCAACTTTCCCTCAGTAGTGCTCATCTTTACAAATGGACGGTTGAAGGCAGAGTTATGAGACACGTCTCCATCATTGAAGGCATTATTTATGCCTGTGTCCTTTGTGTTACGCTGAGGTTCATCAAAGTCTGTTAATAAAGTTGTGTAAATTATCTGTTGTTTTTCAGTTCTTTGTAAAAATGAAATATCTCTTTCTAAGTCAGTTTAACAGAAAGAAAAGTGAAAGATAATATGAAAAAGATTTTCTCAATAATAAAGAAATAGCATGTGCAGAACAAAATATAATAACCGAGAGACAACTAAGCAGACGCTATGACTTAAAAATTCATTCATTCATCACCCTTCAGCTCCCCAAGGATCATAGGCCTTCAACAAACTTATGCTAAGTCTTCCTGTCTGGTGCCATCAGTTCAAGGTCTTTCCATGTGTTCTTCATTCCCTTTATGTCTGTCTCTATATCTCTTCTCCATGTCTTCTTCATTCCCTTTATGTCTGTCTCCATATCTCTTCTCCATGTGTTCTTCATTCCCTTTATGTCTGTCTCCATATCTCTTCTCCATGTGTTCTTTGGTTCGTTTGGTTTTGGTTTTAAGGATCATCTTCATTGCACACGGACAACTCCATCAGTGCTCTGATCTCCTCCCTTAGATTACACAAGGAGGATCTCAGCACAGTACATAAACTCTGTTGCAACGACGAGGATCCTAATGTGTGTATACAGGAATCACACATTCTGTTAAATATGTTTGTGGCGGGTAGGTTTTTCTAATTTAAAAACAAATTTTGCCACGACAGCGGCCGTGTGGCCTACTCTTTACGATTTCCAACTGCCGAGGGATTTTTAACGTGCACTTACAACTGCCGAGGGATTTCTAACATGCACAACTTGCATACGGGACCTCCTATTTCTTCACCCTTATCTGAGAAGGTCAGACATCCGATCTCATTACTCAGGAGATCAGGGGGAAGTATGACATCATTGGGACCCACTTTTTTCTGAAAATATGTCCATCAAATATTTTCCCTCTCTGAGAACCGAACCTTTAGAATTAGAGGCAGACACCATATCTCTTAGCCACTCCGACCCCTTGGTTCCTTGGTCACCCTCTACCTCTCTTACCCTGGGGACTCCAGAATAAGGACTTCCTGGTAATGCCATCAAAAGGTTTCCTCAATGTGTATCTGACCCATCTCCAGCATCTTCTTCTCATCTCTTGTTCCACTGGCACTCGTCTGGTTCTTGTCATCAATTGCAGATTAGTGATCTTGTTATACCACTTAAATTGAAAAAAAAAATATCTTAAAGGAAATCAGTCACAACTGTTTCTCAAATCTTCCTTCTATGCCTACCACTAGATCCATGTATGGAGCTCAGCCCATCAATATCCGAATATGGAGATGTGGATTGGACTGAATTGACTGGCTTGGCTCGAGGAAAAGTCTGGCGCTTAAACAATGGCTGGGTTTGATCATCACTATGAGAATTCAACACTTCTGAATGAGATTCTGTAAAATACAAAATGGTAACACAGTAACATATAGTATCCCTTGTACCCCTTCGTACAATGAGCAAAAATTGCCCTGATTTTTTTTATTAACTACCAATTCTGTTGATGAATTTTTTTCATCAACCTGGTTGCGTCGCAGGAAGTCTGCACCAGGCATTCATATGCAGAGTAAAAAAATACAGATTGAACAAAAAAGAAAAGATCAAACAATCAAAACTCAAACTGTTAATAAACAACTTGAAAATTATTTTTTTTTTTAAATAAAAGGGACTAAGTAAAATGTGGCCTGAATGAGAAGTCTCCAAAATGTTGATACTACAGCAGTTACAAGGTATGCAGAAGTAAGCAAAGATGCATAAAAAAGAACTGAACAAAATTGTGATACAATGGTGAATGGAAAATAAGAAAGACCAAAGAAAAATTCTGAGAAACAAAAGAGGACTAAGAAATAAGACATGAGAAAGTCTAGGAGGTATGAAATGAAAGGCATAAGAAGAAGAAGAAGAAATGGAGAAGAGAAATAAAGAAAAAGAGCCAGACAGAGGAGGAGAGCAAATAGAGAAAAGAAAAAGATGAAGCATGAGAAGAGGCAAATGATGCTGATAAAGAGATCAACATAGTGAAGGGACAAATAAAATAAAATGGTGTTAGATATTCAAATCACTTGTGGAAAGACAACCCATTTCACAAATCATTCAGAAAGTATAAGAGAAAAAAAATTCACAGTAATTAATGCGGTGACAGTATAAATCACTATTTCATTGAATTTCTCCCTTCATGCCATTGTTTTTTTTAAAATCAGCATCACATACCACTATTTTTTTTTTTCATCTACTCCTTCTAATTTCTTTCTTCTTCTTTTTTTTCTTGTTGCCTTCTTATCTCTTTCACTTTGTACCATTCAGTCTCATTTAGACTTCTTAATTCCCACTTTTATTTGGCTTGCACATTTCCCATTGTAGTCTACTCACATTTAGTTTCTTTGCGTGAACCTTTGTTAACTTCAACATATCTTGCAGTAGTTGTTGTATACACACTTTGGAGCCTTCTTGATCAGGTCACATTTGACTAAGTTCACTTGTTATTACTTGTTTAATTTCAGGTCTTTTGTTGATAATTCTGCTTTACATAATTTGAAATTTTCCTATACTTTATTATTTTTTTCCTATGTCTTCAGAGTGTCAGAGTGATTAGAGCATGCGCCTCTCACAGCAAGATCTACCAAGCCGTAATAGGTACCCCACTTTACTCTTGAGTTAGGCAAGGCAAAGGCAGCGAGGAATGGAACTGGTCACACCACCACATATACTGATTCCTAGTATAGCAAAGTCTCTAACACTTGACTGTTATGTATCTGTTATGGGACCTTTTTTTAACATGTCTCGAGTGTCGTTTGTCATTCACTCTTGAAATTATTTTTATTGCATCAGTGTAACTCAGTTAAGCTCTTTCTATGTTCATCACTTCATCACAGTAACATGGTGAAGGTACAACTTCCATCTTTATAAGTTACCAGTTAAAAACACAACAAAATCTTACCTGAGTCGTGAAGGATCATTCGTCCATCTCTGAAAGGGAGAAAGAAAACTCAAACAGATACCAAAAACAACCAAATAACAAACAAAACCACAAAATCTATTGCTTTTTGGTGTTGTGTTAGATAATAAAAACAAAGTCATTCATTCAGAGATCTTTGTATAAGGGAGATAGAACTGTTAAAAATCAATGTAGACAAACGCTATGTTTGGTTGAGAACAGATGTAAATAAAGTTTGTTTTTTAATACACAAACTCCATGCTGAGTTTCTTGAACTATTTATGTGGGATAACCAGAATGATTACGTCTCATGAAATAATACTGGCCTGGCTTCAAAGAAAGAGCAGAAGTCCCATATGAGGAAAGTCAAAGTTCAAGCATTGTGAACCTCATATTTTATTTTCCATTAAAAAGTTCACTCATATGAAGAAACTCAAATTTCAGCATTAACAGGCATATTTTAAAGTACGCTCATATGAAGAAACTAAAGGTTTCAGCATTAAGAGGCAGATTAAAAAGTACACTCATATGAAGAAACTAAAGGTTTCAGCATTAAAAGGCAAATTAAAAAGTACACTCACATGAAGAATCTCAAGGTTTCAGCATTATGAGGCAGATTATAAATATAAAGTACACTCACATGAAGAATCTCAAGGTTTTAGCATTAAGAGGCAGGTTAAAAAGTACACTAATATGAAAAACTCAAGGTTTCAGCATTAAGAGGCGGATTAAAAAGTACACTCATATGAAGAAACTAAAGGTTTCAGTATTAAAAGGCAAATTAAAAAGTACACTCACATGAAGAATCTCAAGGTTTCAGCATTATGAGGCAGATTATAAATATAAAGTACACTCACATGAAGAAACTAAAGGTTTCAGCATTAACCCTTTGAACCCTGGCCACCCAGCCGATAAAACCCCATTCCCCTGGGCAAAATGGCTTTACTCTGAGAAATGGATTCTGGAATATTCTTGGGGCCTAGTGTCACGAAGTGGATTTACATTTATAGAGTTTGCCTGAGTATAGGCAAGACCCTAGTATGAGAAAGTCTGAGAAGATAGAATTTAGATGAAAATGACAGTGACTGTGGACAGATGAGACTATTGGCTCAAGGGTTAGAACCTGGATTGACTCTCCCTTGCCACTTGTGACTAAAATTATGCTATAACCTCACCCCCCTCTAACTACCTTTAAACACAATGAGATAAGGTGTAAATAACGACCACAGACACCACTATGCAGACAACATATAGGTACAGTATAGTATAGAAGCTTATCCAGTCTACAATATATAAATATTTTATTTACACAATAAAACATTAAATGTCATCATACAGCAATAAAAATAAATATCGTGCACTGTTACACAGACCTGAAAACCAAAGAATCAATTAAGTAGATAGACACATAAAACCACAACCACATTCACTGTCAGTCAGTCACCCTGCTGGGGAACAAAATAGAATGATTAATGATTGAAACCACAATCAACTGGTGGGGGCATCAACTTTAGCCACCACTTCCTACTACTATAATATTATCTACTGTCTCTGTCCTGCTGACTCTGCCTAAATGAATGTTTTCACAGCTTCCAACTCATTAGGCGATATGCGCCGCTAACTAAAACACTGGACTGCTACCTAGTAGACTTTTAGAACATCTATTACTCAGAAACTATCCTCTAAGGATATCATCAGACCCTACTGGTCCCGGCTATCTCCTCTCCCTCTCTCTCTCTTTGCTTCAGTGTCTCTCTGACACTCTTGACATCTGCTGAGGTGGCGTCTCCGTTACGCCTTCTCTTGTTGACTTATTTTCCGAACCAGGTATGTTCACCCTTTCTCCTGTGTTCTGATGACTTGATTATCAAGCACGAGGTACTTGACTACAATATATAAGCTTCTCTGCTGCTGAACACTTCCTTGACTTTTCCCCGATAACCCGTTCAGGGTTTAGAGGAACACAGCATTTATTTCTGGCTGTATAACTAGACCAATCTCCCGGCCACGTTGCCGTTGTTGGAGTGGTTTAATGAGCTAAGTGCTCTGGATTTTTAAGAAAAATCCCGTTCCCAGATGAAGACTGCCTTCGCTGCCCTGAGATATTAGGTTATTTTCTTTCGCCTCTAGCGATATCGAGCTCTCGGCTCCTGCAATGCCAACTTTGCTGTTGGTAATTTGTATGTGACAAACTACACTTTCCTACTGTACCGTGAACCGCTGTAGTCAAAAGAAATGCATCTAATGTACAACAGTTACCAAATTAACCACATCTCTAACTTATAACTCCCATAAATCCTACGCTACCCTCACCTCCTCAATACAGCTCCCCTTCACCCGCTATGCACAACAATACATAAATATTTCTAACCACGTGTCACTCAATCTCACACTCCTTCCCTTCCCCGCTTCAACGAAAATCTTACTGGTGCATAAACAAACTCACGACACTGTCTGACCTTAATCTTTTGTTACGTGAATCTACCTCGTGTCAAAACATTCAAACTAGGAAAATTTCCTGTCCGAAATTCCTTGGTCTCCTTTTTAACCTTACACATGAGGTTTCCCTGCTAAATCAAAAATTAAATTACTCCTCTTACTGCATTCCCAAACATTTGAGGCACAATAAAATAACATACACACCATTAGATGCCCAATAAAATTACACTTGTAAATATACAGAAATTAATGGTGGTTTTTCCAACACTCTACATACTACAGAGAGCCCATGTATTAACACATTAACTACCGCAAGCCGCTGTCAGCGGCTCACAAAATAATCACATTTGGACCGCAAGCCGCTCAGAGCGCCAATCTAATTTTAGTAATAAAACGAATGAAAAATGTACTGAAAAACTCTCTGATCTGGTTCGAGATTTTAAGTTGCCACCGGAAAACAAATTCCCAAAGCATGGTTGTTGTAGAACACTGGAAAATTGATATTATGTTCATATTTTTCAGCGTTTTGGGTTAGTTACCAAATCGTGTAAAACTGTTTACCGTGGCAACTAGTGATAGGACTACAAAAAATGCATGTACATCTCGTCTAATCGCTGAATAGGATAGAAACATGTTTTAACAATTGACTGATAGATCTAGCGACGAGGACAAGAGTAAAAACGGTGTGCACATTGATTGAAATTGTGACTTTGATAGAGATGGGGCGCAAGCAGTTATAATTGTGAAAATATTGCAAGTCCTCGGCCATCGGAGGGTCGTTAAATAGCAACAACCTCTATTAGAGTTACAACCGGTGTTTATTGTAATAGTACATTCATTTATTCTTTAAAGGGACAGACAGTGATATCAAAATAAGAATACAAAAAGCAAGAGGAGCTTTCATTGCAGTGGGAAATATATGGAGATCAAGAGAAATAGGATCCAACACGAAAATAAGAATCTTCAACTCAAATGTGAAGTCAGTCCTATTGTATGGCTCGGAGACATGGAGAACAACAAAGACAACAACCAAAAAGCTACAGACTTTCATAAATGGGTGCTTGCGTAGAATAGAGGGATTAAAATGGTATGACAAGGTTACCAATGTGGAACTGATGACAAGAACTGGACAAGTGCCAGTGGAACAAGAGATGAGAAGAAGACGATGGCGATGGATAGGACACACACTGAGGAAACCTGTTGATAGCATTACAAGGCAGTCCTTGTTCTGGAACCCCCAGGGCAAGAGAGGCAGAGGAAGACCAAGAAGTACATGGAGAAGAGAGTTGGAAACAGAGGTGAAAATGATGAGGAGAACATGGAAAGAACTTGAGATGATGGCACGTGACAGGAGGACTTGGCATGTGTTTGTTGAAGGCCTATGCTCCTTTGGGAGTGGAGGGTTATGAACATTCATTTATCTTTAAAATGACGTGTAATTCATAAAAATCTGTAAACAATTAAGAAAACTACAGCTTACTTTGTGCAAACACCTACAGGATGAAAATGGGAAAAAAATTTAATTCGGCCACAGTGTGTTTTTCAATTCGGTAGTTAATGTGTTAATAGCTAACCCTCACACAGTGAATATCTCAAAACTTCACACACTCCTATACAATGCCAATTATCCTAGAAAGAATTAGGCACACTTACCTTTACATCATTCTACAAAGATAGTAATGGATGGCACTTAAGTTTATAACTTTAAGTTAACTTCCCGAAGAAAACTTTACTTAAATCAGACTACGACTCTATTTAAGAACCCACTAATATTACGGCTCTAATAAAATATGAACATACCAGTTTATCGCGTTTTCTTCCACGTGCAGCAGAACGATAAATGCTAGATTCACGGTAGTGAATCTCATCAGACAAAGGGGGTCCGTTTTTTTATTATTTTTTTAATAGGTGTTTGCTACTTTTCTTAGTAGCACGCCCCTTTCAACCGTCTACCATATACATGGAGTTGTTGGTTATATCAGGACGTATTTCATTTATTGTAATATGCTTTTGTTAGTATTTAACTTATACTATATTATCTCTAGTAGGGTTTTTTAAAATTTTTTTTTAAAAATTTTGTAGTTATAGTTCAATGTCGTTTTATTACCCAAGTATGATGTATATACTAATATGTTTTTATGTTTCGCTGGAGGGTTTTTGGTCAATCCGTATTTATCTGGGGGGAGTCTTTCACCAATGTAGACTACTGACTTGCATCCTTGTTTATTTATGTTTTATATGTTAGCTTTTGTTTTTGTAATAGTGTTTTATTAACTTTTGTATTTCTGATGGGGTCTTAGTGCCTATGAGATTTTCTACTCATTTCTACCTTGTGGTTACTACAGTATGTCTTAATGTTTTGCCTCTGCTGGTCATATTCTTTGCAGTCCACCAGAAAGTGTCTAATTGTGTTTGGTTCTTGACACTCTTCACATGTGGGTTCCTCTATCATGAAATATCCAGTTCCAAGCTTGAGCCTCAGCAATTTTTTATTAATTGGTATTTTTAGTTCATCTTTTATCTGACATTTTTTGCTTGGTTTTTTTTCAGGATTTTATATGAGTGTCTTGCTTTTTTACTTTGGTCCCATGCTGTTATCCACTCTTTAGTTATTGCTTGGGCAATTAAGCTCTTAATTTCAAACTTACCTAATCCTACTTCAATTTTGTTATAGCTAGTTCTTCCCCCTTTGGCTTCTTTGTCTGCAAGCTCATTTCCTGTTATCCCTACATGTCATGGAATCCATGTTAGTGTAACACTGCATCCTATAGTGTGCAGATATGTATTGACCTGTAGTATTTCCTCTATAATATCTGGCCTGCTACATTCATTTCTGTTTCTGATAGCTAGTACTGATGAAAGGGAATCTGTAAGAATGGTTACTTTATTTGGTGGGTTTTCTGCAGCTATTTCTAAGGCTTTTAGAATTGCCACTAATTCTGCTGTAAAGATGGATGTATTACCTGTTACTTTGTATCTTTTATATATTTTTAATTTTGGTATTGCTATTCCTGCTCCTGAAGAACGTTGGGCCTAAATAATGTGCAAGAGCTAAGAGGAGTGGCGTCACAACGAACAACCTGGAGAGCACTGGTTTCTGCCTTATGCGCCGTGTTTGGCGCTTAAAGAATTTATTATTATTATTATTATTCCTGCTCCTAATTGTCCTTCTTCATCTTTTGACCCATCTGTATATATAGTTAGGCTATTATTTATATACCGTTCTATGTACTCTTGTGCTTTACTTTTTGCTGAGATTATGTCGTTAGATTTGCTTATGATCTTTGATAGGTGGGAGTCAGTTTCTGGCACTTTTAGTTCCCATGGTGGGATCTTTGCTTTATACTGAGCACTACTGTTTATCATATTAAATAGGTTTGGGTGTTGATCCACTTCATCCATTGTTTTCCACCCTGACGGGTATCTATTATGGTTTAGTGGTATGTGGCCTTTGTACTAGTTACCCCTATCAAAGGTTTTGTGTGCTGGGTGAGTTGGATCTTTTGCCACTCTTGCCCAGTAGCTGAATCTCAGCTCTTTTCTCCTTAGCTCCAGGGGTATAATGCCTAGCGCTACTTCTAATGCCTCTGGTGATGTTCCCTTTGATGCACCTGCTATTATTGACAGTGCCTGGTTTTGGACTGTGTCTAGTTTTTTTCTTATTGCTCGGGGCGGCTGATGCATAGACAACACTGGCATAGTCAAGTTTGCCCCTAATAAATGATTTATAGAAGGTTAGCATTGTCTTATTGCAGGCTCCCCAACCACTTCCTTTCATATATCTTAGCATGTTAATAAGTCCCCTACTGCTTTGCACTAATAGGTCTATGTGTTTGTTCCAGTTTAGTTGCTGGTCTAGTACCATACCAAGAAATCTAGTTGATTTTGCTGTGCATACTTTTTGCTCGTTAATGCTTATGTCAATTATATTATTTTTAATTACACGCCCTCTACTGAAGATCATTCCTATGGTTTTTTTAACGTTTAGATTAAAACCCCACTTGTTCATCCAGTCAGATACTTTATCTATTTGTTTTTGTACTGTTTTATAGAGGAATGGGAGATTTCTTCCCGTTCTTCATATCGCAGCGTCATCTGCAAACTGAGATAGGTTGTTGTTTAAGTCTTTAAACTCGTCGCCTAGGTCGTTGACCACAATCGTAAAAATAGATGGTGATATTACTGATCCCTGTGGGATTCCATTCTGTTGTTCATACACCTCAGATCTATCATTGTTTATTTGTACCGTGAAGTATCTATCCTGCAGGAAGTTTTCTAAATAATTGTAAGTTCTGCCTACTATACCTAATTTCCTGATCTTATAAAGTGCACCCTCCCTCCAACACTCAACATATGCTCTTGCTACATCAAGGAATATTGCTACTGTCTTTTCATTCTTTTTGAAGCCTGTTTTAACATCATGTTCCAGCCTCAACAGTTGCTCTATTGTACTATGTAGGCTTCTAAAGCCTGCCTGGGTGGGACTGTACAAATTATGCTTTTCTAGATGAAATTTTAGTCTGCTGTTGACTATTGTTTCTAGAATTTTACCCAGATGCGATGTTAACGATATTGGCCTGTATGAGCTGACATCATGTGTTTCCTTATCTGGCTTTAGTATGGGGATGACTACTGCTGTCTTCCATGAACAACCAGTTTTCCTGTCTGATCACTCTTAACACCTTTACAATACCACATACATCTTTGAAGGCTTCCATTCAATGAAGTTCTTTTTTAATCTCATCACTCTAAATACTTTTACAATGCCCCATACATGATGAAGGCTTCCAGTCAACAACACATCTTCTCTGATCAACCCCCTAAACACATTAACAATCGCACATGCATCTGGAAGGCTTTCAGTCAATGATGCTTTGTATCTGATCCCTTTAAACATCTTTATGACATCACACACATTGTGAAGGCTTACATAAATGCTTTTTACCATATCAAGTTCAACAAACTGGCATCAATGGAGCATAGGACTCCAACAAACTCATACCACTTCCTCCTGTCCTATGACGCCAGCTCAAGGTCTTTCTATGTCTTACTCACACCTGTTATTTCTGCCTCCAGTTCTCTTCTCCATATCTTTTTCAGTCGTCTCTACGTCTCTAATTAGGCTGGCTACCCCAGCCAGTAGAAACATTAAGCCACAAATATGCTGTCTTCAAAATGCAATGGTAATAAGATCAGAACCTTTGTTATTGATATACCTATCTTTTTCTTTCTCTTTCACTCTCTTCTCATAATGTTACACTCACACAATTTATCAATGCAACAACATGTAACAGAAATAAAAACTCAGCATACATGGATGGAATGGCACCTCTTCTAGCCAGAAAGTCCCACATGTAAATTGCCTCGCCCGCACTAATCAGACTACGACCATCAGGAGTGAAGTGAATTCTGCTCACATTCTCACTGTGCCCAATGAACACCTGAACAAGAGAAATACAAGTAATGTCAGAATAACTTAACATTTCTTAAAATCAGGGCTACAGAGTCTAAGAGTCTGTAATTTTTTAGAGTAGTCAGTAAAATATGTCCAGACTTTGACTCTCAATTTTATGCCATATGACTAGTAAACAACTGTAGTCAGAGTCTAGATTTGTCTGTCAACTCCACAACCTTGCCCAAAATCTAGGTTCTTATTCTAATCCCATTTTACTCCGTATGGAGAATGGAGCCACTGCTGCAGCCGGTGCCCTAGCAGGAAGCTCACAGCAGACGCATTCATGTGCTCTTACAGCAGTGGTTTATGTAACAATTTGTTTTAGATGAGGAGGTTGCCAGCCTCACATACAACCTCATATTAGTCCCCTCTTATGACATGCTTGAGGTAGCAATATTCTTGCTCTTTATGTATCTCTTCAGAGACTCCCAAGAACGAAATGAGGCAAAATCTATGTTACTCAATGCTAAATGTGTATAGCTGGTACTACTGTTATGTGTCCAATGGGTTACACATGCTACTGGAAGGAGTGTTTTTCTAACATAATATTGCCATAGACAAGGGTTACTGACTGATGCAGAAGTAAAATTATCATAAGAGGACTGTGTGACTCTAAACACATTAATATGCAGGAACTGACCAGATAACCATACAGGAACTGAACTCATCACTTTGCACTGGATTGTGGACTATGAAAAGGCATGCAACAGTTTATCAGATAATCATTTTGGAAACTGATGAGGCATATTGGTCCATTTTAAGTTCCTTAACCTAATTAATAAGAGATGTGATGTCATGAAGTGTTGATTCCTTTATGAAGGATAGCTTACAGAACTCTTTGGGATAGGGCTGGAGTGCAGCCTCTTGTCACCATTTTTTTCTTCTTATTGGCTACAGACTGGACTGACCACAACCAATGGAAATGGAGTTCGGTGAATGCTGACAAAACAGTTTGATAATCTAAAATGTTCATATCTTGGCTGACTCTCACACCTGAAAGTTAATGTCCAGCTGGAGATTATAATCCCAGATCTTGATGGTCTTGTCCCCTCCAGTGGCCATGTACAGACCACTGGCCGGTACACTGATAGCACTACAGCCAGTTCGATGGATGTGGTCAGTCTGAAACGTAGAGCAAAATTAACACAGAGAACAACTGCCATTTTACATGAACTACATAATGGAATTTTAAATGGTCACACAATGTGTGTTGAAATGAACCACATCAAAATTCTTTATAGATTATTAATGCAATAATCTCCTGCATGACCCAAATGATCATTCTGGACATGTATCTAACTGTTGGATTTTACACAAAATATACAGATATTCCGGCTCAAAATTCATTTTATGACAATCAGATTGCAACTTGATGAAAAAAATCATACAAAATGTGGATTTAAATATGTTGGCAGCTGCATAATAAAGTTGGTGGAACAGACATTGGCGTGAAATTTAGGATACAGAGGGCAAGAAGAACTCTTACATTGACAACAAGTAGAAACTGAAAGAGACCAAGTACTTACACACACAAAGCTTCACATAAATGTCCTGATAATTTTATTGTATGGCTCAGAAACATGGAGGACAAGGAAAATGATAAACCAAGTAGGTAAACATATTCATCAACTCTTTTTTCATAACCAGGTCTTCAACATCGGAACTGAGGGAAAAACTGACGTAACATGAGTGTATCCTTTTATCTGAAATCCCCCGGGACAGCTTTCATTCAGAAACTGGGTTTTATCAAGTTTTTAGATGTCACCCAAATCACATTCGAAATGTGTTCAAAAGATAGTCCAAAGTTGCCTAAAATAGTCAGAAATTGCCCGAACTGTGATAAAACAGTAGCCCAATGAAACTTGATTTTCAGAATATTTCAGTTTTTGAATGTCCACATAAAAGGATATAGAGCTGTACTAGTGGAGCAAGAGGCAGGGAAAAGATATTAGAAGTAGACAGAACAAGGATGAGGAAAAGATATTTAAAGCAGACAGAACAAGGATGAGGAAAAGATATTTAAAGCAGACATAACAAGGATGAGGAAAAGATATTTAAAGCAGACATAACAAGGATGAGGAAAAGATATTTAAAGCAGACAGAACAAGGATGAGGAAAAGATATTAGAAGTAGACATAACAAGGATGAGGAAAAGATATTTAAAGCAGACATAACAAGGATGAGGAAAAGATATTTAAAGCAGACATAACAAGGATGAGGAAAAGATATTTAAAGCAGACATAACAAGGATGAGGAAAAGATATTTAAAGCAGACATAACAAGGATGAGGAAAAGATATTTAAAGCAGACAGAACAAGGATGAGGAAAAGATATTAGAAGTAGACATAACAAGGATGAGGAAAAGATATTTAAAGCAGACAGAACAAGGATGAGGAAAAGATATTTAAAGCAGACATAACAAGGATGAGGAAAAGATATTAGAAGTAGACATAACAAGGATGAGGAAAAGATATTTAAAGCAGACATAACAAGGATGAGGAAAAGATATTTAAAGCAGACATAACAAGGATGAGGAAAAGATATTTAAAGCAGACATAACAAGGATGAGGAAAAGATATTTAAAGCAGACATAACAAGGATGAGGAAAAGATATTTAAAGCAGACAGAACAAGGATGAGGAAAAGATATTTAAAGCAGACATAACAAGGATGAGGAAAAGATATTTAAAGCAGACATAACAAGGATGAGGAAAAGATATTTAAAGCAGACATAACAAGGATGAGGAAAAGATATTAGAAGTAGACATAACAAGGATGAGGAAAAGATATTTAAAGCAGACAGAACAAGGATGAGGAAAAAATATTTAAAGCAGACAGAACAAGGATGAGGAAAAGATATTTAAAGCAGACAGAACAAGGATGAGGAAAAGATATTTAAAGCAGACATAACAAGGATGAGGAAAAGATATTTAAAGCAGACATAACAAGGATGAGGAAAAGATATTTAAAGCAGACATAACAAGGATGAGGAAAAGATATTTAAAGCAGACATAACAAGGATGAGGAAAAGATATTTAAAGCAGACAGAACAAGGATGAGAAAAAGATATTTAAAGCAGACAGAACAAGGATGAGGAAAAGATATTTAAAGCAGACAGAACAAGGATGAGGAAAAGATATTTAAAGCAGACAGAACAAGGATGAGGAAAAGATATTTAAAGCAGACAGAACAAGGATGAGGAAAAGATATTTAAAGCAGACAGAACAAGGATGAGGAAAAGATATTAGAAGTAGACATAACAAGGATGAGGAAAAGATATTTAAAGCAGACAGAACAAGGATGAGGAAAAGATATTTAAAGCAGACAGAACAAGGATGAGGAAAAGATATTTAAAGCAGACATAACAAGGATGAGGAAAAGATATTAGAAGTAGACATAACAAGGATGAGGAAAAGATATTTAAAGCAGACATAACAAGGATGAGGAAAAGATATTTAAAGCAGACATAACAAGGATGAGGAAAAGATATTTAAAGCAGACATAACAAGGATGAGGAAAAGATATTTAAAGCAGACATAACAAGGATAAGGAAAAGATATTTAAAGCAGACAGAACAAGGATGAGGAAAAGATATTTAAAGCAGACATAACAAGGATGAGGAAAAGATATTTAAAGCAGACATAACAAGGATGAGGAAAAGATATTTAAAGCAGACAGAACAAGGATGAGGAAAAGATATTAGAAGTAGACATAACAAGGATGAGGAAAAGATATTTAAAGCAGACATAACAAGGATGAGGAAAAGATATTTAAAGCAGACATAACAAGGATGAGGAAAAGATATTTAAAGCAGACATAACAAGGATGAGGAAAAGATATTTAAAGCAGACATAACAAGGATGAGGAAAAGATATTTAAAGCAGACATAACAAGGATGAGGAAAAGATATTTAAAGCAGACAGAACAAGGATGAGGAAAAGATATTAGAAGTAGACATAACAAGGATGAGGAAAAGATATTTAAAGCAGACAGAACAAGGATGAGGAAAAGATATTTAAAGCAGACATAACAAGGATGAGGAAAAGATATTTAAAGCAGACATAACAAGGATGAGGAAAAGATATTAGAAGTAGACATAACAAGGATGAGGAAAAGATATTTAAAGCAGACAGAACAAGGATGAGGAAAAAATATTTAAAGCAGACAGAACAAGGATGAGGAAAAGATATTTAAAGCAGACAGAACAAGGATGAGGAAAAGATATTTAAAGCAGACATAACAAGGATGAGGAAAAGATATTTAAAGCAGACATAACAAGGATGAGGAAAAGATATTTAAAGCAGACATAACAAGGATGAGGAAAAGATATTTAAAGCAGACATAACAAGGATGAGGAAAAGATATTTAAAGCAGACATAACAAGGATGAGGAAAAGATATTTAAAGCAGACATAACAAGGATGAGGAAAAGATATTTAAAGCAGACAGAACAAGGATGAGGAAAAGATATTTAAAGCAGACATAACAAGGATGAGGAAAAGATATTTAAAGCAGACAGAACAAGGATGAGGAAAAGATATTTAAAGCAGACAGAACAAGGATGAGGAAAAGATATTAGAAGTAGACATAACAAGGATGAGGAAAAGATATTTAAAGCAGACAGAACAAGGATGAGGAAAAGATATTTAAAGCAGACAGAACAAGGATGAGGAAAAGATATTTAAAGCAGACATAACAAGGATGAGGAAAAGATATTAGAAGTAGACATAACAAGGATGAGGAAAAGATATTTAAAGCAGACATAACAAGGATGAGGAAAAGATATTTAAAGCAGACATAACAAGGATGAGGAAAAGATATTTAAAGCAGACATAACAAGGATGAGGAAAAGATATTTAAAGCAGACATAACAAGGATGAGGAAAAGATATTTAAAGCAGACAGAACAAGGATGAGGAAAAGATATTTAAAGCAGACATAACAAGGATGAGGAAAAGATATTTAAAGCAGACATAACAAGGATGAGGAAAAGATATTTAAAGCAGACAGAACAAGGATGAGGAAAAGATATTAGAAGTAGACATAACAAGGATGAGGAAAAGATATTTAAAGCAGACATAACAAGGATGAGGAAAAGATATTTAAAGCAGACATAACAAGGATGAGGAAAAGATATTTAAAGCAGACATAACAAGGATGAGGAAAAGATATTTAAAGCAGACATAACAAGGATGAGGAAAAGATATTTAAAGCAGACATAACAAGGATGAGGAAAAGATATTTAAAGCAGACAGAACAAGGATGAGGAAAAGATATTAGAAGTAGACATAACAAGGATGAGGAAAAGATATTTAAAGCAGACAGAACAAGGATGAGGAAAAGATATTTAAAGCAGACATAACAAGGATGAGGAAAAGATATTTAAAGCAGACATTACAAGGATGAGGAAAAGATATTTAAAGCAGACATAACAAGGATGAGGAAAAGATATTAGAAGTAGACATAACAAGGATGAGGAAAAGATATTTAAAGCAGACAGAACAAGGATGAGGAAAAGATATTTAAAGCAGACAGAACAAGGATGAGGAAAAGATATTTAAAGCAGACAGAACAAGGATGAGGAAAAGATATTAGAAGTAGACATAACAAGGATGAGGAAAAGATATTTAAAGCAGACAGAACAAGGATGAGGAAAAGATATTTAAAGCAGACATAACAAGGATGAGGAAAAGATATTTAAAGCAGACATAACAAGGATGAGGAAAAGATATTTAAAGCAGACATAACATGGATGAGGAAAAGATATTTAAAGCAGACAGAACAAGGATGAGGAAAAGATATTAGAAGTAGACATAACAAGGATGAGGAAAAGATATTTAAAGCAGACATAACAAGGATGAGGAAAAGATATTTAAAGCAGACAGAACAAGGATGAGGAAAAGATATTTAAAGCAGACAGAACAAGGATGAGGAAAAGATATTTAAAGCAGACATAACAAGGATGAGGAAAAGATATTTAAAGCAGACATAACAAGGATGAGGAAAAGATATTTAAAGCAGACATAACAAGGATGAGGAAAAGATATTAGAAGTAGACATAACAAGGATGAGGAAAAGATATTTAAAGCAGACAGAACAAGGATGAGGAAAAGATATTTAAAGCAGACAGAACAAGGATGAGGAAAAGATATTTAAAGCAGACAGAACAAGGATGAGGAAAAGATATTTAAAGCAGACATAACAAGGATGAGGAAAAGATATTTAAAGCAGACATAACAAGGATGAGGAAAAGATATTTAAAGCAGACATAACAAGGATGAGGAAAAGATATTTAAAGCAGACAGAACAAGGATGAGGAAAAGATATTAGAAGTAGACATAACAAGGATGAGGAAAAGATATTAGAAGTAGACATAACAAGGATGAGGAAAAGATATTTAAAGCAGACAGAACAAGGATGAGGAAAAGATATTTAAAGCAGACAGAACAAGGATGAGGAAAAGATATTAGAAGTAGACATAACAAGGATGAGGAAAAGATATTTAAAGCAGACATAACAAGGATGAGGAAAAGATATTTAAAGCAGACAGAACAAGGATGAGGAAAAGATATTTAAAGCAGACAGAACAAGGATGAGGAAAAGATATTAGAAGTAGACAGAACAAGGATGATGGAAAGGTATTAGAACTAGACAGAACAAGGATGAGGGAAAGATATTAGAAGTAGACAGAACAAGGATGAGGGAAAGATAATAGAAGTAGACAGAACAAGGATGAGGGAAAGATATTAGAAGTAGACAGAACAAGGATGAGGGAAAGATATTAGAAGTAGACAGAACAAGGATGAGGGAAATATATTAGAAGTAGACAGAACAAAGATGAGGGAAAGAAAATAAAAGTAGACAGAACAAGGATGAGAGAAAGATAATAGAAGTAGACAGAACAAGGATGAGGGAAAGATATTAAAAGTAGACAGAACTAGGATGAGAAAGTTATCAACTGGCATTTCTTGCTCTGGATCTCCAGTGTAAAGAAATAACAAAAGACTTAAACATGAGATGAGAAGTGTAAGTGTAAAATAACAAGAACAAGACATGGAAAACAATGGAACAAAATGTCAGATATAGAAATGTATGGAGAGATCTGGCTGAAGATCTATACTCCACTGGAAACAGAACAGCAAATAATAAAAACAAAAACACTGTATAGGTTTTTTGCTCAATGTAGTCCCCGGAGGTTGCTGAAGAGACAAAGAAAAAATAGGACTAATGCAGCCTCGGGCATATCATTTGTGCATGAGGCTGGCAACCTCATCATGTCAAACAAATTGCCACATAAACCACTGCTGCAAGAGCTTCTGACTGCATGGTGCAGGCTGACTGCATGGTGCAGGCTGACTGCATGGTGCAGGCTGACTGCATGGTGCAGGCTTTCTGCATAGGACCAGTTGCAGTGCTGGTTCCATGCTCTGAAGGAGCACAAAAGAAAATGAATGAATGAATATGAGGTTGTGCATGGAGCTGGCAATCGTACCATAAACAAATTGCTGATACAGAAAACAGCACTGCAAAAGCACATGCTCCGACGTGGCTTCCTCAAGGGGGCCCTCTGCAGTGATAGATCCATGCTCCATGACAGAGCAAAAATGGAAATGGTTATTTTGATGATCTAGGTTTCTTTATATGTTCCATGAAAAAAAACCATTTTACACTAACTACACTATCAGATATTATATGAGTCACAAGCAGAATATTCTGAAGTGCTAATATTCTTGATTTAAAATCTGACTTCTGCACAGAGGACAACATTAGGCAATCTCTGAAGAACCGAGGACTAGGTTGGAACCAGGCCAGAAGGAAGATAGCCGATAGGATAGTATGGCACCAGAAGAGGGATGACTAAGTAAGTAAGTGAGACTTCTGCACAGATATATAAAATTAACTAATAAAGAGAAATCAAACCACACCAACAAAAACTCTTTAATGTAAAATTTACATTGTCCAAGAAGCATTTAAAAATTAAAAATAAATCACAACTAAACATACACCTCCATCATCCTGTCAAAGAAAAAGCATATATTCTAAATGTATGTTAATATATAAATATAGTACTTGTATGTGGTAAAAGTATGCATTACTGCTGACTTACTTCCTGAATTAAGCGTCCATTCTTTGCATCATATTTAATAAGCCTGTTGTTGGTAGTAGTGACCAGTAGATGATCAGTCTTGGCTGGAGAGAACGTGACCCTCTCTGCTGAGTCTATGTTGGATGTGTTGACTGTCAAATCAGACACATCTATCCTAACAAGCTGTGAAACAAGCCACACATGGGTTAAGAATTACCAAACAATTTGCATCTCCAAGTTTAAAATACTCACTACAAAAGCCAAAGCACAGAATAACAGACAGAAAAAAAAAAAGAAAGACAAGGAAACCAGGAAAAGAACAAGCAAACTTAATAAGACAGAATGGTTCACAGAGATCTATGTTCCATAGGAAGTTGAAATGCAAGGAAGGAGACTACAACAAAATCTACAAATATTATTTTCTTTCATTCATTTTAACTATCTTCTTCTTCTTTGATCCTTAGCCGCCGACCGTCAAAGCAGTCAGTGGCCATTACGCCTGGTGGCGTCTTGTAGGGCAACAACAAATTGATTCCACTTTGCTCGGTCGGCGGCCATCCTTCCTACAGTGCCCCAACTCTGGTTCATTCTTTACATCTCAGCCTCCACAGTCCTCCGCCAAGTTGTTTTTGGTCGGCCTCTCTTTCGTTTTCCTTCAGGGGTCCATAGCATAGCTGTTCTTGTGATATTTTAACTATAGCTGCTATTAAGTCATTAAATGTAATGGGAGATTGAATTCAACTCTTGGGCAAAGTGGCAACTGAACCAAACCACTTCATCCACTGTTTTACTAAGTATACAAACCATAGTTGGTTTCAAGTAGCTTCCTGTGCTTATAAAGTTTTTTTCATTTTCTTGTTTCATCATCCATTTTTTTCTAACAATCCTTTCAAAGGTTGAAATGTTGTGCTCTTGAGCATCGGTATCTATGTCTGGCATCTAACAAAACAGGGTTTGTGCTTTTCTTTAACTTTCCTAGCTTAAAGACTCCTTGCTACAATCACAAAATACATTGTCAATTTCCAATCTTCTCTATCATTGATGGTATTGTCACAGCAGACATACAGTTTGTTATTATTAGCGGGTCTTTTCCAAATTGATGTCATGAGATATCTTCAATAATGTAGCGAAAGGGGAATTAGTGGTGGAAATGTTGGAGTTCATGTTTCTTAGTGATCAGTAAACAAATCTAAGGAAATAGTATGACGTGAGTTACTTGCTTGTGAAAGATAGGAATTTAGTAGTCACTGAAAGGAAAAGACTTCAATTTGTTGCTCCTTTGAAAATCAACATTAGAACTTAAAAGGGTGCCTACCTATACCATGGTAGCCCAAGCTAAATCTAGACTAGAGATTATCTATGACTAAGTTTCACCTATTTCCAACAACAAAGCAGTGCATAGTCAGTCAAGGATGATATAAACCAATTGTAAAATAGGTTTTATTCCTGTAATCATGTGAGTATTTATTTTGCTAGAAAACTTAAGGCTCGTGCAAAAAGGATTTTTAGAAGATTTCTCAAAGTTAGTGATTCTACTTCATTATCGGAACTCATAATGAGCGAATACTAGAAATAAGATTAATTCTTAGCAGAAAACTATTTACACCAAAAACGAGTCCTTTTCAAAATTTCTAGCAACAATTTTAAACGACAAGACCTTGATTTATCATCGTGCAAAAATAAAATGCAGGGCAACTTTAACCTTTTATACTAAAAGAGAGACATGATGTTTTAAGGTGACTTCAGGTGGCACACTGTAAGCTTTACCTACTTTTTTTTTTAGTGGCTAAAAAGAAAAAACTAAGTGATGTGAAATCAAAACTCTGTTTACAGACTTATCACTCATTTCCCATCAGATGATGATGTCATTATTTTATGGAGATAAATCATAGGAAAATAAAGAATGTAAATCCTGACTTCAATTAAATCATTTCAGAACAGTTACATATTTTTACTTGGAAGTTCCGAATTTGCAGTTTTCCAGATTCAATCTTTATATTTTTATACAATTGGAACTGTGGAATTTTGAAGATGAGATCCCCTTTCTTAGGAATTACTGTTGGTGGGCTTATACATAGAAAACTTTATCAGTTGTAGAGCGAAGACACACAGAGAATTTAAATGACACTACTTTATTGAATCCCATGGCCCTAGTAATGGAGAATTCCTACCACTATTTCGGAGAAGTGGTCTGAGGCAGAAAGAAGAGAATAGGCATTACAACACTGCCTCCTGTCACAGTATCTCTCAAAATTACAAATCCCAGCTCTGTCATGTAAATTCTATGCTAATAGTTAACATAATAATTAATGAAACAGCTACAAATTTAGCAAACTCCAGTTCTGAACACCCTCTAAATGAGTGTTTAAAAAAATATTTCAATAAAAACTTAAATTACTATTGAAACAATTCACACCTCATCTAAACACTTGGCATCAGCCACTGTCACAGTGAACTCATGTCAAAGAAATCAGTGGCCATCACGCCCGGTGGCATCTTGTAGGGCAGCAACAAACTGCTTCCACTTTGCTCGGCCGGCTGCTATCCTTCGTGCAGTGTCCCAGCTCTGGTTCATTCTTTGCATCTCGGCTTCCACAGTTCTCCGCCAAGTTGTTTTACTAGACATCAATGTTTTATTAGAATTAGTCTAGAAAATCATATACTAATGTGTGAATAAGCTAGGCTTATTGGAGTACATTCTGATGCAGTGAAGGCTGCCTGAGTATGATATACTTATCAGAATTAGTCTTACTAAAGATTACTCCAGGCAGCTTTAGATAAAGCATCAAGGTGATAGTCTTGGGAGGTATAAATGCAAAGGTCAGAACTGACAATAGAAACAGTGAAATAATTAGAAGAAAAAAGGTATGCAATGGAAATTTTGACAAACAACTTAGATTTTGATTTTGAAGATGACCAATGCAGTGAGTTAAATAACAGAAGAAAAACAGGAATGCAATGGAAATTTTGGCAAACAACTAGGAGTAAGAAGTGCGTGACATACTGTGCATTCCCTGCCATCCAAGGGGGCTCTCCAACTATGCAGAGCTAAAATACTGTGCTCTGGTTCTGGGCTGTCCCAAGGAATTGTCACGTCCTGCACAGAACCACTTCTCAGCTCCCCTTGCCCATCGTTGGCCATAGCGATATCCTCCTGCATGCAGCCAACCAGAGTTATGCCTGGGGCTCAAGTGATTCCTCCAAGCTTAGTGTGCAATGCTGGGTTCTCAACATGTTTCAACACTGGGGGGAATCCCTGGAAGTGTGTGGATGATTTCAACAGCATTGAGGATGTAATTAGCCTCACAGACAGGTTCACTTTCACATTTGTATACTATAGCATTGTGATTAGCTGGCGGTCATATAAGGATGACCCCAGGTATGCCTCCATACATGTTATTTGCCGCAGGCTGGGGAAAGAGCAGCAGGGTTTGGAAAGAATGGAAGATGTGTAGATCATATATTTACCCTCAGGAACATTATAGAGCAGTGCTCGGAGTGGCAAAGACAGCTGTACAAGGTACATTGGTTTTGTTGGTTTTGAAAGGGCTTTTGACAGTATGCATGAGGACGGTTTATGGAAAATACTGAGGGCTTGTGGAATTCCAGGCTTCATGGTGTCAATCATAAAGGGCCTCTATGCCAACTTTACGTGCAGTGTTGGGCAGAGCAACCTGGCCTTTGGGGTGGGGACGGGAGTACGACAGGGATGCCCCTTATCAACCACTCTATTTTTAACAGTCATAGACTGGGTGATACCAACGGGCTGATCACCCGTTTGCCAGTCACTTCGATTACGGAAACAACAGCAAATGGATTGATTTGCCGTTGCCCTAAAGACGTCAATAGGCATGATGGGAAACAATGGCAAAGAAAACCTATCTGCTGTTGCCCTAAGACGCCACTAGGCGTAATGGCCACTGACTGCTTTGACGGTCGGTGGCTAAGGACGGAAGAAGAAGAAGAAGACTGGGTGATGCGCCAGACAACAGAGGGCAATCCAAGAGGAATAAGATGGACTGCATTTTCTGTGTTGGAAGATCTGGGGTGTGCAGATGACATTGCACTGCTGGCACATTCGCGTCGGCACATCCAGGAAAAAACGGATAGACTTAATAAGTATAGCCAGCAGGTGGGCTTGAACATCAATCTAAAAGAAGTAAGAGGTCATGACGCTCAATGTGAGCAACCCTGAGCCCATATCAGTAGGGAATCGGCGGCTGGAGCGGACGGACGCCTTTACATGCCTAGGATGCGTGGTGACACCGGGCGGCGGAGCGGGCAAAGACATCAACAACAGAATGAACAAAGCAAGAACAGCCTTTTTTAGTCTAAACAACATCTGGAGGTCCTCTCGGTACAGCACAAAATTAAGATTGTATCAGAGCTGTGTGCTTTCTGTGCTTCTCTGTGGTGTGGAGTGCTGGAGAGTTGCAGAGAAGGAAATGTCGAGGTTGTCCTCTTTTCACACAACATGCCTGGGAAAAATTCACAGAGTCTTTTGGCCGAGTGCCATCACCAACCAAGATCTGCTTACTCGGAGCAAGCAAGAGGACATGCACACCATCGTGGCTGGTGGGCGCTGGAGCTGGGTTGGCCATGTCCTCAGAAGAGACCCGATGCCATCACAAGAACAGCTATGCTTTGGACCCCTGAAGGAAAACGAAAGAGTCCGACCAAAAACAACTTGGCGGAGGACTGTGGAGGCTGAGATGCAAAGAATGAACCAGAGTTGGGGCACTGTACGAAGGATGGCCGCCGACCGAGCAAAGTGGAATCAATTTGTTGTTGCCCTACAAGACGCCACCAGGCGTAATGGCCACTGACTGCTTTGACGGTCGGCGGCTAAGGATCAAAGAAGAAGAAGAAAGACATACTGTGCATTCCCCGCCATCCAAGGGGGCTCTCCAACTATGCAGAGCTAAAATACTGTGCTCTGGTTCTGGGCTCTCCCCAGGAATTGTCACGTCCTGCACAGAGCCACTTCTCAGCTTCCCCTGCCTATCACTGGGTCCACAATTAGATCTTTCTGCATGCAGTCAACCAAGTCAAAGCCAAAGAATTATACCTGGGGCTCAAGTGACTTCTCCAAGCTTAGTGTGCAATGCTGGGTTCTCAACAAGTTTCACCACAGGGGGAATCCCTGGAAATGTGTGGATGATTTCAAGAGTCAATGAAGGTGTAATTAGCCTCAGAGACATAGGTTCACTTCCACGTACATATATTGTAGCATTGTGCATAGCTGGTGGTCATATAAGGATGACTCCAGATATGCCTCCATGCATAAGTAAGTGATAAAGACACCAAAGGACCTTGAGTGCATGTAACAGATAAAGAGGACTTGGTAGGCAGTTGCTGAAGGCCTATGCTTGTCAGGGAGCAGAAAAGTAATGAATGAGTGACGACAAATTATATGAAGACTTGTAGTGGGTTTGATGGTATTGTATGATGGTGATATTACTAAATGTAATGTATGAGGCCAGCTGTGAAGGCTCCTGAGATAAAATGTAGTTGTGAATTGTCAGAAGGCCTTTCTTGCTACCACTACGACCTCACACTCAATTTTTTTTCTTAATGAATGTAGCTATGTAAAATGTCTAGGGTAATGATATGTAATGTGGGGTGATAGTTATGGATGCACCCACAGATATTTAAGCAGACTAATAATATTTAACAAATATTATAATACACTGAACTAACTCAAGAGTGTAAAATTTTTGATAGAATTATATTACATTTATTTGTTCTGGATCAAGTTTTATGTTGACCAGAACTTTTTTTAAAAAAAAAGGATTTAAAAATTATGAAAGAAATGCATGGAATGTTACATAATAAATGCAAGAGTGTACATATATAAGTACTAGACTAGTTAGTTTTATTAAAATGTTCTAGTAGTCATCTACTTGGGAGGATAGTTAATGCTTGTGCTGTTGGGGTGGCCTCATCACACCTGTCTATATTGACTACACAGTGTCCAGTAAATTGCAGGAATTTTATGGGGTATTAGTAACTAAAAGGCGTTGGTGAACTTCCAGCAGACCAGAGGCTCACTCAACTTGCATATGTAGCTCTGGTGCTGAAATCTGGTGGTCCCACCTCTCCGAGCTGGCGGGCAATAATAGTGGTCTCTGTCACAACGTACTGCACAGATACACTCGAGTAAAATCACCAACTGAATGGACACCGCCTTGTTGACAACTGAAACTCACAGCTCTGCAATCAAAGTATTGGCTATGTGTCAAAATTCTATTCTCTACCCACGTTTGGACACAACACGGACACAACAACCACATCATACAGACAGGTCAGATCTCTCTGACCAAACAGCACATTTACCATGGTGGTTTTACATCAGATAGGTCCTCCCAGACTATAGATTCTGAAAAATATTTATTAATTTCCTTCCCTAAAAGTGGATAGGTAATATGTTTCATTATTCTCAACACTTGATCTGTCTTTCCTAACCCTTGCTGGAGTTTATGTATATTGTTGGTCCCTAGACCCTGACTTGGGCGGGGGGTCTAGAGCAAATCCCTACTTGTTTGTAAGGCTAGATTATGATATGGCAGTATCAAATCACTCGAACATTAAACAATATTCAAAATATACAAAGAAATAATTTCAATCTTACCAGATTATGAATAAAGAACACAGAAATGCTAGCAAAACTCAGCTGAGCTGCTGGCTATAGTATGGCGTCCCTGAACTTATTTCACTTTCTTTCATTTGGAAATCACCACACTTTAAAATACTGTGTCTATCATCGAACAACTATTGAGGAATGGCCCCACTTGCGCGTCTGAGCGCCGATAAAATGATTGTCTGTGGCCAATCACTGCCTAGGTTTATTTCAAATTCAAATTTCCTACCCTAAAGTCATTTCAGTCATGCTTCAGTCAAGTATGGATGTTTATCTGTTAGTCTGTCCGTCTCTACTTGTTTTTTTCAAAAACGTACTTGATTTGAACACCTGCGTCTCGAGGTCGTGTTTTTGTGTGCAAATAGCGACACTTTTTATTCAATACAGTCTGTCGCTGATGTGAACAACACTGTCTTTTGTCATTATCTTCAATATTATCTATCCGTCTGTAAAATTAAGAACATATTAGTTCACTGCTCAGAATGGGCCATCCGGCCAGCTAATTTTTATATTCCTAACATTAATATTACGAAAAAGTTACTTTTTAATTTTTGTAATATTCCAAACATCTGCGTTCTGCCGCTGAATTCAAATCAAAGGCTTGGTATCGCAAAAGCGACCAATAAATGACTGTGGCGTAACATATCCAAGGTCCCTTCTGTCGAGTTCCTTACTTTAGGTCAACTTGGGAAACGTGACTTTTCTCCGTTTCCCCCCCAATTGCGTCTCCTTAGCCTTTCTAGTCTCACGCAATCTTTCCAGTCATATTTTTTCCTTTTTATCCGCCGTTCCCCTCCTGTCTAGCAAGTCAATTTTTATGGAGGGTGATGACCCGCGGTCTGGGCGATCATGTACTATCAGCAGCCTACGCATTATGTTTTTATCCTTACATGTTATCTTTGGAGGTATTTTACCGTTGTATCTCTGTCAATTTCACTACAAGACTGTATGTTACTAATTTGCAGATTGTTATGCATTATGTTTCAAGATGAATATCAAGACCTTTAAGTTCAGAATTCTTTCAAATTTTGAACATTTCAATTACCTGAATAACTCAGTAATGAGTCACTGAATCCTTAAAGCTTATGGTGTTTATAATTATATTGTAAAAAGATATTTCAATTAAGAATAAATGTACTTGATGGCAGAAATTATGTATTTTTCAGTTTTTAATAACTTCTTCTCCTTCTTCTTCAGTCCTTAGCCACCGACCGTCAAAGCAGTCAGTGGCCATTACGCCTAGTGGCGTCTTAGGGCAACAGCAGATAGGTTTTCTTCGCCATTGTTTCCCATCACGCCTATTGGCGTCTTTAGGGCAACGGCAAATCAATCCATTTGCTGTTGTTTCCGTAATCGAAGTGACTGGCAAACGGGTGATCAGCCCGTTGGTTTTTAATAACTAGTGTAGTCCAAATTTATAAGGTTTGCAACCCTTTCATTTACTGTAAATGTAACATCTGCACAATTTTGCCAACTCCTCACCAATCCCTTCTATGTACAACACATCACCATCTGCATACAGACTATCAAAGATTTAAATTTATGGCTTTTAAACTCTTCTACTTATGTTAATGTGACAGTGCCACTCCGCCATGGGCCGCCATTACAGCGTTAGTCAGGATCTAACAATAGAACACCAACCAGGCCGCTGACAGAACACCAGCCAATCCATGGAGAGGTACACTAAGACTGCCCGGATGTTAACCCTGCCAAAGCTTAGCATTTTAATATTCTTTATGTCATTCCCATTGCAAGATGCCAAGACAGAAGAAGTCGCCGAACCAGAGTTAAAATCTGCAGTTGCCTTGGACATGTGAGTTATTAAGATAGAATATTATTCTTCAACATTTCGAAGTCCATATAGTGTTAGAAGGAATATAGGAGAATAGGTATACTATTTATTTGGCGTCGTGTTTAAATAATTATATGGTCCATTCAATGTTATTTGAGTGCGTTCGATTTTAGATCTAAATTTATTCGGACACGGTGTGGCTGTTCAAGAAATATAACATGCGGCCAGCACTAGAACTGACATATTGTTAAAGAAGATAAATTGTTAAAGAAGATTATAATGTATTTTACATGTTGACCACACTTAGTTTTGTTAGCAGTTTAATCTACGCGGTAACAATTCTATCTGGGGCCAACATGATGTATTGTGCACCATTTTTAATTATAAATGAATGCGATATAAGGTTTACGTCACTAGGTGATGATGACATAATAGGTTCTGCACTAATGTATGCAGACCGGTAGTTCGAGGCCTTTCGTTGTAAGAATCCGTCATAGTAAGACGTGGATGCTATCGCTCCCAAGATATTTGAAGTTTAACAGTTCTCCTACGTGGCTTAAGGAATTGCGAAGGTCGCCACTGATGTACAAGAAGATGCCGAACTTAAGTATTCAAGTTTAGATGATTTTTATGCAGAGGAATCTTTATGGGAGTAATCAATAATATTTATCTCCATATTCTGGTTATCAATACTTGGGTGTTAACCGTTATCGGCACCTCTAGTAAATAGGCCAGATATGAGACGATGTATCACGGACTGTATGAGATTCAATATATGAATGTAATTCAACTTTGACATGAACATTTTGTTATGCTTCGTCAAAATAAATATGCTGTTATCTGTGGACCCATTCAACCAGTCGTTTGGAGGTCGCTTTATGATTGATAGTTCTTGCACAAACCCATGTCATTCCACAAGATCTCATCAGTACGACGTTCAATATAGAGGTCAGTTATGAACCAAGAATCTTGATCAATCACACACTTTGTAATAACAAAACCCATTCTAACACATATTCAGTTATTATATTTGTGTAAATGAAGTTAATCATTAAGTATTTCCATATTGTTTGTGGTTAAAGAAATCTTCAATTATCTTGTGTAAATCCGACACGTAGTCAGTTTGAATAATGTTTAATTGTGGTGCGATTAATTATAAGTTGGACTTATTGGGTGTCAGCGAGTGTAGATGGACGGGGAAGGGCATAAAATATATTTCAGAAGAAAAAAAGCAAATTATATACTCTGGTAGTAATGATAATCGTCACACAGAGGGAGTAGCCATCCTAATGACACAGAAAGCAGCAGCATCGCTTATCAGCTGGGTACCTATCAATGAGAGGCTAATATTAGCTAGATTTCAGACACGATTTTTCAAGCTCTCAATTGTACAATGTTATGCACCAACTAACGACGCTCTTGATACCACAAAAGATGACTTCTATGAAGCACTTCTAAGTACCATCAACACAATACCCAAGCATGACATAATAGCAGTCATGGGTGATTTTAACGCCAAAGTAGGTGACAACAACGATGGAGTACAAAGATATCTCGGTACTCATGGCATAGGCTGTATGAATCAAAATGGCGAAAGACTTCTAGAACTTTGTGAAATATCAAACCTCGTTGTGGCAGACACCATCTTTCCACATAAGAATATCCACAAGATAACATGGAATTCACCTGATGGCAGAACTAAGAACCAGATAGATCACTTCTGCATAAGCGCTAAATTTCGCTCATCAGTTCAAGACGTCAGAGCATACAGAGGTGCAGAGATCGGAAGCGATCATAACCTCTGCATAGCTAAAATGAGAATTAAACTGAAGAAGTTATACCAACCGAATAAAAATAGAAGAATAGATGTACACAGACTGCAATCAAATGATATAAAGAAGGAATATAATGTCAAAATGAACAACTATTTCGATGCTTTAGGCAAAATTGACAACGATATCACCACCAAGACAATCGATACTAAATGGGAACAACTGAGAACAGCAATGACAGAAGCAGCTGTAGCGACCACCGGATACCTAGTACATAAAAAGAAAAAATGGATGAGAGAAGATACTTGGGATAAAATACAAGAAAGGAAAACAGCAAAACTTAAACTACTAGCGGCAAGTACACATAATGCAGTTGAATCTTGCAAACTAACTTATAACTTGTTAAATAAAGAAGTGAAGACAAAAACTCGAAGAGATAAAAGACATTTCATCAATGAACTGGCCGTAGAAGCTGAAAATGCTGCAAGAACTGGTAATAGTAGGTGCCTTTATCAAATTACAAAACAACTATGTCACCAGCCTACTGCTATGGAAACACCTGTTAAAGGTAAATTAGGGAATTCAATACCAACAGAAAAAGAACAAATGAAGAGATGGGCTGAGCACTTCATGGAGGTGCTAAACAGACCACCACCAACAGTAACACCTGATTTTAATAATGAAACATCCACAACCACTTTGCCAATAACTTGCGATGAATTCACGCTGGACGAGATCAAACAAGCCGTTAAAAGATTAAAAAATTTTAAAGCTGCTGGAGTTGACGAAATTTCAGGGGAAATGATTAAAGCAGTTAATGACAACAACCTCTTGAGAATTTTAGATATTATAAATGAAGTATGGAGAGAAGAACAACCACCACCACAATGGAAAGACAGTATTATTGTAAAGTTACCGAAGAAAGGTGATCTATCAGACTGTAATAACTGGCGTGGTATATCTCTATTATCAGTACCTGGAAAATTATTATGTTGCATGATGTTAGAAAGACTTAAATTGCATGCTGACGAAAAGATCAGAGAAGAACAAGCGGGTTTCAGGCCGAAACGATCATGTATTGATCAAATATTCACACTAAGAACAATTATAGAAGAATCAGTGGAAAGGCAATCGCCACTTATTATCACCTTCGTCGATTTTCAAAAAAAAGCCTTTGATAGTCTACACCGCCCATCATTGTGGAAGATACTTACAATCTATGGTTTTCCAACAAAATATGTGAATATAATCAAAGCGCTATATGACAATGCAAGATGTTGTGTTAGAACAAATAAAGGGAATACAGAATGGTTTACAGTAGAAACAGGGGTGAAACAAGGCTGTATTATGTCACCACTACTTTTTGGAATAGCTATTGATTGGGTTATGAGAAACTATACCCACAATGAACAATTGGGTATAAAATGGACAAATGGAAAATTCCTGGGGGACCTGGATTTCGCAGATGATGTAGCATTCTTAAGTTCAACACCAAGACAATCCCAAGAAGCAATAAATAATTTGTGTCATCTCTCGGTTAAAATTGGTCTCCAAATAAATGCCTCTAAAACTAAAGCTATGAACTTTTCTCACGAGACCTTTGATATCATCTTGAACGGGGAAAAACTACAGAAAGTTGAAAGTTTCAATTATTTAGGCAGTAAAATGACTCAGGATGGTGACACAACAAGAGAAATCCATACTAGAATTGCTTTGGCAGCTAGCGCCTTCAATAGATTATCTAACATTTGGAAATTACGATCATTGAATATACATACCAAGCTTCGTCTGTTTAATTCAAATGTTATCTCAGTGTTAACATACGGCTGTGAGAGTTGGAAAATAACAAAATCATTGGAGAACAAGCTGAATACATTCGAGAACAAATGTCTTAGAAAACTCATGAACATCAGTTGGAAAGAATTCAAGACTAATCGACAAATAAGAGAAGACTCTAGGCGAAAATATGTCTCCGACTATATAAGGAAAAGACGATGGTCATATATCGGTCATGTCCTACGAATGCAAAACAACAGAATACCACTACAGGCGCTCACTTGGGTTCCTGAGGGTAAGCGGAAAAAAGGAAGACCAAAAGAAACACTCAGAAGAACAATAATAAGAGAAGGAAGAACGTTGGGCCTAAATAATGTGCAAGAGCTAAGAGGAGTGGCGTCACAACGAACAACCTGGAGAGCACTGGTTTCTGCCTTATGCGCCGTGTTTGGCGCTTAAAGAATTTATTATTATTATTATTATTAAGGTTGGTATATTTATTAACTACAGTATGTAGTCGGCTTTGATAGCTTTTTGTTATGTATAACAAGTAGTCAGTACTGATGCCGAAATGGTTTATTTAATTTGGTGTAAATCTTAGTAAGATTTGCTATAGCTAATTGGTGTTAGCTTTCTTAGTTTGATAGTCCTTTATATAGTGTAAAATCACTATTGGTTATGTGTAGTGTTTTAAATAGCTTTGATTAGCCATGATTTCTATTATTTAATAGTATACTATGAGTTTACTGTAGAATTTGCAGCCACGTGGCTTTATGTGGGTTGTTAGCGTGGCTGTATGCTGTTTTCGCAAGATGGCGTAACCATGAGAGCACGTGGTATGACCGGTTACCTGTGGCTGATTGATCATGGCTGATTGTAGTGAGCGTATGTGGTCTGACTGGTAAGTGTTGTTATTTATGCTATTGATTTTCACTTAGACATTGTTTTTATATATTGTTTTTCAGAACGTCCACGAACACTGTCTGGGTGTTCGGTGGAATTAAATTTTGTTCCACATTAGTGCTTTACGTTGCCTGATTCACTAAGTCTGTTGCTGAAAGGGTTGTAAGCAACCAATAATTACAACCCCTGTCAAATGATCCTGAATTAAATTTTCTTAGTGCAAGGGTCTTGGGTGAGAGGTAGCCACTTTGATACAAGTTTGCCTCAACCACCCTAGCCCCTGTCACATTAACATATTCCTATACTTTATATTAAACCTAGCCTTGTTTCTTTCTTTCTCTACATATCTTCAACACAAGTATGCTTCTGAAACAGTACAAAATGCCAGATGAAGATTATGCCCACTTTGTATTCGTCTGTACTGGAGTCATAAATGGCAGCCACACCTAGTGAGCAGCAACTGTACAACCTTGTTCCATCAGGGGAGTAAACTACACCTGTCACTTGTCCACGAAGATGTCTGCAGGAATGATACAATAAAAAAATAGAAAGAAAAAAAGTAAAAACGGTTTCATATCAAATAAGCAAATCATCAAACTTGAAAATCAGACCTGCAAAGGTTAATAGTGAAAAGAATGTTTAAATAAATGCATAAGTGAATGCTACAGTAAGTAGAATGTGTAATGTTTTTATACATAAACTTGTATGATAAAAAAGTAGTGTTACTATACAGGAAATGTTTGATACTGATTAAGTGTTACTATATCGGGTAAGAATAGGAAAACTGCTCCGTCAGGTACAAGGCAACTAACATGAGGTTGGCAACCTCACCATGTAAAACAAATTACTACAGAGAACTGGAAGAGCATGTGAATGTTTAGTGTAGGCTGCCTGCGAGGGATCAGCTGCCGGAATGGCTCCATGCTGCATAAGACGCAAAAAAAAAAAAATGAAAAATGAAGGAGTTAAAAAAACAAAGATGATAATCAGGAAGGTGTTTCTTTTACTTTTTTAAACAAAACAAAGAAATTTTCAAACACATAAAAATTATTATCTTAATTACTTAGTATATACTAATTAACTTACTTACTTAGTCGTTCCTCTTCTACCGTGAGGTGCAGAGGTTTGTAAGAGAGAGCACCATACTATTCTATCAGCTGTCTTCCTCCTGGCTTGGTTCCATTATAGTCCTCGGTCCTTCAAAGATTGTCTAATGTTGTCCTCCCAGCGGATTTTGGGTCGTCCTGGAGGTCTGGATCCCTGGCTCTTAGTTTCCCATGCTTGCCGTGGTAGCCGGTCTTCTCCCACTCTGCAGACATAACCAAACCATCTCAGTTGGGACTGTTCTACTTGGGTCTGCAGGAGTTGGGTTTTTAGGCCTTGAAGTATCGTCTGGTTGCGGACCATGTCTCTTCTTGTTACTTCAACCACCTTCCTCAGATACCTCATTTCTGAGGTTTGGATCTGGCTTTTGTGGGTTGTAGTCATTGCCCATGACTCGCATCCATATGTCAAGAAATATCAATAAATAAAACCTGGTGGTGCAGAAATACATGAGTATCCATTTTAGAAGTTGTAGCAGTGGTTAGAAACCGCTCTGGCGATGATACAGGATAAAACCCGGGCGAAAATTTTTCGTTGATCGGGATTTGACTGGATTTAATACATGGCGAGGACATTTATCCAGGGATCCTTTAGTACCTCCGAAATCAAGAGTATTTTGAAGACCTGTCTCAATAGAAAACAAAGGGATACTCACGTAAAAATCAATGTCAGGTAATACTGAGATTTCGCCTCGAGTATTACGTACGAAAAAAAAAAAAAAGATGAAGACTCAAAATCATGAAATTAAATTAAATTAACATGTTTCAAAAAAAAATTCTACTATGAAAATCAGGGTTAATAGCAAATTTCTTCAAGCATTTTCCAGGGTTTTTCCAGGTCCAAGCACATGATTTTCAAGGATGGGAAACTCTAATATTTTCCTCATCTAATTTTTTCAGATATAATTATCACTTTACTGACCAGCAATTCGGAGCATTAATGTCTCCCATTACAAAGGGTGTTTGCAGATTTCTTTAAAAATAACTTGTTTTTTTTTTTAAATTCATAAAAAAAATTGAAAAACAGACATAGGCCTTTGAGATTTTCAGAGCACCCTTATGAATGGTTGCCACATCCGAAAAAACATATTTTATGCAAATAGGTCACATGATCATGGCAGCTGTCTTGAATTTGTGTGGTTATTTATAGAAATTTCAGGAGATATTTTAAAACCAAGATCTTTTTCCACTTTATAGTGAATTTGTTCAATGTCAGTGCAATAAAATGTTAGGGACATGGATGGCAATGAATAAAATAAGCTTGATTGACGTATTGATTCAACGATTAACTACGTATTTCAACATAAAAGGCTAACAAAAATTGTGAATAAAATGAAACAAAATTTGATTTTTGTGTTTGTCTTTTTTGAATGTATTCTGCGTCTGTGGCATCTGACAATGAGTGTTTGTGAATGTTTGAGTAGTTAAGTACCTCTAGTTGGAGTCTGAGCTGCTTCCTTCATTAAATGGGGTTAAGTTGTAGCTGTAGGCCTATGCAAGAGTCTTTGTCTGGATCGTTGATAAACCTCGACTGTGTGGAATAACTTGAAGCAGGGTTTCAGGCACAGAGGTACATTGCAATCTGGGCAGTACATGCAAGTCTGGCTTCTGTTCCCTGCAGCCGTACACACTTTACAGTCTGGTTTGTACCTTGCCCTTTCATATTTATCATTGAAGTGGTGCTCAGTAAGTCGTGTTGTGACCTGTAGTTTTGAAGGTGTCACATTGCGTCGAAGAATAGCAGGTTCAATAAGAGTCAGACTGACATCCTGATCTTTGCTTTGGTCTTTTTTGTAGAGTTGGCAGTGTTGTAGGTTATGTGCCCATTGACCAGGGCAGTTTCAAATAAGAAATCATATAAAAATAGGATCTGTGTGGGTAGGGTAGCTTGCACCTAGTTGGCCGAAGTGGTCAACACCTCCCATACTTTTGCTGTATTTTTCTGCAAGCACTGGCTTCTGAATTGTTCTGCCCTAAAGAATTTGTCTTTCTAACTGTCTTGTTTATATTATCATTGGAGTGAACAGTAGATATAAGGTTAAATCTTTTCGTATCATGCCAGGTGACTGTCAGCATGCCTTATCTTCTGTCGCACAAAACACAGGATGATTTGCCTTTTTCAATTTGAGTTGCTTTTTCTTCAGTGCTTCAGGAAAATGCTTCCTATTTTCAGCTACTGTTCCAAATGCACCAATCTGAATTTCTTTCAGGTCTTGAAATAAAGCTGAAGGCTGAATAAAAATTACTACAGAAGAGAATATGTCCCTTGTTGCCTATCCATCAAGAAGATCTTTCACAACCCTGAAAGTTGCCTCAACACAAAACCTTCATAATTTTGCTTACCAGTATCAATTTTCAATTTCATGCAGTATTGTTTTAGCATCAGTGAGAGCAGATAGTTTGAATCCCCACTTTGTGGCAGTTAGTGCTTGAAATATATTCCTGCCTGTGTGCAGAGCGAGGTGATTTTCTCCATACCTATTCACTTCGTCAGTGGTCAGATCTATGGTAGTGTCGGGGAAAAAAAAGTTTGAAAAAAATCATTGGACATATATTGCGGTTGTGGCACCATGAACTTTGTGCAGCCCACAGCTTACAACATTCAGTAGTTCTATGCCATAGTTCTGGTTCAGTAGCACATTAATTTTGTCATGAAAAGCCCAATTTACATTAGGTCCATCCATGGACAGTTGGAGCAAATGTCCTAAATTTAACGATGAGCATGCATCATCAAATGCAGTCTGCATATCAAGAGCTCTAGCATGTCCAAGAAACTTTGATGTAAGATAATGTGTTTTTATCACATTTACATCCCAGAAACGAACATGGAAATCCATATGCTTTTCGCTGCATTGATTTGCTCATGTTTTCATCAAACAGAACAATGTAACTGTTCTTGCTAAGCTGGCTCTCAAGAAGTGAGGTGAAATATTTCATTCACAATGTGTCTCTATGTTCTTCATACTGGTCATGTAATCAACTTTATCATGACCTACATCAACAATAAAAGCATATAAAATTGTCACCTCACTTTTACAAGAACACTGGAAAATTTCATTCTCAAATATGGCCCTTTCTTTTTTACTGCACCAGACATGCTAACTTTTATACTTTTGGGCCTATTTGTGAATACTCTAGCAATTACCACAGGGACTTAATTTGCCATACTATCTCTAAATCATAATTTCTGTGCTCAATCAGTCAAAGTCTGATTAAATAATTCATCTACCTCAAAATGAAACATGGATACCGTAAAATCTCGCGTATAATACGCACAATTTTTACTCATTTTTGCCCGCTAAAACTCGGGTGCGTATTATACGCGAGTACTAAAAAATACGTAATTTTCGATATCGAAAGTAACCTACATTCAAAAGTCTGTCAGGTTTTTGTCACAATTTGACAATGAAAATGGCGCAAAATTGAATGTGCCATGTGTTTTCTTATATGTCAGACATTGTTGCAAAACGCATTTCGCACTCTTGGTCTTCAATCTGTTCTGTTATTAAGCTTGGTTGTGAAGTTTGTCATTTGATTATTTTGAGCCCTAAAAATGAATTCAAGAAAATGTTGTACTGCAGCAGAAAAGCTCTTAGTGGTAAAATATGCAGAATCTAACGGCAATCGGGCAGCAAGTCGACATTTTTCCATTAACGAGTGCAACATTCGATTATGGCGAAAAAACAAAGAGGCACTGCAAGTGTTGCCTAGTAAGAAAAAGGCGAATCGTGGGTCACCACCAGATCTTCCAGTCCTAGAAAAAAACATTATTGGAGTGGGCAGTGGATAGAAGGCAACAAGGCATCGGTGTTTGATGCATTGAAATCCGACTTAAAGTTCTGGAACTTAAAAAATCTCGTACAGGCACACCAGCATTTAAAGCGTCATATGGATGGGCAGTTCGTTTTATGAAGCGACATGGTCTTTCAGTTCGTCGAAGAACAACTATCGCGCAGCATCTTCCATCTTCTTTAAGTTTTTTAACAAATGTTTCATAAAATAAAATCTTGAAAAATTATGATGCGTATTATACACGAATTTCCATTTTACCAGAAAATTTTGGGCTAAATCAAGCATGCGTATTATACACGAGTGTGTATTATACGTGAGATTTTACGGTAAGTGAATCTCCAACGTTTTTTTAATCTATTTTAGGCAGTATGGAATTATTTCGTATCCATGCCTCCATGTTTAGCCTGTTTGCCTTCAACTGTTCATTTCATTTCAGTTTTCAATCAAGTGTTATATCCATTGATTTATAAAAAGAAAAAAGTTTGACGTTCTAAGTTTCTTTTATATTTATCATTATTTTATTAAGGGCCACTTTGGTTTGTTTCTATTCCCACAAAGTTTTCCGTGCTCTTCAACATGCTAGTTTCTAGATATAAAACAAATATTAACATAACTCCACCTACTTGAGCTCTGCTAAAAGACAGGTGGATTCAACACTGAAGACCTTAACAGATCCACTATGAAAGCCACAGGCAAAGATCTGTTTGGCTGGGTGGTAATTGATACTGCATGGACACTCATCAGGGGCACTGAAGTCATATAGCTGAAAATTTGTGGGTAAAAGTAAATTTAGACAAACGTTTAACCATAAGAAATAATAATTACAATTATACTGCTAATGTACATTTGCTCAGACATAAAGTTAAGCCAACAATCTATTATTTATAAATGAATATAACAAATAATGAATAACGTAATACTGATAATGCATTTCATACCCCGTAGAAAGGTGAAAATCTTTATTAATTTGGTATTCATCGCACGATCCAGGAACAGTGGCAGTCAGGGGTTTTACTTATTTTATGTATTTCCTCATGTTTCTTACTTAGTTCCTGCTTTCTGACCTTTCCCTGAAGAAGATATTGTGGCTGCAATGTAAGTAATTTTCATTGTCTTTTTGTCCCAGGTCGTTAATCCAGAATCTTAAAATCTGAAAACTGAATTATTCAGATAATCGGAAGTTATTTTGGCAGACTTTGTGGTGATTTTCAAACCAATTTTTGGGGGACCAAGCCTACGTTTTGGGGGGGCCAAGGCTAATTTGGGCGACCTGGGCTATTTTTGTGATACTCTGGGCTATTTTTGAGCAAAATCCTAAAATATCTGAAAACCAACACAACAGTCCCTGAATATTTCTGATTCTGGATTACCAACCTGTAGTAAGACACATTACTTTTTTTTCCTTTTTTAAACCCACCCTTATTAATTAGATGGAAGCAAGAAGTCATCATCATCACCCTTCAGCTTTAAGTAGCACAGACCAACAAGTTCATGCCAAGCCTTACTGTCCTGTCGAAAAACACCTTGGCGGAGAACAGTGGAGGCCGAGATGCAACAAATGAACCAGAGCTGGGGCACTGTACGAAGGATGGCCGCCGACCGAGCAAAGTGGAAGCAGTTGGTTGCTGCCCTACAAGACGCCACCAGGCGTGACGACCACTGACTGCTCTGACAGTCGGTGGCTAAGGATCAAAGAAGAAAGAAGAAGAATAAAGATTTGTGTTTGTCCCCTAGATTTATGTTTCCAATTCTTTTAGATCCTGGCATAGCACACTTCTTGAGTGTCTCCAGGACCTTGTACAGTGTACATTCATGTGTCAATCATCATCATCATGTTCCTTTTTTGCTCCCGATGGAGTATGCAGCCACCACTGTAGCTTGGTCCCTGCAGGAAGCCTGCACAAAGCATTCATATGCTCCTCCAGTGGTCGTTTCTGTAGCAACTTGTTTAATATGATATATATGGTAAAGGTAAAGGATCCCGTTACACGCCCACTGAGGCATATTGGGAATATGGTGTTAGGCCCATATTTTCTTGACCATCAACACACAAGCATCGAACCATGGACCACTGAGCTAGGAAGCCAGTGCTCTAATTAATGCGCTACCGCGGCTCCCTTGATATATATGTACAAAATCATATTAGTCACCTTGAATGACATATCTGAGGAAGCAGAAAGCCTATTCATTCTTTGAGACCCTCAGGAACTACATGGAGCAAATGTGTCAATCAGAAACACATTTGTCAAAATATCGTTTAACAGTGCCGACAAAATATAGTCACTGTAACACTATAACACTGAGTTAACGGTGAATGCTTCATATCAAATGAAATGTTTAAGATTTTTTTTACCTGCTGTAGTGTTTCAACATCCCAGACACGAATCGTGTGGTCTTCTGAGACAGTGGCCAAGTGTTTTCGCAGGGGATCTACAGCAAAGCAATGAATACGCCCTGTATGAGAGCGCATGACAGTTGTGTAGTGCCTCAGTGAGACATCCAGTATCCCCAGGTTACCCTAGACATAAAGTCAACGTAACTTGTGTTTAAAATAAAGATACATTTGTATATGTCATCAAAGCTGCAGAATTATTACGTGTCTTTTCTAATTTCAATAATGAATTTTTATGCTGCCCTAAGAGTAAATTATTTTAAGTGTTCTCCTATTTCGTTAGAGGTTATAACCAAAAGTGAAAAAATAAAGTAACAAAAAAAAAAAGGGTTTAAATTATTTTAAAAAGATCTTGCATTTCATGCCAAGATATCATTTATTAACAAGACTACTAACAGGAGAATGTCCATTAATGTATTACATTTTTCAATGATCTTGATTGTTTTTCTTTCTCTACTTTTGAATGCTTTTCTCAATCTCCTCATTAATAACATCTCTCATGTAGATTTACACACTGCAACTCCAAAGTATTTTACTTCATCGTTTCTCATTCCTTGCAAACATAATAAAAACAGAGGTTCATCTTTAATTTTCAATGAAAATACATAATTTTTATGATAGTACATGAGTCAAATGAAAAATTCTACAACTTAAACAACAAGGAACAAAGCAGACTCTGTGTTAAAAATAAGCACAATTACTGTCACGGAAAATGACAACAAAATTAATTTCTAACTTATATTTTGACAAATATAAAATCTTACACTGGAAGTTCCTGCTAGAATCTTCAACCCATCAGATGACAGACGAGAAGTAGTGACTGGCCCTTCATGCTCTGGGAAATACATGTGTGGTGTGGCAAGGAAAGTTTTGAAGTATTATTTAAAAAAAAAATAATAATGATGAGTGCCTAAGAAACTAAAATTATGACGGTTTAAGACTTAGAAGCTACGGAAACTTTAGATACGAAAACTAGTATAACTTACACACACACACACACACACACACATATATATATATATATATATATATATATATATACGCATATACACATATATATATATATATATATATACAGGGTGTCCATAAAAGATTGTACCCTTTTCAAAATATTTATTCTGGGCCCCATGACGTAGTACGAGGATGCTTTCTATCACAAAAGTAAGATAATCTCTGCAAGTTTTTAAGCATACCTTACAAAGACTCAAAAAAGTGCGCAAAGGCGCAGCCGGTATTTAAAGTGAAACTTTCGCAAATGAGTTGCAACCGGTAATTGTTACATATCTCTCAACACACTGGTCAAGTAGGTAAAAAAAAAAGAAATATGTACATTCTTTTTGATAGAAAGCATCCTCGTACCACTTCATGGGGCCGAGAATAAAGTTTTTGAAAAGGGTACAATCTTTTATGGACACCCTGTATATATATATATTTTTTTTTGGTTCGGCTTTGGCCTTCTTCTGGCGAGGCGCGTTCCTTTCAACCTATTTGGTTATATCAGAGCGCATTTACCATCCAAAAAAAAAAGTAAACTCCTGTTGACTGCTAACCCGATCAGCGTTGACAGATAATAAGTCCTGAAAAGGACCAACATTATCCCTCTGCTAGCATAAAGCCCCAATAAGGACTCGCCAGCTACACCAACGCCCGAGCTGTTGATTAAAAATATAAATAATATATCTATATAGATATATATAAGATAGGAAACTCTATACAGAGCGATATAACAGGAGGCAATCTGATTATCAGAAGCGCGCCCCCCATTGAACAAGTGTTTCAGCCCTTTATTCTCCTTTACACTCTAAAGGGGGGGGGGGGGTGGCCACCTGGGTCATGACTCCCAAGTGTCTCCGCCTCCTGTTGTCTTAGAAAATGAACCCACTCCACCTTGGTTTTATATATATATATATATACTGAAGCACATTAAAAACGCACCACCTGTATAATCCAGGAACAGAGTGTGAAATGTAAATATAAGTGTTTACAAGTTTACATATTTGGAATCTTTATTCATTTTCCTATGAATCCATGCTGGTCATTAATTTGTACATTTGATTGTTATGAAATTCATTGCATTCTGTGCAGGCAAGGGAGAAAACCAAAAATGCAACCAATAAAAAAATTCATTCACACTATCCTCAGTATCTGGTATGTCCACCATGTGCTTGCAAACAAGCTTGGCAGCGGCTCCGCATGGAACGCACAAGTCTCTGAAGGAAAGTCCGGGGAATCAAGTCCCATTCACGTGTAAGAGCAGCTTCGAGCTGTTGCAGATTAGCTGGAGAACCTTGCCTGTAGACTCTGCATCCAAGCTCGTCCCACAGATGTTCTATAGGGGACATGTCTGGTGATAGGGCAGGCCAATCAATCGTCACAATGTTCTGCTGCTGTAGATATTGCTGCGTAATGCATGCGGTGTGCGCATGTGCGTTATCCTGCTGGAGAAGCTGCAAGTCTGGATAATTTGTGAACGCAGGAGCAACCAATGCATCCAAAACCTCATCTCGATATGTCACAGCATTAACATTTCCACGGAAGACGTGAAGAGGCAAGCGATGGTGAAAACTGAATCCTCCCCAAATGTGAATACTGCCACCTCCAAATCGGTTGTGCTGACGAACACAGCAATCTGCAAAGAACTCTCCACACCGTCGCCAAATCCGCATACGTCCATCAGCAAAGGATATGTTGAATCTGCTCTCGTCTGTGAATAGGACAGCATTCCACTGCAGTCTAGTCCATCTGACATGTTGCTCTGCCCATTGCAGGCGCTGCTGACGATGTCTGTGAGTCAAGTTTGGCCCAACATAAGGTCGTCTTGCAGTAAGGCCTGTATCTCTGAGTCGTCGTATGACTGTCATTCGAGAGACTTGCCCACGTCTATCCACTATTGCTCTTGCTGTTTGACTTGCCGGGAGAGAATGATTCCTTAGGTGACTCAGCACAATATGACGATCTTGCGCAGGGGTAGTAACTCGTGGTTGGCCACTCCGAAGTCTATCCCGGGCACTGCCAGTGGTTCCATAACGTTCATTGAGACGTACAATAGTGCTGTGGTGGCAATTCATCCTTCTGGCAATGGCCCGCGAGCTCATTCCGGTCTCCAACATACCAATGGCTTGTTGGCGGTCGTTTTCAGATAGTCGTGGCATTTCAAGCACATGTACTGGGTGTTTTGTCTCAACGGCCTTTTTATACCGAGTATACTGCCACAACGCGTACACATTTTCAGGGTCATAGCTGTTCGGAATCGTATTGCACGTGTAACTTTCATTGTTTTCATGTAGTCTGTACACAAACCCGTGGGTTGAATCATGCACTTTCCATTCCAGCAGCCATTCACTCTCTACCTCATGACAAACACAGGGAAAATCCATTCCCACACTTTTTTTTTTCCAGCTTCTCGGCATCAGTATATATAATAGTGGTGCGTTTTTAATGTGCTTCAGTATATATACTACTGGACAAAAGTTAAGGGCCGCCATTCACTTTAGACAAGGTTTATATAATTCTTTGTGAGCAGGGTCAATTTTCCAAATGTCCGGTAGCTTGAAATCTCTCAAGAAGTCTCTGAATGGTAGAGTCTTCTTCTTCTTCTTTGATCCTTAGCCGCCGACCGTCAAAGCAGTCAGTGGCCATCACGCCTAGTGGCGTCTTGTAGGGCAACAACAAATTGATTCCACTTTGCTTGGTCGGTGGCCATCCTTCGTACAGTGCCCCAACTCTGGTTCATTCTTTGCATCTCAGCCTCCACAGTCCTACGCCATGTTGTTTTTGGTCGGCCTCTCTTTCGTTTTCCTTCAGGGGTCCAAAGCATAGCTGTTCTTGTGATGGCATCGGGGTCTCTTCTGAGGACATGACCAACCCAGCTCCAGCGTCTGCCAGCTATGATGGTGTGCATGTCCTCTTGCTTGCTACGAGTAAGCAGATCTTGGTTAGTGATGGTATTTGGCCAAAAGATTCGGTGAATTTTTCTTAGGCATGTTGTGTGAAAAGAGGACAATTTCGACATTTCCTTCTCTGTAACTCTCCAGCATTCCGCACCATAGAGAAGCACAGAAAGCACACAGCTCTGATATAATCTTAATTTTGTGCTTGTGCTGTATTGGGAGGACTTCCAGATGTTATTTAGGCTAAAGAAGGCTGTTCTTGCCTTATTCATTCTGATGTTGATGTCTTTGCCTGCCCCGCCGTCTGGTGTTACTATGCATCCTAGGTATGTGAAGGTATCTGTCTGTACCAATTGCTGATTCCTTACTGATATGGGCTCAGGGTTGCTCACATTGAGCGTCATGACCTCAGACTTCTTTAAATTGATATTCAGCCCACCTGCTGGCTAAACTTATTAAGTCTATCCGTTTTTTCCTGGATGTGTTGATGTGAATGTGCTAGTAGTGCAATGTCATCTGCATATTCCAGATCTTCCAATGTAGAAAATGTTGTCCATCTTATTCCTCTTGGACTGCCCTCTGTTTTCTGGCGCATTACCCAGTCTATGACTGTTAAAAATAGAGTGGTTGATAAGGGGCATCCCTGTCGTACTCCTGTCTTCACCTCAAAGGTTAGGTTGCTCTGCCCAACACTGCACGTAAAGTTTGCATAGAGGCTTTTTATGATTGACACTATACAGCTTGGAATTCCATAAGCCCTCAGTATTTTCCATAAACTGTCCCTATGTATGCTGTCAAAAGCCTTTTCGAAATCAACGAAATTAATGTAAAGCTGTCTTTGCCATTCTGAGCACTGCTCTATAATGTTCCTGAGAGTGAATATATGATCTACACATCTCCTGTTCTTTCTAAATCCTGCTTGTTCTTTCCTCAGTTTGTGATCTACTGCCTTTGAAATTCTCTGTATAATTATCCTGCCTAGTATTTTGCTGGGAACTGAGAGAAGAGTGATTCCTCTCCAATTATTGCAGTCTGCAAGATCTCCCTTCTTGGGCAATTTGACAATTATTCCTTTGTTCCACTCTGATGGTGTTGTCCCCGTTTTCCAGACTTGTGCAAATAGTGGTTCTAATAGTTCTGCTGCTAGCTCAGGGTCTGTCTTAAATAGCTCTGCATTTAAGTTATCATGGCCCGGAGCTTTGCCGTTCTTTAACCCTTTGATTGCTGTGATGATTTCTTCTTTTCGTGGAATGTCTGTATTCACATCTAGATCGTTTTCAGCCTCAGGAACATTCAGTTGTGTCTCTGGTGGTTCCTTGTTCAGAGTTTCTCTGAAGTGCTCTGCCCATCTTGTTTCTTGTCCCTCTGCTGTCGTGATGAGATTACCTTGCTTATCTCTTACTAATGTAATATTGTTTGCACCTCGTTTTCCGCTGATGAATTTAGTTATTTTGTATACTGTGCTTTGTTCATTTCTCAGTGCTGCCTCCTCTGCCTGTCTTGCAAGATCGTCTAGGAAATTCCTTTTGTTGGCTCGGGTTTGGCGTTTAACTTCCTTGTCCAGCTGACTGTACTGTTCGCTATATAGTTGCTTTAACCTGGGGGACTTCGCTTCTGTTTTCTTTCTTTTCATTTCCTTTCTCATCGTTATGGTGTTTAAAGTTTCTGGTGTTATCCAGTCTTGCTTCTTCCTTTCCTGGAATCCCAAGCATGATTTGCTGCTTTCTTTGTATATTGTTGAAATGGTGTTGAAATTCTGGTCTATATCATCAGTCAATGTCTTTTCCTGACTTTTGGCAAATTTATATCGTTTCTTTATGTCGGCCGCAAAAGCTTTTCTGGTAAGGGAGTCCTTCAATTTGCTGATGTCAAACCTTTTCTGTGAAGTTACAGTTGGTGCAGCCCTTCTTAGTTTCACTTTCAGTTTTGCTACTACTAAATGGTGATCACTTCCCACATCTGCACCTCTTCTTACCTTCAAATCTTGTAATGCATGTCTCCATCTACCGTTAACCATGATGTGGTCTATCTGGTTTCTGTCCCGACCATTTGGTGATTCCCATGTTAATTTGTGAATTTCTTTATGTGGGAAGAGTTTTCCTCCAATGACCAGGTTATTAATGCTACAGAAACTTATTAGTTTATCCCCATTTTCGTTTGCTGTTCCGCTGCCGCATTTCCCCATTGTTCTTTCATTATATGTATTGTGTGTACCAACTTTCGCATTGAGGTCTCCCATTACTATAACAAGATCATATCTAGGTGTGTCTTCCATTTCTTTCTGCAGTTGTTGATAGAATTCATCCTTGACCTCCTCATCGCTATCATTCGTTGGTGCGTAGCATTGTATTATTGTAGTGTTGGTGAATCTCCCTCTCAATCTTAATCTTATCAGTCTGTTGTTGATGGGTTTCCATTCCAGTAATGTCCTTTCTATTCCTTTCTGTAGAATAATGGCTACGCCTTCATTGTGTTGTCCATCCTCTCTTCCAGAGTAAATTACTGTTTCTCCTGTTGCTGTTTTAACTTTTCCTGCCCCTGTCCATCTGCTCTCGCTTATCCCTAGAATGTGTAACCTATAGTTTCTCATTTCTGCCGTGACCTGTCTTAGTTTACCTGTCTCGTACATTGTCCTGACATTCCAAAAACCTATTCTTGTATCCTGTTTTGCGGTCAGGACATCCGTTTTCATGTCAGTGGCTTCCTTTCGGCTTTCACCACTGACAGTCATACAAGCCACAGACTCCGAATGTCCATCCAGCAGCCAAGGTTGGTTCATTTATTATTGTTTCCGTAACTTCATTTTTTTTTTTACACAGACAGGGGTGTCAGCCCTGTGCTAAAACCCCCAACCTGGAGGACCAGGGTACCAGCTTTTGTCTGACCCCTACCCACACAGACCAGTCCAGCTTGGTTGAACCTACCAGGAGTAAAACTCCCACTGGCATAGCTCTGGGGATTGTCAGGGTACGCAAGCTGCCATACCGCTACAAGGTATAGGTACCATTGATGGCAGGAATGGTAGAGTGGGACACTGCTAAACGTCTTGCAACATGACGAACAGATTGACCATCCTGAATCCATGCCATGGCTCGACCACGGTCTACAGTGCTGAGACTTCTCCTTGGTGGCATGGCTAATGCAGTGATCATTTTGACTACTTGTCATACTGATTTCCACTTGTCATACTGATTTATTGCATACCAACGGTGAACACTCTTTACCGATGATCATTTTCCACATGAATTCAAATTCAACTCACTTTTTCACCTTTTGAACTAGTGAGGCGTGTTGCAAAAACCATGAATTTTTGCAGCAACAATGGCAATTTTCACGTGCGGGTTAAAGTGACCCAGTTTTTGGACATTAAAAAAAAAAATTAACCTAGTGCACACAGAAATGTATACACATTTCTCTGAGCTCAGTTTTAATAACATTTTCACTTGTCTTTACAGTTTGCCAATCAATTATATAAACCTTGTCTAAACTGAATGGTGGCCCTTAACTTTTGTCCAGTAGTATATATATATATATATATATATATATATATATATATATATATATATATATATATATATATATATATATATATATATGGTTGGCAACCCTGAGAGAAGCGGTTTGTCCAGATCAGGTGACCGGACAGGAAGCGGGAACAAGTTTTGGCGCTAAAGGGAGTAGCCTCCTAGTCAGCGGCCGAGGTAGGTCGCAGATATTTTCACTCGCCAGCATTCTTGTGGTGAATGGTATGCCATGTTTGGATTATTATAGTACTTGCCATATTTCATGCTGAGTGGATTATGTGTGTCACGAAGTGGTTTTAAAGTTTATTAGAGTTTGCCTGAATGAAAGCAAGACCCTAGTATGAGAAAGTCTGAGAAGATAGAATTAGATGAAAATTGACATGCCTGTGGACAGATGAGACTATTGGCTCAAGGGATAGAACCAGGATTTGCCTCTCCCCTTGCCGCTTCATGACTTCAAAATGGCTATAATCTCACCCTCCTCTGACTACCTTTAAACACAAGGAGATAAGGTGTATAAAAACGACCACAGACACCACTATACAGACAACATAGAGTAAGTATAGAGTGTAGAAGCTGATCCAGTAAGTATATTATAGATACATTTATTTACACACAGAAATCATTAAAGTTCATCATACATCAAATTAAAAAAAATTAGCATGCACTGTTGCACGGCCTGAAAAACAACGTAACAAGTACATTGATAGACACTAGACGAAACAAAAAAAAAAAACCCCAATCACATTCACTCTTTCTGTCACCCTGCTGAGGAACAATAAAAGTGGTTAGTGATTTAAACTACTCTGATCTTGTAAGGCTGTCAACTTTAGCCTCCACTCTCTAATACCAATCAGATGTCTACTGTCTCAGTCTGGTTGACTCTTCCTCAACGAAACATCTACACAGCTTCCAACTAGGTAGGCGATATGCGCCGCTATCTAACACCACTGGAAATGCTAAAAATAATAGACTTGGAGTAACACAATGGCTCAGTGTCTATCCGTCGAGTGGATACTGAACGGACCCTACTGGTCCTGCCTATTTTCTCCCTCCTCTCTCTCTCCCTCTCTCCTTCTTGATCTCAGTGTCTCTCTAATACTCGACGACTGATGATGCGGCGTCTCCGTTACGCTCTTCTCTTGTTTCTTTCAAGACCCAGGTATGGTAACCCTATCACCTGTTCCTGAATCTGGGGAGGATGATGATGAAGTTCTGGCGTCAAGCATGAGGTACTTGATTAACTGTCGACAAACTTCTCTGCTGCTGAATAGCTTCCCTCTTTTAACCCGCTCCGGAGTTAGAGGAAAAAAAAACACAGCCTTGATTTCCGGCTGTACGCAATTGAAACCAGTCTCGCTGAAGAATTGAACTTCACTGCAATAGACCGTATAGGTTATGTTCTTTTGCTCCTGACGATAACTCGAGTACTCTGACCCTGAGATATGTCTTTTTGCCGTGGATAATTTTATTTGACAAAATTATGCTCCCCCACTGTTTCACCGTGACTCGCTGAAATTAAAAGAAAATGCGTCTATTGTATAACAACTCCAACATAACGCATCTCTAACCCATTAATCTTTATAACTCCCTTACTCAGTACTTCTCTCGTCATGTACAACAATACATAAAATAATACTACCCACGTGGCACTTAAATCTCTCTCCTCCCACTCCCCTTCTTTCGTTCTGAACCACCATACATAAAATATTCCTACCCACGTGTCTCTCTATCTCACGCTCCTAGTCTGCCAGGTAGGTAAACAAAAACCTCCCGACCTGTCTGGCATATTACGTGGCTGTTACGCATGGCTAACCCTGTGTCCCAACATTACAGCTAGGGAACTTCTTTTAACGTTATCCATGAGGTTTCCTACTTACTCCAAAATTAAATGAAATCTCGCCATAGGAATAGTTTACTCCTCTAAGCAGTATAATTCACTGATAACATATCCACATTTAAGGCACAATAAAAGTAACATACACACAATGGATTCCCAATAAAATTACATTTGTAAATACACAGGAATAAATGGTGGTTTTACATACCATTCTACAACTATGAAGCACACGTGTAGCTTATAACTTCTCACGTTCCTATCTCCTGCCAAAATCATAGAAAGAATAAGCACACTGTTGCATTTACATCATTCTTCAAAGATGATAATGGATGGCACTATCGTTTAGAACTTAAAAGTTAATGTCCCCGAAGAAGTTAACTACGGGCGAATTTCTCAAAGAACCCTCTAATAAATAAACGATAATAAAATTATTACATACCGATTATCGCTGTTTTTCCCCACAGTGGAGACGATAAATCGAAGTCGACCGGCAGGCAATATTTTTTAGAGAGACTTGCCCGCCGTTTAACTGGCTATTTATACACCGGGGCCACCCCCACGTGTTCTCTCCTACGCATACCCTAGCTTTCCCTCGGACCAATGAAAATGCTAGAAAAGTAAAAATAACTACGAGCTACGCCAATCAAATTTGAAAACAACGCGAAAATTGCGTGTCCAAAAATTGCATCACGTCCACGTGCGGTTCTGACGCGTCATACAGGCGTGCCCGAAAAATAGCGATTTCCGTAAACAACGAAAAATCGCGGAAAATCAGAAGAAAGAAAAACTGGTCGAGTGTAAAATAAACCTACCATCGTAAAAAGAACCCATTTAATTACCTACCCAAAAATACCAAACACGATATATATTCAAATGAGAAGAAAAAAATGGTGAAAATTCAAAATAAAAAAACAGAATCGGGCTGGTTGAAAGACAGAATTACAGTGCAGCATCACATAAGTCCCCCCTTTGAAGTGCGGGAATCCATGGTAAATCACTGAAATCTCTGGGTTTCATACTGGCCCGTATCTAGATCTACATCCCGATCTAATCACTGTCATAATTAGGATTGTCATAGAGGCCCCTCTCCATATCCTTGAAAATCTGTGCAAGCACTGGATTGTGAGGGTCACGCCTGGTGATTTCCTCCTGGCGACTGCAACTAGACTGGTCGCCCTTCCTCCTCCCTCTCGTGTGTTTCCTTCGCCCACGAATTTTCCTGGCGGCGCATGGTAAATAATGATTACCAAATGGTGCGACCTCCCAGTGTTTTGAAACAGTCTGACTGGCTTGGCCAGACATCGCCGTAACAGGGCGTAACTGTTTGCGGTTGACTGAAGAACCGTGCACATGTTCCTTCTTGTCAGTATTTCCCTCCCTTGAGGGATTTAATACCATCGGGGGCCTAATTCCCGACGAAAAAGAAGGTACTTCTGAAGTAAGAGGCGTCACCACCGTTTGGCCATTAGGCTGAACAGGGCTGACAGGCGAATACGCCTCTGCAGATAACATTCCCCTGTCTTTAGAGGCTCCCATCCTCTTCATCGCAAGACAAGGATGTTTGAGCTCCCGTGCGGCTCCGTGAATTTGGGGCTTTCCCCTTTCATTTCTCTGGCCTGCAGTAGGCCCTCTTGCATTAGCAAGGATCGGTGTGGTTGGGTTTCCCAAAACTAAGTATGGGCTTCCCAGGATGAAATCATGTGCTGGCTGTGCCATTACAGCTGCCTTGATGGTGCCAGACACAAACTTGCATTTCACCTCAATATTGGCTTCGGGCAACCGCTGTGAGATACCTCTTCTCAAAATGCCACCAATCTCAACTATTTCTCCGGTCCACTGCCCGGGTTTCACCAAATGACGAGCGATGATACTGGGGTATGTGAGCCCGCTATCAAACAAACACGTAGTGGCTGTCTCATTCACTATGGCTGGTCCACTGTTAGAGAACAACTTCTCTGCCTTGACAGGTTCGTACTTATTCCCTCTGGTCACTCTCACCGGCCTTAAACAAGCTGCATGATGAGCTGGGGGTCTGTTCATACACCGTGATGTCCAGTGGGAAGTGGTTCTACAATTCTGACAATACCTCTCATTATCTCCCCTGTTCCTAGAGGGTTCGTGAGATGTTGTTGGCTGTGCTCTGTTATGCGGCTGGGGGAGCAGGTTATAACCAGAATGAGGCTCCTTGCAAGAAGGCCCTGGTTGCTGATGAGCTGGTGAAGTAGCCGACTGCGATGACGAAGCTCCTTTGTCTGGGGCTGGCAGGTCTGGGTTTTTCCGTTTCTGTCCCAGTACTTCGGCCTGTGCTGTCTGGAACCTTTCGGCGAACACGATAATCTGATCGAGTTACTGGGCGCCCTGCTCTGCCAGATACCGCCTCAAGTCGGGGGACATGTTTGCTTTTACCTGTTCACATAGAACTAACTCCTCCAACCCTTCAAAAGTTTTTGCCAGTCCTGACAGTTCCCTCCACTGGGTTAGGTAATTTCTCACCCGCTCGGCAAACTGTGCGAAACTCTCTCCCTTCTCCGGCCTGCTCTCCCTGAACTTGGTTTGGCATTTACAGGGGGTCCACTGAAATCTTTGCAATAAAGTGTTTCGCAGTGCCTCAAAGTTGTTCTGATCGTCTATGAGCAGCTTATTGTAAACTTCATACGCATGACCTTTGAGCGATTGCGATAATTTCAGACACCAAAGACTCTCATCCAACCCATATGCCTTTGCCATCCTTTGAAATTTCTCCAAGAACACGTCAATCTTCTCATTCCCGTTAGGGAACGAGTCAAATGGGAAGCTCATGGCTGCCATCCGGGGCCCTTCGTTTCCTGAGGTGTCTCTCGCTCCTGCTCCAAGAGAATCTCCATTAGCTGAACTGCCTTCCGAAGCTCGGTACTGCAGTTCCAGAGAACGCATGGCAAGTTCATGCTGTCTCTCTGCTGCCTTCTCCCTCTCCTGTGCTTCCAATTTCCGAAGTTCCATCTCAGCCTGCCTCTCCGCTGCTTCTGCGGCGGCTATCCTTTCCTCTTTCGCTGCTTCTGCGGCGGCGGCCCTTTGCCTTTCCTCAATTTCTGCGGCGGCTGCCCTGTCCTCCTTCTCTTTCTCTCGCTGATTATGCCTATCATTTTCCCTTATCAGGTAGGCATTAGTCTCCTCCTTATCCATTCCCATGTCCTGAGCAGCCTCGCGCCAGGCAGCTCGTAACTTGGCCATATCCGCCATCTTACCTGTAAACTGCTGTAAGTTCACAACTACAGAGAAATGACAGAAAAGGAAAAGAGAAGGAACAACCTGTTACGTAATAGGAAATATTTCCTCTATAACCGCTGTCCCAAAACCAGAACTCAGACTAGCACCAAGTCTGAATAATAACCTAAAAAAAATTGTGTTAAGAAGCTACCAAAACCCGAAATTACTTTCCTGTTAAAGAAAAATTTCAGTAAGCCATCAATTACCACTTAGTCATATAAATCAAAAATACCACAAAAATCTACTAGACTGCAACCTGTGGAAAACCTATAACTGGATCAGTTCTAATAGCTCAAGTCTAGGGGATATTTAAAGAAACTCTATTCTCAGAAAACTTTCTATAGAGACAATCTATGAATGTAGATCACCGAATTGATCTCCACAGAATGATCCACCGGACGAACGCCGCCACTTGTCACGAAGTGGTTTTAAAGTTTATTAGAGTTTGCCTGAATGAAAGCAAGACCCTAGTATGAGAAAGTCTGAGAAGATAGAATTAGATGAAAATTGACATGCCTGTGGACAGATGAGACTATTGGCTCAAGGGATAGAACCAGGATTTGCCTCTCCCCTTGCCGCTTCGTGACTTCAAAATGGCTATAATCTCACCCTCCTCTGACTACCTTTAAACACAAGGAGATAAGGTGTATAAAAACGACCACAGACACCACTATACAGACAACATAGAGTAAGTATAGAGTGTAGAAGCTGATCCAGTAAGTATATTATAGATAAATTTATTTACACACAGAAATCATTAAAGTTCATCATACATCAAATTAAAAAAAATTAGCGTGCACTGTTGCACGGCCTGAAAAACAACGTAACAAGTACATTGATAGACATTAGACGAAAAAAAAAAAAAAAAACCCCAATCACATTCACTCTTTCTGTCACCCTGCTGAGGAACAATAAAAGTGGTTAGTGATTTAAACTACTCTGATCTTGTAAGGCAGTCAACTTTAGCCTCCACTCTCTAATACCAATCAGATGTCTACTGTCTCAGTCTGGTTGACTCTTCCTCAACGAAACTTCTACACAGCTTCCAACTAGGTAGGCGATATGCGCCACTATCTAACACCACTGGAAATGCTAAAAATAATAGACTTGGAGTAACACAATGGCTCAGTGTCTATCCGTCGAGTGGATACTGAACAGACCCTACTGGTCCTGCCTATTTTCTCCCTCCTCTCTCTCTCCCTCTCTCCTTCTTGATCTCAGTGTCTCTCTAATACTCGACGACTGATGATGCGGCGTCTCCGTTACGCTCTTCTCTCGTTTCTTTCAAGACCCAGGTATGGTAACCCTATCACCTGTTCCTGAATCTGGGGAGGATGATGATGAAGTTCTGGCGTCAAGCATGAGGTACTTGATTAACTGTCGACAAACTTCTCTGCTGCTGAATAGCTTCCCTCTTTTAACTCGCTCCGGAGTTAGAGGAAAAAAAAAACAAGCCTTGATTTCCGGCTGTACGCAATTGAAACCAGTCTCGCTGAAGAATTGAACTTCATTGCAATAAACTGTTTAGGTTTTGTTCTTTTGCTCCTGACGATAACTCGAGTACTCTGACCCTGAGATATGTCTTTTTGCCGTGGATAATTTTATTTGACAAAATTATGCTCCCCCACTGTTTCGCCGTGACTCGCTGAAATTAAAAGAAAATGCGTCTATTGTATAACAACTCCAACATAACGCATCTCTAACCCATTAACCTTTATAACTCCCTTACTCAGTACTTCTCTCGTCATGTACAACAATACATAAAATAATACTACCCACGTGGCACTTAAATCTCTCTCCTCCCACTCCCCTTCTTTCGTTCTGAACCACCATACATAAAATATTCCTACCCACGTGTCTCTCTATCTCACGCTCCTAGTCTGCCAGGTAGGTAAACAAAAACCTCCCGACCTGTCTGACATATTACGTGGCTGTTACGCATGGCTAACCCTGTGTCCCAACATTACAGCTAGGGAACTTCTTTTTACGTTACCCATGAGGTTTCCTACTTACTCCAAAATTAAATGAAATCTCGCCATAGGAATAGTTTACTCCTCTAAGCAGTATAATTCACTGATAACATATCCACATTTAAGGCACAATAAAAGTAACATACACACAATGGATTCCCAATAAAATTACATTTGTAAATACACAGGAATAAATGGTGGTTTTACATAACATTCTACAACTATGAGCACACGTGTAGCTTATAACTTCACACGTTCCTATCTCCTGCCAAAATCATAGAAAGAATAAGCACACTGTTGCATTTACATCGTTCTTCAAAGATGATAATGAATGGCACTATCGTTTAGAACTTAAAAGTTAATGTCCCCGAAGAAGTTAACTACGGGCGAATTTCTCAAAGAACCCTCTAATAAATAAACGATAATAAAATTACTACATACCGATTATCGCTGTTTTTCCCCACAGTGGAGACGATAAATCGAAGTCGACCGGCAGGCAATATTTCTTAGAGAGACTTGCCCGCCGTTTAACTGGCTATTTATACACACTGGGGCCACCCCCGCGTGTTCTCTCCTACGCATACCCTAGCTTTCCCTCGGACCAATGAAAATGCTAGAAAAGTAAAAATAACTATGAGCTATGCCAATCAAATTTGAAAACAACGCGAAAATCGCGTGTCCAAAAATTGCATCACGTCCATGTGCGGTTCTGATGCGTCATACAGGCGTGCCCGAAAAATAGCGATTTCCGTAAACAATGAAAAATCGTGGAAAATCAGAAGAAAGAAAAACTGGTCGAGTGTAAAATAAACCTACCATCGTAAAAAGAACCCATTTAATTACCTACCCAAAAATACCAAACACGATATATATTCAAATGAGAAGAAAAAAATGGTGAAAATTCAAAATAAAATAACAGAATCGGGCCGGTTGAAAGACAGAATTACAGTGCAGCATCACAATGTGTTATCATTCTAGATGTGGATAGGATCTAGTGGACATTTTCCATAGATAGCAGAGTTGTAAAGTGTCTATGTGTTGAGAGTACCATTGGCAGTGTTTCGCTAGAGAGCGATAGTCAGCGATAAGGTTCATTCTGTAGGGCATATTAGAATGCAGTATGTTGATAGATTGAGCTGGTAGTGAGGTAAGTTACATTGGTATTTTTGTATTGTAATTCATACGTTGTTCATGGCCGTGTGAGGCCTTTATTTGTGTGTGTATATCATATTAAAGGGCAGTACCTGTGGAAAGTGTTATCTTGCTGTGTCAGCAATTATATGTTGTGGTCGTTCGTTTGGAAGGACGAGCCTTATTTATCATCAGTATTGGTGTTATTATAAATCCACAATATTAGTGGTCTTGACAACTGGGGAGCTCTGGTCCAGTCTTTAAAAGGCCATGGGGTCTAGATCTTCAAGGGAAGACTAGAAGTTGGTATACACACTGAGCGTTCGTTAGAAGGCTATACTAGTATTCTGTGTGCGCCTTCGGGTTTACAGCGTTATCTTGTGAGCTATTTTGGTGTTCTAGTTTCACGACAGTGTGTTTGCCAGTCCGTAGTAGTGAACTGTGGTCGGTCAAGTGTGACCTCACTACAGAGGGTGACCTGGATTGGAAATAGGTCACAGCATCACAGTAGGAAGTGTTACTTTCTAGTTCAGAGAATAATTGACAGTAGAGTGGTTGACAGTGTGTTGCAGGTTATTTTGTTGTTGTTGCTGGAGTGGCAATTAAGTGTCAAAGTGATAGAATTAAGTGTCAAAAGTGATAGAAGTAAGTTGCAGCTTGCGTCAGGCGGGTCAGTTCGAGACATCTTGGTTATCATGACCTGACTTCACTGATGTGCCTGTCCAGTGGGTGAATATCAACGCCTCTGACGTGACCTGACTTCACTGATGTGCCCATCCAGTGGGTGAATATCAATGCCTCTGATGTGATCTGACTTCACTGATGTGCCTGTCCAGTGGGTGAATATCAACGCCTCTGACGTGACCGTACTGTACTGATGTGCCCGGCCAGTGGGTGAATATCAAAGCCTCTGTCGGGACCTTGGAATTTATGGTGCTGTAGACTGGTGCTTTTCTCAAGAGTAGAACTGTGAAGTGAACTTTGTGTGGACACTTGCAGATCATAGTGCCAAAGAACAGATTTGTATTTGCTGGCACACAGACTTACGAAGAAGTCTGGTTTTCTGAACAGTATTCTGGATATTCAGTCGGGATATTCGGGATATCACAGTGGAGAACATTTTCTGGAACTTTATTTCAAGTGTGGTGATCCGTTTGTTCTGTATTCACCTTCATCTTCGGTGTTGAGGAGCTATGTGGTGGATCGTCGTTGGAGTTTCAGTTAAGTTTTTTTGTTTGTAAATCTTTGTACATTTGTTATATTTATGTTTTTTTGTGTGTTTTTCCTTTAAATTCTGTTTTCTTCATTTAAAATTTTCTTTTCTGTCTATCCACCTGATACTACTTATCATTTAGTCGGTTTCTCTAGTAGTGGGACAGTTAAGTCGGGGTTCTGTTAGGGTAGCAACAAGCCTTCTCTGGTTTACGCCTGTTTCTTGAGGTCTGCTTATTGGTTTGTTGTTGTTTTCTTTCCTTTTGTTTTGTCTTTTTTGTTCCTCACTTTTTTTATAGAAACTTAGTCTGCATTTTTATATGGTATTAGTTAGTTAGGTAGGATCTGTCACTATAAGTTCCTACCTATTTCTTGGGGGTATTTACATTATATAATTTTTGATATGGTAGAGGGTTAGTATTGCTTATATGCTATTTAGTTTAGTTTGCTTCTGATGAGTTGGTGGTGAAGGAGATAGCTCTCAGTACTGCATTGTTAAATGTAGTTGTCGTTTAGTCTACTGTGTTTTATATTATATTCGTGTGGTTAAGGGTGGACGGGTGGCGAGTTTAATTCATTCTGTTCCTACTTGTGGGAAAAGATTGAATTTGATTGACTTCTTTCTAGGGTGTGGCTGTGTATGTTTAGTGGTGGAGTAAGGCAGACGGTTTTCCTGCGACTGCCCTACTTAACATTCCAAGCCCTGTTGGTGTTAGGTGTACCGGTGTAGTTTGTATTTACATTGTCTTGCACATTCAGTAATTCTTTTGTTGTGTTTAAGTGGTGTGCTCTCTCGTTCCATCTTGCTATCTTGTAAATACGTTTGCAGGTATCCCTTGTTTTCGTTTGTGTGCAGTCACGCATTGTATATACTAATCTACCTCTGCTCAACTTTGTCTATCATCTTATTCCTCGTGACTGGGATTTTTTCGTAGTGTGGTCTTTTCATCTGTGTAGTGCTCATATTGCCAATGTAAACATTTATGTAAGATAGAGTATTAAGAATTGACATATTGTCAGAGTACAGCATCAGTGTGGGTGCCAGTAACAGACTACGGAGTAAAAAGCTGATTTATTGTCAATGTGGTACAGTGGTGTCATAGCACCAAGAAGTTTCATCAGCTAATGCTATACAACTGTCGACTATTGTAAGGGTCTTTTAGTGGATCACAAAGACTAAGTGGTCAGAAGAACCAAATCTACAGAGTAAGGAGACAGTAGCCAAGTGGCAAAGTAGGACTATAGTTGTACAAGAAGAGGTGATATGGATTATGTGTAGACAGTGAGGGGTGAGGTGGTATATACTTACATGCATATATATGTGTAAATTTGAGAAGTGATATCAATATTTACTATCATTACTGCATACTTTGTAAGCAGAGAGTTATCTGTTGATATAAGTGAAGTGTTTACAGTACATACGGTTGAGTAGTTGCATAGTAAGAATCTATAGCAGAAGATAATAGTGAGTATTCTGAGTGTACATCATGGACCTACAGGGTTTCATTCAGATAGGCAAAGAATGTGGGTACACCCAGAAAGAACTGATGGATTTTGCTGAAGCAAAATTTTATTCAGTTGGAAACCAGAATGCCTTAAGAGATGCTCGAGCTGAACAGCTAGAGCTAAAAAGAAGAGAATTCGAGTTACAAGAAAAGAAGATAAAAGAAGACAGATAATTTGAAGAAAAGAAGATAAAAGAAGACAGAGAATTTGAAGAAAAGAAGATAAAAGAAGACAGAGAATTTGAAGAAACGAAGATTAGAGAAGACAGAGAATTAGAATTAGAGAAGGAGAGAATGAGGATTGATAAGAAGATACAATTGAAGAGATTAGAAGTGAGTGTGAGTGGTCAGAACTCGACTCCTGGGGGGTCCCATCGTCCCTTTAGGCTGCGTCTGCCAAATTTTAATGATAAAATCGACAGTTTGGATTTTTTCCTGGAGAGGTTTGCGGCAGATTGCGTGGCCTGGAAGGCCGACAGAGCTCAATGGCCATCTCTGCTAGTGGGGCCCGCGATGGAGACTTTCTACAGCCTCCCGCTAGAAGAAAGGGCCGATTACGACAAAGTAAAGGAAAGGTTGCTCCGGAAGTTTCGTCTGACTGCTGACGGGTACCGGGCGCATTTTAGAAATGATGCCAAGCGCAGACCAAGACTTCGAGGACTTTATCTCGAAGATCAAACTTCTGCTTAATAGATGGATCGAGATGGAGGGGATAAATAAGGACTACGATGGCTTGTTAGACTTGGTGCAACGGGACAAAGTGTTGTCGTCGTGCTCAACTGGGTTGGTGGCGTTTTTCCAGGAGCGCCAGCCAAAAGACATTGAGTCCATGGCCCAATTGGGGCACCATTATGTCCTAGCCCATCTGGGCAAATCCATCCAGAAGTCGGGTCTGTCAGATGCCTTAATTGCTGGTGTCGGCAAAGTACAATGCCAACCATGGAAAGATCAGGCAGGCGAGGCAGACAGGTGCCAAGAGCAGAGGCAAGATAGGTCCTCCAGTCCCTATCGCCACGCAGAGGGAACTATGGGAACTTCCGATCTCATTGGAGTGGTCGGTCGAGTTGGCACAACTAAACAATGGAAGAGTGATAACAACGCAGGGGAGCGCCAACCGCGTAAGAACGTACGCTTCGAGGAGTCCTGGGACGAAGATCGCTTTTGGTATAAAACAAAACATTCCAAGCAGAGGAGTGGTTCCTCAGAGAGTCGATCTTCCGACTCCGATGCGCAGTCGTCACCAGCTAAAAGCCCTAGCAAGAGTCCACGCGATGAGTCAAAAAGGGAGCGCATGTGTACCAATTGTGGTGGCAGGGGTTATTATACTGACACGTGTGCTACCCCAATTGAACACGCGAATTCCGCGTTTGTTCTGGACACAGTCAACAGCGAGGACTGTGTGGGGTGTCGTCCGCTATTTAATTCGGGCGAGAATATAGTGTTGCACTGCGGACATGCGGTACCATGTCTGTCGGCGGTCCATGAGACTGGCAAGGTAGTTCTCCACAACGGCAGAGTGGAGAAGAAACCAGTCTCCATAGAAGGACACTGGGTGTACCACAATCGGGGTGCGTCGGTCGTGCATCGACGAGTCCTGCCTTACAGACAAAACTGTGAAGTGTACTACATTTGGGGGCAAAGTTGAGTCTTACCCCCAAGCGTGTAAAATGTGGACACCCCGTTCTTGTCGGGTAGAGTGAACGCATTCGTCCTCGAGGACCCAATTGCCGATTTGATTGTCGGCAATGTATGGGGAGTGCACAATGTCATGGGTGTGGCTGGAGCAGAGGCTCAGCAACACCAAAGTTCCGAGGCAGACGATCAGGTGGTCGAAGTATCACCACCTGACAAGAAAGTTCATCCGAGACGGGGTTCGCGGCAAGTGCCATGGCATGCGAATAAGAACAGTAGAGATGTTTTATAATCTTTAAAGATCATGTTGTTACTATACTATGTCATACTTTGTAATTTATGGATCATGTTAGTGATTGTCTAAGGCAATTTCTACGGTTATAGAAGTGAAATGAATGTATTGTGTTTGATAGACCAGGTGTGGAGGGTCGTTGTTATTTTTCACGACTACCAGAACCTCTTAAAGGGGGTGGATGTCATGGCGCTATTTCGCCGAAATTTCAGATTGGCCACCTTGGGTGGTTGGCAACCCTGAGAGAAGCGGTTTGTCCAGATCAGGTGACCAGACAGGAAGCGGGAACAAGTTTTGGTGCTAAAGGGAGTTCCCTCCTAGTCAGCGGCCGAGGTAGGTCGCAGATATTTTCACTCGCCAGCATTCTTGTGGTGAATGGTATGCCATGTTTGGATTATTATAGTACTTGCCATATTTCATGCTGAGTGGATTATGTGTTATCATTCTAGATGTGGATAGGATCTAGTGGACATTTTCCATAGATAGCAGAGTTGTAAAGTGTCTATGTGTTTAGAGTACCATTGGCACAGTGTTTCGCTAGTGAGCGATAGTCAGCGATAAGGTTCATTCTGTAGGGCATACTAGAATGCAGTATGTTGATAGATTGAGCTGGTAGTGAGGCAAGTTACATTGGTATTTTCGTATTGTAATTCATACGTTGTTCATGGCCGTGTGAGGCCTTTATTTGTGTGTGTATATCATATTAAAGGGCAGTACCTGTGGAAAGTGTTATCTTGCTGTGTCAGCCATTATATGTTGTGGTCGTACCTTTGGAAGGACGAGCCTTATTTATCATTAGTATTGGTGTTATTATAAATCCACAATATTAGTGGTCTTGACATATATGTATGAACATTTATGAAATTCAGATTGCAAACACTTGATCAATGAATGGTGCTTAAATTAAGAACATGAACACTTAAGAAATAAAAACCATGTGTATTTAAAAATGAAACAGCAGTATTTTAAAACATGATACTGCAGTATTTTTAAAAATGTAAACTACGGGGAACGTTTTTTTTTTTTTTTTTTTTACTAAAAAGTATGAGACAGGATTTTTCAAAAATACAGGACATGACAAATTGGTGACCTCTCATAAAAGGTCCACGTCATGAGAATGACAGGAAAATGGAAGGTTTGGTTTGGTTTTAAGGACTATCTTCATTGCACACGGACAACTCCATCAGTGCTCCGATCTCCCTCCTTAGATCACACAAGGAAGATCTCAGCACAGTGTACAAACTCTGTAGCACCGGCGAGAATCTCAAAGTGTGTATATGGGAATCACACATTCTATAAATATTTTTGTGGTGGGTAGGTTTATAATTTTTTAATTTCTGCCAGGGCAGCGGCCTAATGGCCTACTCTTTACAATTTTTGGGTTTTTAATGTGCGCAACTTGCACACGGAACCTCTATTTTTTCACCCTTGGCTAGGCATTCAATCTCACTACCCAGGAGACCAGGGGTGAATATGCAATCATTTGGACCATTGGTTATGAAAAATAATTTCCATAAATTATATTCCCTCTACTGGGAATCGAACATAGTACCTCTAAAATGGAAGGAGTTTTACATAAATGAAATCCATTAATATAGAGTTGTTCAATAATATCTGCTTCTTACCTTTTTTTGTTTTTTTAAATAGGAGTTTTGCCTAATTTTGGCAAGGTGTTCCCTGTTATAAGCCCAGACACAAAGTATGTCAGTTATTGTAAGACGCACATCCAAATATAATGGACCATGTGGTCTGGTATAACATATTAGATATAGCTGTTGCTTACTTACCTGCTTCTAGATAGACATGAGCAAAATCTAATGGCCAGAGCCTCAAGAAACCATCATCAGATCCCGTCACACAAAATGTCTCATTTAGATGCATGGAGTTGATGGACAAGGTATCACCTGCAGTAAACAAAGGTTGGTAATGACATCAGCGAACAGAGAATTTCTTGATTAACAGGAAAGCTTCAGCTTTTAAGCACTGTAGGAATATTCAGTCTTCCTCCTAAGCTAAGCATTGGTTAATGTGATGGCGGATCTCTTTGAATTGTCAGTATTGCAAATAGTTAGAGTGGTTGCTTCTTGAGGCAAGGCAACTGGGTTTGAAACCAAGTCAAACCACGCTCCAGACTGCCCAGCTGTAAAAATGAGTATCTGAATCTGCTCCTGGGTTAGGGCAGGCACAGGCAGTAATGAAGGGAACTAGTAACCCCACTTCATAAAGCTGGGACCTAGTGCAGTTCACTTCCCTTCAGCAACATACCTTTTATTTACTTTTCTTACATACTGGTAATCAGCATGAATTTTGGCCATTTTTAGGAAGGTTGAAAACTAGACCCATTACATATCCATTACATAACCATTGCATATCCATTACATAGCCAAAGACCACATTTCTATGGCTGATGATGGCATGCTGCGTGGAAGTGTGACAAACATCTAAATTAAAAAAAAAAAATAAAAAAAAATTACAGGTTGTAAGTTGTACCTGTTGAAGTGTGATGTCACTGCAGTATGTTACATCTGCCCAGATGCCTACATCACTTATCAATTGAAACCATACTTTGATTTATTGTATTGAAGTAAATGTCACCAGTAGATATTTTCTCTATTTTAATCAGTGTATTAGCTCAGCTCTATAGCTATATTAGTTGTTTCATCTTTGATGTAAAATTATTATGGCATACATATATTTTATTTAAGAGACTTTAAACAACATGAGACAAATACTAACATCTAAAAAAATAACTACAAATTAAAACTAAGAGTCATCAAGTGTTATGTCCACTCTTCATTACTCTGCAGAAGGGTTTCTCAACCTGGGTTCCATGACAGGTCACTAGGGGTTCCGCAAGTCTTGTGTAAAACTATGTCTTAGGCTATTTTTTTATTCATATTGCTTTGGCCTGTGGTTTTTAGTGGCTAGAGTATTTAACAAAGTCATTAAATTTTCATGTTGTACATAACATTAATTAAAAACAATTTACAATCTTTATTTAAATTAAATCTACCTATCCGACTATAGCAGAAATAAGATCATACAAGCTAAACTGTCACTTACACACACACATCATCCCATGAGAGATACATTAACAAAAATATATATCACTATATGTATCCTGTCCGCACCACAATTTTTTTAAAACAAAGTTTCCTAAGTTATGCAAATACTGAATTAATAATTTGATTATGACCACAGCAGAGTCTCTGTCAAGTCTTTCTTGTCTCAAGTCGAGTTGAGCAGCTAACAAAAACTTTCAAGCTCTGTTTTGAGTCAAGTCTCTGTGGTGACGTAAGTCTACATCACTGACATAGGCAGGTCCAGATTCAAGGAAAGCTGCTATTAAAAATCTCTTGAGTCAAGTCGCTGTGGTAACGTAAGTTTGACTCTAAATTTGAGTCAATAGACTCAAGTTAAGTCGCTATGGTGACATTTTAAGTTAGATTTGACGGACTCCAGTCGACAACACTGATAATGACTAGTTAATATCTTACATTGATAGCAAAAATAAAACCCACCTGATTCTGATCCATTCTTTATCTTTTTCTCTCTCTTAGGTTTATTTTTGAGAGGCAACAATCTCCTTACATGATGGACACTCAGCTTATTAAAATCCAGTTCAAAGATATGACCAGATTTTGTACAGCTATAGCTGTGAAAAGAAGTGCTTATAATAAGTTCACACTTCAAATACAATTTTCTAGTAGCAAAAATAAATATACTTTTTCCATACATTAAAAACTCTCTAGTTGAAGTTTACATTTACTCTCATACTATTATTAGATACACTCGTGAGTTACTGGGGGTGAATGGGAAGCAAAGAATAGTAATACTGTACCCTACCAGCCTATTGGTACATCTTCTTGTCTGTTTTATTTCTGTGACACTATTCTTTATTTTACTGTGACATTCTAGTAATGATTCTTCTTCTTTGTACACTCTCAGATGTCCACTTGAATGTTTTCAAAGAAAGCAGTAGTCAGTTTGAGGCTATTTGAATCTCCATAGAGCTTTTCCACGAATGGTACTGGTGTTGGCTATATGCGCTTTCTCTGTTCCGCATATGTTGGGCAACTTTGTAGTAGATTTTCAGCAGTCATTTTATCAGTGCCACAGTTACACTAATTGGTAGTTCCTATCTTTAGCTTGTTGAATAGATGGTATCTCAATCTGTTGTGGCCAGTGCAGAGTCTGAAGGTTACCACTTGTTCTCTTCTGTTGAGCTGGTAGTATGCATCAATTTGTGTGTGACCTGGATGCTCTACATCCCATTTGTTTCTATATCTGATTCTGATAAAACTCTTTGCCTCCTCGAAAGATATGCTTGCGTCAGGCTGAGGTATACTACCTTCCTTTGCCAATCTGTCAGCCTCTTCATTGCCGATGATGTTACAATGAGATGGGATCCATTGGATCACAACACTTTTGAATCGCTGACAAAGTTGGTGGAGCACTATTCGGAGGTCATCCAGGTCTGTATTATTTTGGCTTTTCAATGCTGCAATTACTGACTGTGATTCGGTAAAGAAAGCAACGTCTCTCTGTGCTTTCCTCTGTCATTATAACCTCTGCTGCAGTTTTCAAGGCCTCTGCCTCTGCTCTGAAGTTACTTGAGAATTGTCCTGTTGCTACCGACAGCTTTTTTTGTGCACCAGCGCTTAAGGTCAGAAAGACATCATCTTCTGTTACATTTGTTGCTGATCCATCTGTGTATGCATGGGTGCAGGTGTTGCATGGGCATTGTTTCTCTATGTATTTTGTTGCTATGTTGCAGTCTGGCTCTTTTTTCTTTCAATTCCAGGAATGTTTTCTTTCATTTCTGGGAAACGATTCAAATCTACTTAAATTTAATCAGAGTGTCTAGCTTAACTTACCTTATCACCATTATTAATGAATGATCAGCATCTCAACAAACAACTACTTTATGATGCTGTGTCAAATGTTATAATATTAGCCAAGGTCCAAGATCAAACACATACAAATTTATTTTATCAAGCACAACTTGGTAAATGGTCAAATAAAATATTATAACCTGTAACACCATTAACACATTTGTGTCCATGTTTCTAAGGCAGAAAGAAAAAGAAAGAAATTAATAACATTTAAAAAAAAAAAAAAACTTACATCAGCTTATTCTCTGGCTCACTGTCCAAATGAGGTGATGACTCGAAGCAGACATCAGTAAATTCCATGGCGTGATACTCTCCCAAATTAAATGGAGCTGATCTCAGTGCACCTTCTTTGATTCTCCAAAGACGAACATTATCTCGGCCACATGACACCATTCTGATAAAAAAGAATTATTAGAACAACTAACTGTAGTATATATTGTTAATAAGACTTTGGAATAAACAGAATATTATACGAGGAAAAATGTGTCTACGACAACCACAGAAATTGAAAAAAAAAAAACCGGGGTAACTGAACAAAACCGCAAGAACTTCACCTGGTTTATAATTTATGCATTTATACAGTAGCACATGTGATGAACAGAGGACACAAGAAATCTATATAATAAATATACAGGGTGTTTTAAAATTATGTAAACATACTTTTTCTATATCATCCATACATAATTTTAGTAAACAATTTTCATAATAAACTAAAATTAGGCAAGATGTTCAAAGCCCCTGGCTTAACAAGGGTATACTAGCGACATCTATCTTCAACAGTTTTACATTCTATGGAGCAGAAGTCAAGTGAAATTTTTTTGTGCTTCCTGATTTGAAACTCAATTGTGTGCTCTCCATCCTTTCTATTAGTGTTTTTTTCTTTTCTTTATACTTACTTAGTCGTCCCCTTCTACCATGAGATTTATAAAAATCTTTATGTTATTTAGCTTTAAAATAAAATGAAATGTCCTAAAACTCTGTTCACTGTTCATGAAATATTCCTTTTTAATGTGTATATTTAATTTTGAAACAATGTAGCAACATGAAATCACTGAAACAACAAATATGCTGTAAAAAAATATATGATGGGAATGAAAGTTCACATACTTATGGTAAAAAAAGGAGTTACAAGAAGTCTACAAAACAAAAATGTGACAAAATGGGATGAACTAAAAACAATAACATTAAAAATATGACGAAATGTACAAGAAATCTGTTTTCCTCAAAACATACAAAGGAAAATAATAGAAGAAGTGGTAAAAACACTATAGGCACGTAGATTTTAAGCAAATATACACCTTCTGCAATTATATAAACCAAGGGTTTCCCAATTTCAAAGAAAAAAAATTAATAACTTATCCAGCATGATATATCTAGACTAGTCAGGACACTTACTTAGTATCATCAAATGGTGCAATGATTATTCGAGAGATATCTACATCAGTATGAGCTTTTGCCATCACAGATATCTCTCTATGTTTGGCCACTTTTGATGTGTTCCAGATGACCACCATCTGCCACATAAGATTTGAAATTAAAACATTAAAAAACAAACAAAACACAGATTAAAATGATCAATACATATAGGAGACATGTTAACTTCAAATCCACTGTAAAAGCATGATTACTGGGATCTTGTATCAAGCAACCAAAATAAAGTCTAAATTGTTTTTAAAAAAAAAACATGACATATATGATCCAAAGTTATTATTTTACAATACATTTCTATTTAAACTCTATAATTCTGAGGTTTATAATTTCGAATATGTAAAAAACAGCAAGAAGGATAAAAGGTAGTCCCATATCAGCCACTGCTGAAGTGGAGTGAAGTGTAAGAGACTTCACTATACCAAGTCCAGCATCGAGAGGTGGGATGACCAATTCCCTTCCTCTCTGCCTTTTCCTTCCCTAACTCAAGTACAAAGTCCGGTACACATTTACAGCTGGGTAGACTGAAGCGTGTCGATACCGTGAATCGAAACCGGCACCTTTGCCGCGAGAGACCAGCGCTCTAACCACTCTGTCAATCGGACGCTCAAGAAGGGTATACTTGCAAAAAAAAAAAATCACAACTTATTACCTCTGAACATACAATGCCCGTGAAGCCACTTGAGAAAGGGAATGGGTAAACAAAAAAAAAAAAAACAAGCATATTAAGGTTTTATAAATTTCTCATCAATATTTCAAAATAAGTTTGGTGAGGTTCCTGGGGATCTGTGAGGAGACAATGAAAGAACAGACCTAGTGCACCCTCAGGCATGATGTAAAGGTGTGACTAATATGAGCTTGTGCATGAGGCTGGCAAACTCATCTGCCACAGAAACCACTGCAAGAATTTGTGTTTCATGGACTTCCTCAAGATGCCAGATGTAGTGGTGTCCTCAAGATGCCAGATGTAGTGGTGTCCTCAAGATGCCAGATGTAGTGGTGTCCTCAAGATGCCAGATGTAGTGGTGTCCTCAAGATGCCAGATGTAGTGGTGTCCTCAAGATGCCAGATGTAGTGGTGTCCTCAAGATGCCAGATGTAGTGGTGTCCTCAAGATGCCAGATGTAGTGGTGTCCTCAAGATGCCAGATGTAGTGGTGTCCTCAAGATGCCAGATGTAGTGGTGTCCTCAAGATGCCAGATGTAGTGGTGTCCTCAAGATGCCAGATGTAGTGGTGTCCTCCAGATGCCAGATGTAGTGGTGTCCTCAAGATGCCAGATGTAGTGGTGTCCTCAAGATGCCAGATGTAGTGGTGTCCTCAAGATGCCAGATGTAGTGGTGTCCTCAAGATGCCAGATGTAGTGGTGTCCTCAAGATGCCAGATGTAGTGGTGTCCTCAAGATGCCAGATGTAGTGGTGTCCTCAAGATGCCAGATGTAGTGGTGTCCTCAAGATGCCAGATGTAGTGGTGTCTCTATGCTCCATAAGTAGTGAAAAAGTTGATGACGATTAAAAAAAAGTTGTATAACATTATACTTTCTCTACAATAACAACTTGCAATGCTTTTTATACGTTGCATGATCTTATGTCTTTAATGCAAGCAAGTTCATAAATTCTTAACCGCAATATAGATGTGGTGTGGTACTGTGATTTTATTTTTCAATAGGTCCCATTTGTCCTCTCTAGATAATTATTTATGTTGTTATGAGACCATTCTTCTTCTCCCTGTAATTTTGTTCTATAACTAATTGAGTTTAGTCTTCTTCTCTTGGTAATTAATTGCGTTTTCTGGAGGGATTACTGTAGAGTTTAAGTTTATACTCGCACCAGTTTTCTTTTCTCTAAAGAAATTGCGTACAAGTAGTTGTATTTCCTTTGTTAAATTAATTGCGGTCATTTTATTGTATTTACTAGGCTTTGTAGTTATTTTAGGCTCCTACCCAGGTAAATTGGAGGTGGGTGTGAAAAAGCACTACCCAGGTACTTAAAACTGGCGCTCGGATCGAATTAAAGTAAATTTTGCTCACACGGTCGTTGTAACATTATCTTACATGACGCAATTTTTGGACGCGCGGTAGAGGTAATAATATGAGTCATGAGTAGCTTGCTTTATCATTGGGGGATTTCAATAGTTTATGAAATGCAGGAATATTACTGGTTTAAGAGCAACGCCAAGCGATGACGTAGGGCGTGGGATCCCTTGGATAAATAACAGGGTAAATCATTAGCGGGTCTCTTTTGCCTCCAGGAATTCAGCCGTGTAAACAAAGTCCTTTTCGACTGCTCTTAAAGTGGGAAATTCGATTTTGGGTATGTTCATATTTTAGTTTAGCGTGGTACTTATAATTCGATTCTTAATAGAACCTTAGCACGATAACGTAAGTTTCTCTTCAGGGAGTTAAATTAACTTTTATATAAACGAAAGCGCCATCAATTACTATCTTAGAGATAAAATGTAAATTTAAGTATGCATATAATGTTTTTCAAAGAGTTGCTCAGCCTAGGAACTGCCCAACATCACGCAAGAAACCAAGTAAACGAGCAGGAGAAATGAGCATTAGGACCTACAAGCTGAGAGAGCCAGAAATTGAGACCAGATATCGGGGGCTTATTGCTACAGCAGTGAGCAACACAGAAGAACGACCTGATGACTTGGAAACCCTCTGGAATAAATTCAAGGATATCATAGGGGCGGCTGCTGCGGGGGCGTGCGGTGAGGTCCGGCTTGGGAGCCAGAGAGGGAGGACGCCTTGGTGGACAGGGGAAGTCAGGGAGAGAATGGGGGAGAAGAGGATGGCATGGAAACAATGCTTGGGAGCTGAAGACACAGCGGGACGGGTGGAAAAATATAGAGAGTGTGTGACACTCAGAACGGAGGCTGAGGGCAAGGTGCTGGCGGCGGAACAGAGGTCCTGGGGGGAGTTTGGAGAGAGGCTGGGGAAGGGTGCGCGGGAAGACCGGAGGTTGTTCTATGGGACCCTGGGGAATGTGGGGAGGGAGAGGCAATGCCCTCTCGGGTTTATAAAGGACAGGCGGGGCGGGTTGCTTGCTGCCCCGAGGGAAGTAATGGAAAGATGGAAAGAGTGTTTCTCGGGGCTCCTGGATGGTGAGCATGGTGGGGCATCGGAGGTGATGGCCACTGGCACAGAGGAGAGGGCCAATGATGGTGGGGATGACATGGGGATGGAGGGGCTGGGGGCAGCGCTGGAGAGGATCGGGATGGGCGGGGCAGCAGGGCATGATGGTGTGGCACCAGAGGTGGTTGAGTGCATGGGAGCATCAGGCGACCTATTACTCTTGAAGGTCCTACAGGCAGCGTGGTGCGGCAGGACCGTGCCGGGGGATTGGGAGATTGCCATCGTGGCACCAATTTTCAGAGGGGGTGACGGTCGACGGTGTGGAAACCATAGAGGCATATCCCTTCCAGGGTTCATAGCAAATTTCTTCAAGCATTTTCCAGGCTTTTTCCAGGTTTTTCCAGGTCCAGCACGTGATTTTCAAGGATGGGAAACTCTAATATTTTCTTCATCTAATTTTCTCAGATATAATTATCACTTTGCTGACCAGCAATCCGGAGCATTACCGTCTCCCATTACCAAGGGTGTTTGCAGATTTCTTTAAAAAGAACCTTTTTTTTTAAAAAATTCATAAAAGATTGAAAAACAGACATCTTTTCCCAGTTTTTAGCGAATTTGTTCAACGTCAGCGCAATAAAATGTTAGTGACATGGATGTCAATGAATAAAATAAGCTTGATTGACATATTGATTTAATGATTAACGTATATCAACATAAAAGGCTAACAAAAATTGTGAATAAAATGCAAAAAAAACTATTTTTCGTGTTTGTCTTTTTTGAATGTATTCTGCGTCTGTGGCATGACAATGAGCGTTTGTAAATGTTTGAGTAGCTATGTACCTCTAGTTGGAGTCTGAGCTGCTTCCTTTATTAACTGGGATTGAAGTTGTAGCTGTAGGCCTCTGCAAGAGTCTGTCTGGATCGTTGATAATCCTTGACTGTGTGGTATAACTTGAAGCAGAATATCAGGCATAGAGGTACATTGCAATCTGGGCAGTACATGCAAGTCTGGCTTCTGTTCCCTGCAGCCTTACACACTTTACAGTCTGGTTTGTACCTTGTCCTTTCATATTTATCAATAAAGTGGTGCTCAGTAAGTCGTGTTGTTGTGACCTGTGGTTTTGAAGGTGTCACATTACGTCGAAGAATAGCAGGTTCAATAAGAGTCATACTGACATCCTGATCTTTGCTTTGATCTTTTTTTTGTAGAGTTGGCAGTGTTGTAGGTTATGTGCCCATTGACCAGGGCAGTTTCAACTAAGAAATGATATAAAAATAGGATATGTGTGGGTAGGGGTAGCTTGCACCTAGTTGGCTGAAGTAGTCGACACCTCCCATACTTTTGCTGTATTTTTCTGCAAGCAAAGGCTTCTGAATTGTTCTGCCCTAAAGAATTTGTCTTTCTGTCTTGTTTATATTATCATTGGAGTGAACAGTAGATATAAGGTTAAATCTTTTCATATCATGCCAGGTGACTGTCGGCATGCCTTATCTTCTGTCGCACAAAACACAGGATGATTTGTCTTTTTCAATTTGAGTTGTTTTTTTTCTTCAATGCTACAGGAAAATGCTTCCTATTTTCAGCTACTGTTCCAAATGCACCAATCTGAATTTCAGGTCTTGAAATAAAGCTGAAGGCTGAATAAAAACTACCACAGAAGAGAATATGTCCCTTGTTGCGTATGAAATTTGAATTAAAACTATGGTGACTTTTCACTGAAAAAAGAGTCCAAATAATCTCAGCTCTGAGAGTTTCTTCCTTGGTCACAAATGATGTCACATCTGTAGGTCTCCTAATAGTGTTAGATGTTTTTGACGTGTCCGAGGGAGTAGTGTTAGATGGTTTTGATATTTCTGAGGGAAAAACTGCTCCTTAGGGTTGTGTTCTTTTCTGTTTAAAAAACAAAAAAAAAATGGAACACACAAATAACTTATAAGTAGGCCTAAGCTATGTATATTTACCAAGTCAAAGTTCTAAACGCATGAATAATATAGTCAAACAATATTTAACTAGAACAAAAGTTAATATATAGTAATTGGGAGGGTGAAGATATGATGATATCCTTATAACACTTATGATAAGTGAAAATCTATTAAATATCTAACTGGAAACATCAGGCTTTTACACACACACACACCCCCTCCCCATCTTTACTATTTTTGTTTGATTTTTTTTTGTTGGGGTTTGTTTTGTTTTATCGTTTCTGTTTGTTTCGATTAAAAATTTTTTTTTTTAAATTATTTAAAAAATTTTAAATAACATAGGTCTATGCACAAAATTGGTAATTTTCATTTACCCTAATTACAGTGATTTGACAGATGTGACGCCACTTTCATGTATCGGCGGTTATTCATGTTATCTGGAACTGAAAACATGTAGGCCTAGGCATATCCTAATTATAACCCTGCAGAGCAGAACGGGATATGTCTCTTCATCATAAATATAATGAAAAAGCATTCAAAATATATTTATTTCCCAAAAATGAGGTGAAATGAACAGTGGGACACGTCTGATAACAGAGTAGGCTATAGGATATGGAATCGCCATCAATTTCTATTCTTGACCATCTCAAACTGTGTCAAACATATTCTCGTTAGCAGTTGTAAACCAAGAAATTTCATTCAAACACTAATTTTGGCCATGGTTAAAAATAACTGTAAATAGGCCTACATTGTAAATTACGGCCGCAAGTACAGTAGGCCTATCTATAAACCACACTTAGCCTATGTAAATATGTTTTATAAATGAATTTATTACTTACCTCAGTTGAAATGAACGATTTAATACAACATGAATGCGTAGAGACAAGTTCTTGGTGTTGTTGTTGTTTTGTTTTTTTTTAAGTTTTGGCGAGGCGCGTTCCGTTCAACCTAGTCGGTTATATTAGGGCGCATATCCAAATATAAAAGGCCCTTAGGTCTGAGGTTATAAATACATTTTTTCCCAGTCGTGGGTTTTTGCTCCGCAGTGAATATGTGTAGTTATGTGTCCTTTCGTAGCAGTTAGGGTTAGGTTTAGTATTAGAGTTAGGATTTGGGTTAGCGTTAACCCTAATCCTAACCTTAATACTAAATCTAACCCTAACTGTTACGATACAAGACATAACTACACATATTCACTGCGGAGCAAAAACCCACGAGTAATAGGAAATTACCGCTTTTGAGTAACAACAGACACGCACGCTAAAAATAAATCTGCTTCACATCGTTAACGCAATTCGCCGAAAACGCAAATCGCCGAAAACACGAACCGCCGAAAACGTCTGGAAATGGATTTTGTGTCCAAAGGGAAGTAAAAATTCTGCGGTAACTGAAGTTTAACGAAAAATACCATCAATAACCGAAAAGTGGAAAACTTCCGATTTTAAATATTTTTTTAAGGTCCGATGCGGGAAATTCAAGGCTGTTAGCCATTTTTCCAGGCTTTTCAAGGCCTGGAATTTTAATTTTCGTTTTCCAGGTTTTTCAAGGTCGCTACGAACCCTGCCCTTCTCAGTGTCCCTGGTGAGGTCTACTCTGGAGTCCTGGGGCGGGGACTCCGACGCCTGGCTGGGCCACAGTTGGATGGGGTCCAGTGCGGATTCCGAGCGGGCCGGGGTGCTCGAGACCTGGTCTTCGCACTCGGACGGCTGGGTGAAGGGGCCCTTGGGTATAAGAGTGAGATCCATCTTTGTTTCGTGGGTCTGGAGGGGGCGTTTGGCGGGGTCCCCTGGGGCAAACTTTGGGACTGTTTGGCAGGGAGGGATATTCCGGCACCTCTGATTCATGCTATACAGAGCTTCTACAAGTCTTGCAGAAATTATGTGAGGACAGCAAACCATGGGTCAGAAGAGTTCAGGACCACCGCTGGTGTGGGACGGGGTGATATCCTGTCACCTTACCTCTTCATACTCCTTATGGACGATGTCATCAAGGCATGTAGGGAGAGAACGGGAGAGTGTTCAGTGGGGTGCTGGAGGATGGGACAGGTCTGTATTTCGGAGCTGGCATTTGCTGATGATGTTGCCCTGGTTGCTGAATCGGAGGCACATCTCCAATCCAACCTGCAAGTCTGGAAGGAAGAGCTGGAGAAGAGAGGGATGGTCATAAGCAGCTCTAAAACAAAATCCCTGGTGATATCACGAGAAGAAAGAAAACATCAGATTAAGTTGGGAGAACAGGTCCTGGAGCAGGTCGACCACTTTAAATATCTCAGAGCTATTATAGACCGAAAGGGAGGCATCAAAGAAGAGTTGGCCACTCGAAAAGCAGCGGCTGGGAGACTTTTTCAGGCCATAAATCGTGGATTCCTCAGCAAGAAAGAGGTTGGTGGGAAAACGAGGATGGCTGTGTGCCGCTCCGCCTGTGTCCCGGTCTTGACGTGTGGATGCGAGTCGTGGGCGGTGGCTGCAGCCCACAGGGGCCAGATCCAGGCCTCAGGGGTGAGGTGTCTGAGGAAGGTGGTTGGGGTGACGGGAGGAGACATGATCCGCAACCAGACGATCCGTCAAGGCCTAGAATCCCATCCGCTGCAGACCCAAATAGAACAGTCCCAACTGGGATGGTTTGGCCGTGTCTGCAGAGTGGGAGAGGATCGGCTACCACGACAGGCATGGGAAACAAAGAGCCAGGGATCCAGACCTCCAGGACGACCCAGAGTCCGCTGGGAGGACAACATTAGACAATCTTTGAAGGACCGAGGACTAGAATGGAACCAGGCCAGGAAGAAGACAGCTGATAGAATGGTCTGGCGCTCTCTCTTCCAAACCTCTACACCTCACGGTAGAAGAGGAATGACTAAGTAAGTAAGTAAGTATATAATGTTTTTCTAGGTTAAGCTAGTTCGATCTTTGGTTGTTGGGGTAGCTTTGTGATATTATCTGTGTGAGTATAGCGTTTAGATACGTGGGCGCTCTGTTATAGGTAATTGGTGGACTGGGAAAATCGCAATGCGATTATGATAGGGGCAGAGTAGATACACGGGCGTAATTGTGTACTTTTAATTAATTAGGGCTATTACTTTGTTATATAGTCAGAAGACAGGGGTGTACTTAATATTTCCTTATCTGTTGATCTATAATATTTGCAGCGTAAATACGCTTGCGAAATTAATTGTATAAGGTTAAGTACTTAGGCTTTATCAATACGGTAATTGCGAGGGTCTGATATATATATAGGTAACCTCGATTTGTTTATAATTTTTGCAGCATAAATATGCTAGTGTAATTTGTGTACGTTATTTTATTGTGCATTTTATTGTTGTGTAGTCAGAAGACAAGAGATGTAATTAATATTACTGAGATGGGATTTCATCTTTCCTAGTTTTATATTGTGTAAGGTGATGAGCATCAAAAGTCAGCCTGTAAAAAGAAAGTAGGGCTAGAAATTTAATACAGGAGTTTCCCTCAGTTTGAATTGTTGTGACTCCGTAGCTAGATGGGCGTAACAAAAGATTTAGGTCAGCCGTGTCTGGGAGTTTTATTACCAGACCGATGTTTACGTTGAAACGGGGTAGAGAGATCACAGATGGAATTGTATGGGAGGCTGACTTTGGGGCATAAATATTTAATTATCGCTGTGCATAGTTGAGTAGGGGATTGATGGGAGCAGTATTTATTTAGGTGGTTATATGCTATGGTTGAGATTTATTGGAAGTTGTTGTGCATTAGTTGTTATTTGTATTGTTTTCAGCAGTTTCACGGCACAAATTGGGAGGGGTAACCTGCCTTCCAATTTACAACTGAAAGTTGTCGTCTCAGGAGCCGAGGGCTCGAGATATTGCCAGAGATGAAGAGCACTGGTGACGTGGTGGTTACCGGCGCCAAGTACATCTGCAGCAGTAAAAAGAAGCAGTTCAATTGCAGTGAAGCATTCTTCAGAGTGAACAGATTTCCAAAAAAAAAAAAATAAATCCCGAGCTCTAAGCTCATATCCACACACCGAAACAAAGGCGCGTGGCCTGGTGTTGTCGTTTAAAATTCGGTCATAATAAAACCGACGGCCCTAAACCCAAAGAGGGGTAACAGGGCAAGTGAATTAAGTTTCGTCAGTAGTGAAGCAGCTACATTACAAGTCAAGTATCCAGTCTAAAAAGAACCCAAGTCATCAGCTACAATATTCGTTTTGGAGGAGAGAGGGTCAAAATTCCTTCCAAATGCACTAGAGAGAGAAGAGGCGTAGCGGAGAAGCCTCTCAGTAGGAACCAGGAGTGTCAGACAGACACTGAACAGAGACATACGAGGGGCGTTCAGAAAGTAATGCACCACATCGTTTTTCTCAGGAGCTGTTTATTCAAAAAGCATGAAATTTATACACAATATACATGGATATGTCATGTAAACATCGGTATTATTCAACATAATCCCCATCAATTTGTACGGCTTTATGCCAGCGCGAAACAAGTGCATGTATTCCTAGCCCGTACCAGATTTTGTCTTGATCATGTAGCCATTTCTTCGCTGCATGAATCACTCCTTCATCATCTTCAAACCTTGTCCCACGGAGTGCATCTTTAAGTGGACCAAATAAATGAAAATCAGAGGGTGCCAAATCGGGACTATAGGGTGGATGGGGTAGTACAGTCCAACCCAATTTGGTGATTGCTTCCCGTGTTGCCATACTGATGTGAGGTCGCGCATTGTCGTGAAGGAGAAGCAGGTCTGCTGGATTCTTGTGCGGCCGAACTCTGCGAAAACGTTGACTGAGTTTTTTCAATGTCTTAATGTAAGTTTGCGAATTGATTGTCTCTCCTCTTGGCATAACGTCCACAAGAATAACACCTTCAATGTCTCAACAGACAGTGATCATGACCTTTCCAGCTGAAGGAATTGTCTTGAATTTCTTTCTTCGTGGTGATTGCGGATGATGCCACTCCATTGACTGTCTTTTTGTCTCAGGTTAAAAATGATGTGCCCAGGTTTCGTCACCTGTAACGATCTTAGCCAAAAAGTTCTCTCCATCAGCATTGAAACGCTCCAACAATTCAGAATAAATTGCTTTCCTTTGCAATCGGTGGTCATTTGTGAGACTTCGATGAACCCATCTTGCACAAACCTTAGAAAATCTGAGAGTTTTTATAACTGCATTTGCGCTACCAATGCTGACTGACAGCTGTAAGGCCAATTGTTGAGTAGTGATTCGCCTATCAGTAAGAATAATGCTCTCAGCGCATTTCAACATTTCTGCGTTGGTGGCTGTGGCAGGACGTCCACAGCGCGGCCGATCAAGCAGCTCCATATCTCCACTTCCTGATTCTTTGAGTCTCTGAACCCAGCGACTGACTGTACTCCTGTCGACTGCAAAACTTCCATACACATCACATAGACGCTTGTGAATGTTCACAACAGTTTCCTTCTCTGCAACGAGAAATTCTATCACAATTCGCTGCTTATAACGCAAGTTGCTAACACGCTCCATTTCAACGGTTTAGGGCAGCTGTATTATTTGGCCGATTGCTGTGCAATTTGGTGCATACAATTGGCACATGCCATATTTGAAGTGTGTAAAATTTCATGCTTCTATCTTCATTATTAGCTGAGAAAAACGATGTGGTGCATTACTTTCTGAACGCCCCTCGTACTTATAAATTAGTCATTCAGATTGTGTAGGACTTTGAAAACTTCAAATCAGCTTTCGGTGTAGGCAGTTAGTTAGGTCTACAGCTAGACAGTGGTGTTAGTTAGTAGCGTGTATATCGCCTACAGCGTTTGTAGCTGTGTAGGCAGTTAATTTAGTCATCATCAGTAGGACAGTGACAGTGGTAACCTTAGGATAGTTAGTAGTGGTGGCTCTGAAGTTAGAGATCCCACCGAGTAAATTTGTTTAACCCTTAACTTTCTTTCCTGCAGGTTGAGGGGAGGGTGACATTGTGGGTTTTCCATTTGTAATCATTTTAATTGTTTGTTCTTTTTCAGGTGTGCGAACACACACTTTATTTATTTGATATGTACTTATTTTTGTGGTGTAAATAAACTATAAACTTCATACTGGATCAGTCTCTCTCTCTCTCTCTCTCTCTCTCTCTCTATATATATATATATATATATATATATATATATATATATATATATATATATATATATATATATATATATATATATATATATATATATATATATATCGAACTATACTGTACGTATATATTTGTCTGTATAGTGTGTCTGTGGTCTTAGTTAAACCTTATCTCCTTTTTTTTTAAAGGTAGTCAGAGGGGGTGAGTCTATAGCTATTATTGAAGTCACGAGTGGCGAGGGAGAATCAATCTAGGTTCTCACCCTCGGAGCCAATAGTCTCATCTTTCCACAGTCACTGTCATTTAACATTAAAATCTATCTTCTCAGTCTTTTATCATACTAGGGTCTTGTCTTACACTCAGACATAACTCTATACTTAAATCCACTTCGTGACAATAGATACATAAAATTTCTGGATGCATGTTATGAATGAGGTCATCACGAGGTAAATTACATGTATTAGCCAATGAATCAATGCCCTTCAGCTCTCCAAGGAGAGTCCTTCTGTCACGTGACATCAGCTCAAGTTCTTTTCACATCTTCCTCATCATTTTCACGCCTGTCTCTCCAGGTGTTTTTTGTTTTACCTCTGTTTCTCTTAAACGGGGGAATTCCAGAACAAGGACTGCCTTGTAATTCTATCAATAGGTTTCCTCATTGTGTGTCCTATCCATTGCCAGTGTCTTCTTCTCCTCTCTTGTTCCACTGGCACTTGTCATCAGTTCCACATTAGTGATCTTGTCTTACTATTTCAATTCTTCTATTCTTAGCAAACACCCATTTATAAAAGTCTGTAGCTTTTTGGTTGTTGTTTTTATTGTTCTCCATGTTTCAGAACCATACAATAGGACTAACTTGACATTTGAGTTGAAGGTTCTTATTTTCGTGGTTGACTTATTTCTCTTTATCACCATGTTCCCCAATACAATGAAAGCTCCTCTTGCTTTTTTGCATTAGAAGCCAGTGTGGATATTTATAATTGCAGTTTCTTAAAGAGTTAAGAAACTGCCATTTCAAAACACACCTTTTTGTTCCTAGTGACAAATAAGTATGTCACAACACACCAGGTGCAAACCCTTGTGTTAAAATATGCAATATAATCACTTCTGTTCAGAAAAATCTGCTACTTATCAAATAGTGTTTCAATCATTTCGAATGGCTCCTAGTCTGACACTTGATGGTATAAATATCTTAAACTATTAATATTGAAAAAAGAAAAGTAAAAAAACAAAATGAAAAGAAATTAATTATGAAATGCAAGTAGGTAATTCATTATCATTATGTGTCTTCCCTCTATATCCAATCAACAAAGAATCTATACTTCTCTGTCTTTTAGAACTGTTCTCTTAAAAAGGCATCATTTTTTCTAATTCTCTAGTTCTCAAAATTCTACATCTCAGCAAGATTCTCTAACAGAGAAAAACAAATTTTAAAAAGTTTATTCTTGGTGCTCCAAGCTACTCAAGTTCTTTGCTGCAAAAACATTACTTATTTCTATTTTTGATGGGTCCTCTCATTTTTTGTTTGTTAATTTGCAGTACTCTTACAGCCATGATGTGTGCGTGTTTTTTTTTTTATCTGACCCATCTTCTTCTTGGATATCCTCATGGCTTTGTACTTTTTATTTCTTCTACACTGACTTTCTTTGTCTCATATTTTTTATCAATCTGTACATTTTCTCTCTCTCACTCCATAAAATTTTTTTTTAAATATATAGATTGTTTCCCCCCATTAAAAGTACTTTGAACAAAATAATGTGTATGTCTTACATTTTTACCATGTCCATCTTTGCCAACTCCACACAGCAAAACACCTTTGGATGAGAAACTATAAGGAAACACAAAATTAAAACAAAAAAGGGACACAGCTGAAACAAAAAATGATAATTAAGAAGAGCAACAGACAGAAGTCTTAACATGTGAATGGATTAGAAATTTTTTTTTAAAAAGGTATGTAAAATTAAAAACAACATACAAGTTAAGATAAAAAAAAGACTCCAATATTAATCTTTAAAATATGAACACAGCAGCCAACATCTATGCCAGGGCAGATTAACAACAAATCCATCTCATGACATCATCCACTGTTAAAAATAATCCTTTTTATGAAACATTGACAATTTTGAATGTTAACATACCTAAGGCATGACAGAGAGTGTACATGGGCTTTCCCAATGGCGAGGCACTCTCCAGTTGAGTACTTCCAAACTCTTACCACACTCATCTGTCCCACCTGACCACTGGCTAGCAGGCTGGAATTAGCGGTCAGAGCTAAACAAGATACCTGTAATAACAAAACATCCAACAGGTTTAAATCTGAAAGAGCCGAAACACTTGTGTGATGGAGGGGACTACTTCTGACGATCAGACTATTTCCTATTGTAATGCTCTACATACTTTCCTATCACTGAAAAACATCAGGTACTTAAAACATAATTATAATGTCAAAGTATCTAAGTGTCTAGCCAGAACGAACAAACAAAAATGAAATCTTTATTTTATCAGGCTAAAGAAGTAGGCATTATTGCCTTTTTACAATTCTGCCCTGTAATAATACAATTATTGCACTGAATGACAGAGAGTGTGTGGGGCAAATATGGAAATAATTAATTCCATCTGACATACACTTTTAGAGTGACAATATGTATATCTGTCAATTATAGTGACAATATTTATATCTGTCAATCAACTAAAGTCTATGACTACCTTAGGTGCACAGACCAGACAATACATTTATAAGCTTTTATTTTAATTGAGATGATTGCATCATTCAGCATCCCATCTAGATATAATTGAACATTACGCGTGGTGAATGATGACGCGGAAGACTTAGTAACGAGAAGAGTCTGTGTATGTGCCTTGTGGCCGTTGGTTGTGTACGACCTTCTAAGTGTGAGTTTTTAAACCACATCGTAGTGTACTAAAGGATATGTGTCTGTAGACACCATTGATTATATTTTAAATAAATGTATGGACTGTAGAGTCCATTGGATAGGTTCTAGGTGGTATTAAAGAAAATGAATAATTTATAAATGTGGTATTCGCAAAATACTAATGTTGTGGCTATGGTTGCCATGTGAAATATATTATAAGAAGGTCACGTACAAGTTGGCGCGTATAGTCAAAACTAATTTTAATGTGAAGAAGGAATGTGTTCTTTAAAGTTGGATTAATGAGCTAATTCTAGTCAATCCATGAGATATGGAAAAAGAGACATAGTGAAGTTAATACGAATAATTTCGTCGGTATATATTGTTAAAGAAATAATGAACTTGGCAGACCAATATTTTAACGGTCGTGATCAACACATGATGTCGTGTGCAAAGAACAGTAATAGCATATATTAATTTTGATACTGACTCAGATGTGAACTATACAATTCCAGTGTTGTAATTTATTCGTGGATCATCATACGAGGTAGCTTCAAAAAGTTCCCGGAATAGTCGACTCATGTTTGAATGAGTGATTATGTCATGGAGATTATAGTTTTATAAGTTGGTAGTGACCTTGAGGAAATGACATGGCTGATGTAACCTTCACATTTCTATTTTTAAAAACATTTTGCCTCGTTGTGGCGAGGCACGTCCCGTTCAACCTAGTCGGTTATATTAGGGCGCATGTCCAAATATAAAGGACCCTTAGGCATGTACTCTCGAACAGAAGTTACAGAAGTTTATTGTGTGGTGCGCACGTAGCATCATTGGAGTTGAAAATGTCCTTGATTGAACAACGTACAAATGTCAAATTTTGTGGTTTGCTTGAGAAGTCACCCTCAGAGACAGTAACCTTGCTTAATAAAGCATATGGTGATACCACAATGAAGAAATTGCAAGTTTTTGAGTGGCACAAGCGTTTCCGTGAAGGTCGTGTTAGTGTCAATGATGATCCACGTAGCGGACGACCGCCTACCTCGATAAACATTGAAAACATTGAGCGTGTTCGGAACGTTGTTCGTGTTGACAGAAGACTTAGTGCAGAGAAAATAGCCTCAGAAGTTGAAATATCAGTTGGAAGTTGCCACAGTATTCTCCACAATGAACTGCACATGCACCGTGTTTCTCAACACATGGTTCCCAAAATGTTATCTCCTGAACAGAAAGAAACGAGACAGACACTGGCAGGAGACCTAATCACTGTGGCTGATCAAGAAAGCAATTTTCTCAACAACATAATCACAGGAGACGAGATGTGGTGTTTTTTGTACGATCCTCAGACAAAACGTCAGTCCTGTGAATGGAAAGCACCCTCATCTCCCCAGACACAGACATTTCGTTTGGACAAGAGCAAAGGAAAAGTTATGTTGGAAGTTTTTTTTTTATTCCCAGGGCATTGTCTACCATGAATTCATTCCTGAAGGCCGAACGGTTAACAAGGAAATGTACGTTGATATCCTCCATCGTCTAAGAGATGCAATCAGAAGGAAACGCCCAGAAAAATGGAGAACAAACAGTTGGGTTCTGCTGCATGACAATGCGCCAGCACATCGATCCCTACTGGTGAAGCAGTACCTCGAAATGCACAATGTGACTGCCCTGGAACATCCTCCATATTCTCCCGACCTGGCACCGCCTGATTTTTTTCTTGTTCCCTCGCCTAAAATCGGCACTGAAAGGGCAGAGATTCAAGGATGCTGAGGACATTATCACCAATGCGACAAAGCAACTGAGAGCTGTGTCAAAGAATGGGTTCCAGGAATGTTTCCAATAGGTGTATGGACGTTGGCAAAAGTGTGTAGTTGCCGAAGGGACCTATTTTGAAGGAAATGTAGTGTAAATAATTGTATTGTTACTTATTTCTATTCATTCATTCATAACCCTCCACTCCCAAAGGAGCATAGGCCTTCAACAAACACATGCCAAGTCCTCCTGTCACGAGCCATCATCTCAAGTTCTTTCCATGTTCTCCTTATCATTTTCACCTCTGTTTCCAGCTCTCTTCTCCATGTGCTTCTTGGTCTACCTCTGCTTCTCTTGCCCTGGGGATTCCAGAACAAGGACTGCCTTGTAATGCTATCAACAGGTTTCCTCAGTGTTTGTCCTATCCATCGCCATCTTCTTCTTCTCATCTCTTGTTCCACTGGCACTTGTCTAGTTCTTGTCATCAGTTCCACATTGGTAACCTTGTCATACCATTTTAATCCCTCCATTCTATGCAAGCACCCATTTATGAAAGTCTGTAGCTTTTTGGTAGTTGTCTTTGTTGTTCTCCATGTCTCAGAACCATACAATAGGACTGACTTCACATTTGAGTTGAAGATTCTTATTTTCGTGTTGGATCCGATTTCTCTTGATCTCCATATATTTCCCAATGCAATGAAAGCTCCTCTTGCTTTTTGTGTTCTTATTTTGATATCACTGTCTGTCCCTCCAACTTTGTCTATATTGCTGCCAAGATATGTGTACGATTCTACATCTTGTATTGGTGCTTCTTCAAGTTCAACCCTGTTATCATTACCTGCATTTATTCTCATTGTCTTTGTCTTTTCCCTGTGTATTTTCAGACCCAATTGCTGTGACCTCTCATCGAGTGTTTTCAATTTGTTCTGCATCTGATTACGGTTATGGGACAGAAGAGCTAAGTCATCTGCAAAATCCAGATCATCAAGCAGTTTAGTCATATTCCACTGAATTCCATTTCTGTTGTGTGATGTCGATGTTTTCATAACCCAATCTATTGCTAGTAAGAAAAGAAATGGAGACAAGAGGCATCCCTGTCGCACTCCTGTTCTTATCCCAAACTGTTCTGTAAGCTGTCCTTCAAGAAGAACTCTGCATGTCATGTCTTCATATGTTTTCTTTATTAAATTAATGATCTTCAGGGGAACTCCATAATGCCTCATCAATTTCCAAAGTGATTCTCTGTCTAAACTGTCAAATGCCTTTTCGTAGTCCACAAATCCAATGTATAGTGGTGAATTCCATTCCAGACTTTGTTCAACTATTATTCTCAAAGTGGCTATCTGGTCTGTACAGGATCTGTTTTGTCGAAAACCTGCTTGTTCATCTCTCAGTTTCTTGTCTATGGTCTCTTTTAATCTTTCAAGCATAATCCTGTTTAATACTTTTCCTGGCACTGAAAGTAACATTATTCCTCTATAATTTGTGCACTCTTGTAAATTTCCCTTCTTAGGCAACTTAACCAGATATCCTTCCTTCTATTCTGCTGGTATCTCTTCCTTTTACAAGACTTTACAAAGTAATTTATATAACATCTCTGTAGCCGTGTCGATATCTGCTTTGATGGCCTCTGCTGGAATGCCATCAGGTCCAGACGCTTTTCCATCTCTTAGAAGCTTTATGGCTTTCTTTATTTCTTCCTTCGTTGGTCTTTCACCGTTAATTTGTAGCTCTTCTTCTGCTGGCTGGATGTCCGGGGGGTTATGTGGAGCTGGTCTATTGAGAAGGTCCTCAAAATATTCTGTCCACCTCTTCATTTGCTCTTGTATATTGCTGAGCAGTTTTCCATTCTTGTCTTTTATGAAGCAACTTGTTTGCTTGTATTTCCCCGTTAGCTTCTTTGTGCTGTTATACAGTTCTCTCATATTCCCTTTGGCTGCAGCATCTTCTGCCTCTCTTGCCAACTCCTCAATATACTTCCTCTTGTCTCGTTTGATACTTCTTTGTTTGCTTCTGTGTACACTTCTTGAGCCTTGGCTTTGGAACTTCTGGTTTTGCTTGTGTTTAAATTTGCTTTCTTGTTTTTCCTGTCTTTTATATTATTGATGGTTTCTGTTGTTATCCATGCTTTTTGTTGTCGTTCCCTTTTCCCCAGTATTTCTTCACATGTCTCATTCCATACCGTTTTGATTTGCTGCCAATAGTCTTCTGTATTCTCTGTATCTTCCAGCTGTTGGAGCACTTGGAATTTGTTGGATATTGTGACTGCAAATTTGTCTCTTGATTTCTTAGATGTCCTACATTAAATTGTTGTCTATAATTTTGCATTGTTGCATATCTCTTGAGTTTCATTTTTACTTTGGCTATCAGAAGGTGGTGATCTGATGCCACATCCGCTCCTCTATATACCTTTACATCCTGCAATGATGATCTAAACTCCTTGTTTATGCATATATGATCAATCTGATTTTCTGTTCTATGGTCTGGTGATATCCATGTTGCCTTGTGTATTCTCTTATGTGGAAACATGCTTCCTCCTATAGCCAGTTGATTTGAAGCACAGAAGTCTCTCTTTTTTCTTTTTTATTTCCGATCTGATGCCAACATTCCATAACTCCTTGTTTATCATACTAATGATCCTGATTTTCTGATGGGTTTGAGAATGGATAACGCTAGTTCCCCATTTTCATTCATTATTCCTAGCCCCTGTTTTCCCATGACTTCTTCAAAGCCGGTGTTGACTGTACCTATCTTTGCATTCATGTCACCCATCAAAATTGTGATGTCTCTTCTTTTTACTTTTTCCATAATTTCCTGTAGTCTAGTATAAAATGCTTCTTTCACCGACTCTTCTTTGTCATTAGTTGGTGCATAACATTGGATGACATTTACATTTATTTTCTTGTTAGCTGTTTTAAAAGAAGCTGTTATTATTCTGGATCCAACAGCTTCCCATTCAATGAGTGCTCTCTGTGCTTCTTTAGATAACATAAGAGCTACCCCTTCACTGTGGTGTGAACTTTCGTCTTCATGTCCTGAGGACAGCACCAATTCACCTGTGATAAGTTTCCTCCTGTCTACCCCCTTCCACTTTGTTTCACACAGTCCCAGAACCTCGATTTTATATTTCCTCATCTCTGCTGCTACTTGTGCCACCTTCCCTTGTTCGTTTAATGTCTGAACATTCCAGGTGCCAAATCTGGAAGTTCTCCTAGAAGAAAGAAGGTTAGTCAGCAACACAGACTCCTTTCGGCTTTCTGTGTTGCATCATACGCCTCCCTGCGAGAGGACCTTCCCCTGTCTTGGATGGCTGTGTTTTATTTTCTTTAATTGACTTGTCCATGTTTGTTGAAGTTTTTTGTGGTTTAAATTTTTTTTACAGGATGGGGTAACCGGCCCCATGCCCAACCCTCCTTAGTCCCTTTCTACGACATGCTTGGCAGGGAACAGTGTTACTATTCTTTGCTCCCCTTTCGGGCCCCGGTAACACACGGGTGACTTATTTCTATACAATACACAAATTCCGGGAACTTTTTGAAGCTACCTCGTAGATATATCTTGTTACGATTAAATGTTTTTGGAAAGTCGTCAATAACAGACTTGTTTCACTGAACTTGTTCTCCATAATTAATTCAAATGCAAGTTCGCACTGATTATTTGTTGTTTGGCAATTATAGTCAGTTATAAGCATCTTTGAACAATAACACGCCTAAAACGATAATATAAAAATCAAGACTCATGAAATATACTAAGAACTATTTATTGAAGAATTATTAATGAATTTAGCTGCCATAAAGAAACAACGAACCCAAGGTTGCAGTACCGAAGATTTGACATTCGTTGAAACTATAACTGGAGAAAAAAAAAATATACTAAAGACTGCAACAATTGCTACATTCCATGTTTATTACTTTCTTTTTGTTTTAAATGAAACTTTTAAACCAAAGTTATACACACACAGTATTTTTCTGTTTTGTTGCCAATTTTTATTTTGTGAATATTTTTGCTTTCAGTCTGAGAAAATAATGTAGAATTACTTTGATTTAAGGAAAACAAAAACATTCTTTTTATTTAATTTTCAAGATATTTGTTTGCTGAACTAACAAGTTTAATGTTGATATTTAAAAAAAAACTCTAATGAGATACGGTCATCCAACTGAAGTCTAAAACATTTATTTGTTAATAAAATTAACATATTGGTTAACTGAAATGGACATTTATTAGATTTCTGACAAATATGTAACAAATGGACATCCATTACATACATATATTCATATAAGTTCCTAATGGCAACATCGGCCATATTACAAGGAGGGATCAGAGCACCATTTTTCCGCTCAGATCACAACATATACCACTCAACTGTCACTTGAACAAAATCCAACCAAAACACTCTCCAGAGTGCCAGCTATGTAGCTACCCCTATAAAACTGTTGACCACCATCTCTTTGAGTGCCCAGTCGATGATATTAGGAAAATGCTCCTTCCGCTGAGGCCATATAAGTGGAACACCTTGTACGGAGAAACTAAACAACTTGCGAAAACATGCAGATATCACTACACGGCATTGTGCCGAAGGGCGAGAGCTCAAGCGTCGCTGGATCAATAACAACATCCATATAAGATAGACGTATGAAGATCTGTAAGAACATACTCTAAGCATTTTTGTCATGGAGGAGGAAGAAGTAAATATACGTATGTCCATCAAAATCGGCCAGTATTCTTACAGGTGAGGGACCAAAAAAACCATGAAATGTGACATAAATTTCTTATTTTAAAGCACTAAGCAAGAGCTCTCTCTGACAACAATGATAAATCTGAAAGACTTTACCTTGTCAGTGTGCCCCACAAAGAACCTTTGTTGACCATTGTTTACTTTCATAGACACTAAAACGGCATGACATGGATAAACTAATGATAGTCCATCTGTAGACCAGAGGGCCTGAAACAAATGACATGGGAAAACAAAATCTGTTACTTCTTTGAAGGAATAAACCAGATGATACATTATATTTTGAAATCTACAGCTGAAAACAAGGTATATATTAAAAATTTCTGACTTAATTGCTAATATCAAGTGCAGTTTTGAGATATCTATTGAAATTGTGGATGCATACTATTACAAAACTATATAAACAGGATGAGTATTTTATGTACATTTCAGTCTTGTAACTTAAACAAACTTTGGGACTGTTTGGCAAGGAAGAACATTCCAGCACCTCTCATGCTATACAGAGCTTCTACAAGTCTTGCAGAAATTATGTGAGGACAGCAAACCATAAGTCAGAAGAGTTCAGGACCACCACTGGTGTAAGACAAGGTGATATCCTGTCACCTTATCTTTTCATACTCCTCATGGACAATGTTATCAAGGCATGTAAGGAGATAACAAGAAAGTATTCAGTGGGGTACTGGAAGATGAGACAGGTCTGTATTTCAGAGCTGGCATTTGCTGATGATGTTGCCCTGATTGCTAAATCAGAGGCACATCTCCAATCCAACCTGCAAGTCTGGAAGGAAGAGCTGGAGAAGAGAGGGATGGTCATAAGCAGCTCTAAAACAAAATCCATGGTAATATCACGAGAAGAAAGAAGACATCAGATTAAGCTCGGAGAACAGGTCCTGGAGCAGGTCGACCACTTTAAATATCTCGGAGCTATTATAGACCGAAAGGGAGGCATCAAAAAAGAGTTGGCCACTCAAAAAGCAGCAGCTGGGAGACTTTTTCAGGCCATAAATCGAGGATTCCTCAGCAAGAGAGAGGTTGGTAAGAAAACGAAGATGGCTGTATACCGCTACACCTATGTCCCAGTCTTGACATATGGATGCGAGTCATGGGCAATGACTACAACCCACAAAAGCCAGATCCAAACCTCAGAAATGAGGTATCTGAGGAAGGTGGTTGAAGTAACAAGAAGAGACATGGTCCGCAACCAGACGATACGTCAAGGCCTAAAATCCCACCCCTGCAGACCCAAGTAGAACAGTCCCAACTAAGATGGTTTGGCCATGTCTGCAGAATGGGAGAAGATCGGCTACCATGACAAGCATGAGAAACAAAGAGCCAGGGATCCAGACCCACACGACGACCCAGAGTCTGCTGGGAGGACAACATCAGACAATCTTTGAAGGACCGAGGACTAGAATAGAACCAAGCCAGAAGGAAGACAGCCGATAGGATAGTCTGGCGCTCTCTCTTCCAAACCTCTACACCTCACGGTAGAAGGGGAACGACTAAGTAAGTAAGTAACTTAAACAAACAAAAAACTTACATCTCGAAAAGTTGCCCCTCCAAAACCAATGATCTGTTTCAGTTTCATAATTGGATCAGGCTCCAGTGACTAGAACAGAAAGGAAAAAAAAAAGTACACGTTATGAACACTAACAATTAAATGACAACTTAATACAAATGTTATGTTGTTCCATAAGATGTTAGCTTAACAAGAAACTGTATGCTAGTCTGATATACTTCACTAAAATAACCAGTGCTTTAAATCACACTCAACTGCTGCCCTATAAGTACATGGAGGGTAGTAGATGTCCACCAAGACAAAATTAACTGTATTGCATAAAAATAACAAGTTATATTATCAAGTGGAGCATACAAATATCTATGGGTATTAAAAGAGGACATATATATTTCAACACTGTTTCTAATTAAAAAAATTTTTTATGGCCTCTTGATTACGGGCTGAATGTTGATGCTATTGTAAGAAGAAGAAGAAGGTTTAGTCACAACTTTTTTCCCTTCTTGTTGGTACATTTGCTTTGAAAGTTAAGTTCTGTTTTTAGGGAAAGCATTTGCTTTCCTATTTACTGCTAGCAGTCATCCGTTTTCTTCTAGTATGTTGCTGGGTATTCTTACATCCTCATTATTTATTTTGCACATTATGCTCCATATTTTTTTAGGTTTTGGTTTTCAGTTTTATTTTTAACTGTTCCTTGCTGCGAGGTTGATTTGGTTATCGCTGTGGTTTCTTCTATATCTGTTATTTCTCTATCTATCAACAGGTCTTCCTCAAGTATCTTCAGTTCTTCTGTCCAGTAGGGGCTGGTTTGAGAAATTTAGAAAAAGAAGTGGGATTCATAGTGTAGTAAGGCATGGAGAGGCTGCCAGTTCTGACCATGAAGCAGCTGAAAAATTTGTTGTTGCATTCAAAAACTATGTAGACAGTGAGGAATATGTCGCTCAACACGTTTTCAATTGTGATGAGACCGGCCTGTTTTGGAAGAAAATGCCTAAGAGAACGTATATCACCAAAGAAGAGAAAGCATTACCAGGGCACAAGCCTATGAAAAACTGGATAACACTCTCATTTTGCTCTAATGCGTGGGGACTGCAAACTAAAACCATTGCTTGTGTGCACTTCTACAAATCCCAGAGTATTTAAACAGCATAATGTGATAACAAGTAAACTAAAAGTGATGTGGAGGTCTGTTGCTGTCATTTTTGACGGAGTCATCTGTCAAGTTATTTGCTTATGTTTTATCATAAGAATAATTGTGTCTTTACCTGCGATGTCAGGTTGATTAGGGGTTGTCTTCCCTTGTTTATTCATTCATTGTGTTTGACCTTTAGGGTCAAAGGTAGACAGTTCTGGCGTATGCCCATAGGCAGGGTTTTTTAAGCGGGAGTGGAGTTAGACTTCCGGCAAGCCGTGAAGTGTCCTGGAATTTCTGAAGGGACCAAGGGTCCATTGTGTTTTTCGGGGAGAATCTTCGAAGTGACTGCGATGGCAGTTTTCCCCAGTGAATCTCTGTGCGTTGGAATGACAGCAGAGTTCCTTGTTAGGTTCTGTGGACTCGGTTACAGGTAATACCGACTTTTTCCATTATTACGCTTTCGGTGGCAGAACATGTTAGAAGATTACCTAGTCTGTGAACTGCAACTCACCGGTCCTCCATTACAGAACATATATGTTGTGCTCAAGGTAGCCATCCAAGACTATTAGTCTTCATACCATCCAGAAATCCAGTGACGAAGATATATTGTGGGAGCCGCAGATTGGCGGCATATTTATGTCTACAATAAGCATTACTGCAGGGTTGATGGTAACCTGCTTATCAGAAGTACACAGCTGACGTCAGAACGAGGACTGTGTTTTCGGCTATTATACTACAGCCTGATAATGTGCAATTGGCGGGGAATGCCAAGTTGTACCTATGTGTCAAGGTGATTAAGGTATCTGACGCGTTTAGTCAGAGAGATCAGGCGGCATTTTGAACTGTCATTGAATAACATTATTATTGACCATGCACGAATATTGGAATGTTTACCAGCCCTTTTGAACGCCTGATGTATTATTATCGATTTCCGGTCAGCATGACCTTGTTTACAATGACTGTTCCTGTTGATGCTACTATGTGTGTTATCGTCAATAAATGTTTTGAAACGTGCCTGCAGTGTTCAAGCATCCTTGACTACTGCATGTGAGTGTAGGGGTTGCAGTGTCTACATATATACGAGCCTAAACACATTCGCGCCTTCATTCGCACCCACACTCAGTTCATCATACGCTCGCACTACACACCTAACAACATGTATACTGTCTTGGGCCAGTGATCACCTCAACAAGAGAAAAAGACAGTTACATTTCTGGTGGACCAGTTACGTGGGCTCTTCTGATACATTTCTGGTGGACAGAGCGAGCAATTAACATTATTGATGACATTAATGTGGTCCAGAAATTTACATTTCATGGGGCTATTTGCGTGAGAAGGACAAGTACACATTACATTTCTGATCTGTGGGTCTAAGCTACACACTGGACAGCTGTAACACACATCGCTAATTCTACACTTGCAAGTTTTGGCTACAACAGGACAGAAATAGGTCATCAACTGTTGACCCAGATAAACAGTGCTAGCATTTATGTTATAATGCTGCTTGAACAACAACAGGACAAGTACTGAAGTTAACATCTAGGCATTTGCTACGTGGACCACAACTGCAAGTCAAGTCCCTTACAGTAAACGGTACACGTTTCAGTCAACAACAGACTTTTCTATGTCCGAGCATTCAAGTTACATTGTTCGAGGTCAAGTGTTTGTAAACAGTACGTGGAAATTGTAAACATTCAATGTGCAAGTCCTAAGTCGAGAAGGTCATAGTAACTTTTGTTCGTGAATACCACTTTATGCTACAGTGGATTTGACATTCAGTGCGCGCTTGACATTTTGTTTCTGTGTTCGCAAGGAGCAAGAAATTTACTTTAGTTTCAGCTGTGACTGAACTTGTTCTGCAACACATTGAAATACTGATTGCTATATATATGTTTATGTTACTTCTACTGTTTTTGTGTATTTTTCTTGTGTTTTTCTGCGGATTTTCGGTTGGTGGGTCTTACAGTAAATATGCCACTTAATCGAGGGTTACTGTAAGCGTTCTGTAGGGATTGCAATTTTCTTAATTGAAATTTGCTAGCGACTTTTGTTGCTATTTTTTTTTTTAGCTGTGACGACATGAGTTAGTGTTGTTTTCGTTATTTTTCCGTTCTTTGATTTTCGATTAGTTTTTGTTTGTATCTGTTCTTCTCTCATTCCTTCCGTTTATTTCTTTACACCTTTTCGTTTATAACAGTGTTGCCATTTGTCTTGTTTATTTTTCGCGGTCATCATTACACATTTGTGTAACATTTTCTTTACTTTTTGCTGTATTGTTTATTTGACTTCTGCGAACGTTTTCGGTCATTGTTCTGTATTTTTTGTCTTTGTATTTATGATTGTACTACATTATTGTCATACACAGTCTACATACATATACTTGGTCATGTATTATTATTATTATTGATAAGGTACACTCTTCATATAGAGATTGTTAATAAAATATTATTATATAAGATATTTATACAAGTTCTTTGATAAAAGACTTGTTATCCACAAAGATTGAGACAAGGTGAAATACATATTCAAGTTCTTTATAAAAAAGACTTGTGCCCATAGTGAGTGGGATATAAAGGAATTATTTTCCACAGGTACTCAAGTGATTTTTTGTTACATTATAAACAGGAGGACCATACAAGGTCTTTGTCTAAGACTAAGAGAGTGAAATAAAGTGAAGTGAGTATACAAGTCTAGCATTTCAGACTTGTCTCCCATTGAAGTGGGATAAGGTAATTAGTTAATTTTTTCAGGTTACTGATCTCATTAGACAGAATGTCTACATTGGATTTCTTCATCCAGCAAGGGTTAACCCTTGGTAAGTCTGGTAAAGAATTGGAAGAATATTCATCTGCTCTATTCGCCATTGCATTAAAGTCAGAAGAAAAGAAACAAAAAGAGAAAATTAAATTGAAAGCAGAAGCTGAACAAAGGATAGCAGAAGCTGAACTAAAGAAGCTAGATGCTGAGAATAGAAGATTAGAACTTGAAGAGAAAAGGTATCAAAGAGAAGCTGCTGCTGAGGAGAGAAACGCTCAAGCTGAGGAGAGAAAATTCCAGATGGAAATGGAAGACAGAAAACTTCAAGCTGCTGCAGAGGAGAAAAAAATTCAAGCTCAAGCTGCTGCAGAGGAGAAAAAAATTCAAGCTCAAGCTGCTGCAGAGGAGAGAAAACTTCAAGCTGCTGCTGAGGCTGAAATTAGGAAAATGGAACATGAGGAAAGAAAACAGAAGATGGAACTTGATGAAAGACTCGCAACTTTGGAGTTAGAGAAACTGAAATTGGCGAGTATGGGTGCTCAGCAAACAACTTCGAGTACGACAAAGGAGTTTGTTAATAGGATTAAATTGCCTCATTTCAATCCTTTAAAGGATGACGTAGCAGATTATCTAGATAGATTCCAATTTTTATGCGATACGCATAACATAAAAAAGGAAAAATATGTTGAACAACTGATGGAATTTTTTTACAGGTGACACAGTGACTACTCTTATGACAATAGACGAACATGACAGGACTAATTATGATGTTGTCAGAGCAGCATTGCTAAAAAAAATACCAACTAAAAGAAGAAGACTATCGTCTTCGTTTTAGGACAATGTTGCCAGAAAATGGAGTAGATTTCTCTGATTTTGTTACAAAAATACGTCGTACATTTACACGATGGGTTGAGTTGTCTCAGACTGAGAAAACATATGAAGGTCTAATGGACTTATTATTGCGAGATAAGGTTTTGTCATCTGTTAATGATCTGTTAATGATTCTTTTCTTGCATTCCTTCATGAGCGTAAGCCTAAAAACTTAAAAGATATGGAGGAATACTGTTGTCAGTATGCCACCGCGCATCCCCATGCTACAGTTAGCAATTCTAAAGTGAAAGATGGGTTGCCAGCTGCTTCGGCAACACCATATGGCCCTAATTTCAAAAAAAAATTTCAGGGTGCTCAACAAAACTGGAATAGGGGAAGTAATCAGAATTACACTCAGAAGCGGAGTAATCCAACACATGATGGTTCTTCATCTATGAATTGGAGACAAGATGGTAGTTCTCGTAATTTTAGTGGTAATAATTTGAGACACTTTCGCAAAGGCTATCCAAATAATAACTATTCGAACTTTCGAGGTAATCATTCTCGACGTCAAGATTATGACGATGGTGAATTTAGAAACCGGGATTCAAACCGGAATGATGATTACAATCCTGAAAATTAGGTACATTGGCAAGAAATCAGAAGATGGGATTCGCTTCTGGGAGTCAGGCAATATGATAACAATTACAGGGGAAATGATAGTCGAAATAATTACAGGGGAAATGATAATCGAGGCAGACCTAGATTTAACAAAAAAAGACCTTTCCAACAGGCAAACTCTGCACAACAAGAGTTTGATGGAGCCTGTAATACAGTAAATGATAGTGGTAACTCTAGGGCTATCACTGGTTGTGCTTTCGATTTTGGGAGAGCAACTGAATGCCCCCAATGCTTAACATTGTTCAACTCATCGACTGTATCTACTCTAAGTTGTGGTCACCCTCTTCCTGCTCTACCTGCTACAGTTGCGCATGATGGGAGAGGATCTCTCATCTTACATAAAGGTCTAATAAATGATAGGCTAGTCTCAGTACTTTTCGATTCGGGATGTACTACCGTCGGGGTTAGGGAGTCTCCGATAGATCCTTGCTGTGCCACTGGAAAAACAATCAAATGTGTTACATTTGGTGGTACTATGGAAAGTTATCCTACTGCTATTATTAGGATTGACAATCCCTTCTTCACAGGAGATGTCCATGCATGTCTTCTTCCTAATCCTATTGCGGATCTTATAATCGGTCGTATTCATGGGGTTAAGGAATGCACCCCGCAACAAATTTCTAGTTGGGAGGAAAAAAACATTCAAACGGTCAATGCAGTGGTGACAAGAGCTCAAGCTCTTAATCCCCCAACTTCATCGAATAATAGTAATGAAGTTGATAGCCAAGACGAGCACTTGGTGATTTCCCATGACTCGTTTGTTAAACGTCAAGAAGAGGATCCTTCTTTGAAGAAATTCTTCCTTCTTGCAAAGAAAGGGGATCCCAATCAAAATACTAATCACAAATCGTATATTACTATGAAGAATGGTATATTGGTACGGATGGTACAACACTCGGACAAGTCTATGCACTCGCAAATTCTTGTGCCTAAGTGTATGAGAGCCTTAATTCTTCAGCATGCACACGATTCTCAGTGTGCTGGACACATGGGGTTTTCCAGAACTAAAACTAGAGTCCTTGCGTCCTTCTTTTGGCCATTCGTGAATAAAGACATCCGAATTTATTGCCGATCTTGAAAAAATTTGTCAAGAGGTCAAGTCTAGAGGTCCGAGACATGCTGCTCCTATTCAGGCTGCAGATATTCCGATTCGGCCGTTTCAGAAAATGGCTATAGACATCATTGGTCCGTTCAAGATTAAGTCAGCCAGAGGACACCAATTTATCCTCACTTGCGTGGACATGTGCACGCGTTGGCCAGAGGCTATTCCTCTGAAGAGCATATCAACTGTCGATATCGCTGATGCTCTTTGGCTCATATTTTCTCGTCTGGGATTCCCCGGAGAAATACTGTCGGACCACGGCACTCAGTTAATTTCGGACGTTATGTCTCAGGTAATGGCTACGCTAGACATTAAAAGGTCTCTCAGTAGTATTTATCATCCAATGTCCAATGGATTGGTAGAACGTCTTAACAGGACACTAAAGAACTTACTTGGCAAGATAACGGAGGATCATCCTGAAGATTGGGACAGGGTTTTACCTGCAGTCCTCTTTGCCTATAGAGAAGTTCCCAACGAGCATACAGGGTTTTCTCCTTTCGAACTTGTCTTTGGTGCGCAACCGCGCGGTCCGATGTCCTTGTTACACGATTTGATAACTTCTGATAATATTGACGATGATACACAATCGTCATATGAATATGTCATTGCTCTTAGAGAAAAGATTATCGAATCGTGCAGGTTAGCAACTTCATCTTCTGAATTTGCGAAAGAAAAAGCTAGGCGATTTGCTAACAAGAAAAGACGCCTACGTCAACTTTGTCCTGGAGACAAAGCATATGTCTTACTTCCCTCAAGAGAGAATAGACTTCTCATTTCATGGAAAGGTCCATACACTATAGTCTCCAAAATTTCCGATGTCGACTACATCGTCGATGTGGATGGAAAGCATAAAACCTTCCATATAAATATGCTAACAGAGTTATTGAACGTCCAGACTATTTGCAGCCTATTTTCCAGGCGACGGACGACTCTCCAGTCCAACATGGTCACATCTCATCCCTGTCCGTTATACAGGATGAGGAAACTATTTTTTCTGACGTTAACTTACCTCTTCCTGCGATTCCACTGAATTCAACGGAATCGTGGAGGGACGTTACAATCTCTTCGAACTTGTCTTTTGAGGAGCAACGTCAAGTATCCTCTACGCTACAATCATATCAGGATGTCCTTACCGACATTCCTGGACACACAGATGTCATAGAACATGACATCATACTTACTGATCGTAATCCGATCAGAGTAAGACCATACCCAATACCTATTCATTTTCAAGCACAAGTCGAGAAAGAATTGGATGAAATGATTCAACTGCAAATAATTGAACCATCCACTTCAGCTTATTCTTCGTCGATAGTTATTGTTCGAAAGAAAGACAATAACATACGTCTTTGCGTTGACTATCGCAAATTAAATCAAGTTACGAAGTTCGATGCTGAACCTATGCCATTATTAGATGATCTACTTATTAGACTTTCTAAAGCTAAATTCTTCACTAAACTAGACTTGTCGAAAGGTTATTGGCAAGTCCCACTGACGGAACACGCCAAACCTCTCACTGCTTTTTCGACATCTAGGGGTCTGTTTCAATGGAATTTTATGCCTTTCGGGCTTATGAACGCCCCAGCGACTTTCGTGCGCATGATGCGACGAATTCTATCAGATCGTGCAGATGTCATCGCATATTTAGACGACATCTGTCTTTTCAGCGATACTTGGGAAGAACACTATTTGGGTCTAAAGGAATTGCTATCTACTCTACGTGAGCATAGTTTGACTGCAAAACCCTCTAAAGCTTTTGTTGGGTTTAGTGAAATTTCCTTCCTAGGTCATCGAGTTGGTCATGGTCTGTTGAAGACAGAGGACCAAAACATTTCGAAGATATTAAATATCTCGGTTCCGAAGACAAAAAAGCAAGTGCGTAGTCTCTGGGATTGATACAATTCTATGGAAGATTCATTGAGAATCTGTCCTCCATTATGGCACCACTTTCATCGTTATTGAAAAAAGGTTCTCCTAATATGGTGCGTTGGTCCCAGGAATGCCAATCTTCATTGGATCAGGTTAAGAATTTGTTCTCATCTCATCCTATCTTAAGACTACCAACGATTGATAAGATTTTTGTTCTTCGTAGTGATGCCTCTTCCACTGGGATTGGAGCGGCACTAATGCAGGAATATTCAGGAACTCTGCATCCTGTAATGTATATTTCTAGGAAGCTAAATGCGGCAGAAAGGAATTACTCGGTTTTAGACCGTGAATTGTTGGCTATGGTTTGGTCCATTCTTAAGCTACAAAGGTTCCTTCTGGGCGCGCATTTCTTTATGGAAACCGACCAAAAAGCTCTTACGGCTATGCAAAGTAAGGATTTGAAGAGCTCGAGATCTACTCGTTATGCTATTGCTCTTCAGCCTTTCCATTTCACGGTGCGAGCTATCCGTGGTTCGGATAATGTGATGGCGGACATATTGTCCAGATGCCCACATGATTCCAGTTAAATCTTGTGTCCTAGTTTTTCCTGATACACTTTCGGACTTAGGTCTGTCCTTAATATCCTAATATGTTGTAATACATATGTATTTGGATGATGTTTAGATAATTTAACAAATTTCATTTTGTCCATCCATCAGTGATATGTTGCTAATATAGCATTGTAATTCATGACATTTGTATATTGCTATAATTATAGTATTTAGTAATGTTTGATATATGATTGGTATTGCCAGCAACTTAGGTTTCTTTAATGGTACCCCCTTAGTTTGTTTGGCTTAAAGGAAATATTTTCTCCTATGTTGGGAGATGATTTGTATCCTCTTCAGACGCTTTGTTTATGCGTCTATTGTACCTGATATTAGGTTCATTTTTTCATGAGCACATAAGTGATACTTGTGCAATCTTGCTCATGGACATATTAAAAAAAAAAATTTCATTTTTTTTTACAGGGGGGTTGTAGTAATATGTTGCTGTCATTTTTGACGGAGTCATCTGTCAAGTTATTTGCTTATGTTTTATCATAAGAATAATTGTGTCTTTACCTGCGATGTCAGGTTGATTAGGGGTTGTCTTCCCTTGTTTATTCATTCATTGTGTTTGACCTTTAGGGTCAAAGGTAGACAGTTCTGGCGTATGCCCATAGGCAGGGTTTTTTAAGCGGGAGTGGAGTTAGACTTCCGGCAAGCCGTGAAGTGTCCTGGAATTTCTGAAGGGACCAAGGGTCCATTGTGTTTTTCGGGGAGAATCTTCGAAGTGACTGCGATGGCAGTTTTCCCCAGTGAATCTCTGTGCGTTGGAATGACAGCAGAGTTCCTTGTTAGGTTCTGTGGACTCGGTTACAGGTAATACCGACTTTTTCCATTATTACGCTTTCGGTGGCAGAACATGTTAGAAGATTACCTAGTCTGTGAACTGCAACTCACCGGTCCTCCATTACAGAACATATATGTTGTGCTCAAGGTAGCCATCCAAGACTATTAGTCTTCATACCATCCAGAAATCCAGTGACGAAGATATATTGTGGGAGCCGCAGATTGGCGGCATATTTATGTCTACAATAAGCATTACTGCAGGGTTGATGGTAACCTGCTTATCAGAAGTACACAGCTGACGTCAGAACGAGGACTGTGTTTTCGGCTATTATACTACAGCCTGATAATGTGCAATTGGCGGGGAATGCCAAGTTGTACCTATGTGTCAAGGTGATTAAGGTATCTGACGCGTTTAGTCAGAGAGATCAGGCGGCATTTTGAACTGTCATTGAATAACATTATTATTGACCATGCACGAATATTGGAATGTTTACCAGCCCTTTTGAACGCCTGATGTATTATTATCGATTTCCGGTCAGCATGACCTTGTTTACAATGACTGTTCCTGTTGATGCTACTATGTGTGTTATCGTCAATAAATGTTTTGAAACGTGCCTGCAGTGTTCAAGCATCCTTGACTACTGCATGTGAGTGTAGGGGTTGCAGTGTCTACATATATACGAGCCTAAACACATTCGCGCCTTCATTCGCACCCACACTCAGTTCATCATACGCTCGCACTACACACCTAACAACATGTATACTGTCTTGGGCCAGTGATCACCTCAACAAGAGAAAAAGACAGTTACAGGTCTAATACTAATGCTTGGTTAACGAGGCAGTTTTTTACTGAGTGGATTCATGAGGTGTTTGGCCCAAGTGTGAAAGCCTATCTAGAGAAAAACAATTTACCATTAAAGGCTCTGTTGCTCATGGACAATGTCCCTGCACACCCCCCAGGCTTGGAAGAAGATTTGATTGGGGAATACAGCTTCATTAAAACAAAATTTTTACCCCCTAACACCACCCCTCTAATCCAACCCATGGATCAGCAGGTCATTGCTAACTTTAAAAAAACTGTACACAAAATTCCTGTTTCAAAGATGCTTTGATGTGAGCAATGCCTCAATTCTTACCCTCAAAGATTATTGGAAACACCACTTCAATATCCTCCATTGTCTGAGTATAATAGATAAAGCATGGGAAGAAGTTTCTTTGAGGACACTGAACTCTGCCTGGAAGAAATTGTGGCCAGATTGTGTGGAAGGCAGAGATCAAGGGTTTAGAGCCCGAGGGTGTGGTGGATGAAATTGTGCAAATAGGCACTCACTTGAGATTGGAGATGAACAATGAAGACGTAGAAGAGTTGTTGGAGGATCACAGGCAGGAGCTCACCACAGAAGACCTGCAAGCCATGTACAAGGTACAGCAAGCAGAAACTGTAGCTGAGATACTTTCTTCTTCAGATGATGATGACAAGGGAGCCAAGGTTTCCACTGGGGAGATTAATGAATTGCTTTTTCATTGGGCTAAAACACAGAACATAGTGGAGAAATGGCACCCTAACATTGCTGTAGTGAATAGAAGCAACAATATGTACGATGACAATGTGAATACACACTTTAAAAAATTTTTTGAAAAGTAGGGAGAAACAGTCAACACTCGACAAGTTCTTTACCCCAGCAAAGAGGCAGAAAAGAGCAACAACATCTGAAGGGCAGTTACCTGTTGTTTTTATGGAAGGTGACTCCCCTTTCAAACAATAATCTCCCTCCTCCACACCATCATCACTCCTCAGTAAAGGTAAGGTTCATCCAAAATTTTCATTTTTATTTGTACAATATTTCATTATTAATGTTCTTACAGGGTTCATGTATATATTTTTTTGCTTGTACATGTTATTTTACAAATTTAATTAACCAATATTCTGACTTAAAAATGGTTTGTCAAGAGTAACTTTCAGGGTCTGGAACTAATTAATCCAATTTACTTTATTTCCTATGCAAAAAATTGATCCAATATTGAGAAAATTCAATATTCAGAACACTCTCAGGAACCAATTAATTCCGAATATAGAGGTTCTACTGTATATATATATATATATCATTATCAATCAATCAATACCCTTTAGCTCCCCAAGGAGCACAGGCCTTCAACCAACACATGCCAAGTTCTCCTGTCACGTGCCATCAGCTCAAGTTCTTTTAATGTCTTCTTTATCATTTTCACTTCTGCTCCAGCTCTCTTCTGCAGTGTTTTTTGGTCTACCTCTGCATTTCTTACCCTGGGGATTCCTGAACAAGGTCTGCCTTGTAACACTAGGTAACCTCAATATGTGTCTTATCCATCACTAGAATCTTCTTCTCATCTTGTTCCTTTGGCACTTGTCTGGTTCTTGCCATCAGTTCCACGTTAGTGACCATGTCATACCATTTCAACCTTCTATTCTTTGCAAGCGTTCATTTATGGATGTCTGTAGCTTTTTCGTTGTTGTTTTTGTAACCATTATCACATGGATAAAACTTATACACTGGCATATTTACCTTGCATGTTGGGCTGGTCTGAGTCGTTAGGAAGGCATCTTTGGCATACTTAATCTGGAATTCAGAAACTACAACTTTTAATACTGAGTAGGGAACTTCATGATCTAAACAAAACAGTAACTGTTTTAACATCTTAATACATTATAAGGCTGACATCAATTTTTGTCTGTGACTACAGTGTGACTCATATGAAAAAAGTGTGCATCCAGATAATAATAGTTACAGTTTGAATACTGACTATCACTTAACATAGGGCATACATTAATTCACTACTGACTATCACTTAACATAGGGCATACATTAATTCACTACTGACTATCACTTAACATAGGGCATACATTAATTCACTACTGACTATCACTTAACATAGGGCATACATTAATTCACTACTGACTATCACTTAACATAGGGCATACATTAATTCAATTTATTTTTAACTCCCCAGGGAGCACGGTGGCACCATGGCTCAAGGGCCGACATGGAAAGGGGAAATAATAGAGGAAAGCAATGTAAAATATGAAGGTGAACACAAAGTCTGACACTAGAAAATCGGAATAACACAAGAGATATAACAATGAAGATCTCTCGCCAGTTTTCTATTCCCAGCACTTGTGGGTCCATTTCTGTGCTGTCTAACCCAGAGGTTTTCAAACTGTGCGTCGCGGCTCCCAGGGGCGTCGCGGCCCTCAGCTAAGGGCGTCGCGGTGGCTTGGGAAAAGTGTTGGGCTCGATATTATGAGCCAAGGTCCATCAATAAATATAGATCTTCGTAGGACGACATGTTTGCGCCAAGGTATTATTACATGTACCAATACATGTCATTAAGTACTAGAAGTTATTGACAAATGCACCATAAAACTCCAGAGCAGGTCTATGTTACGAACAGCTGATCACTAATAAAAATATGCACATTCAGCAGTCATTAATATCTTTTTGGGTACAATTGCTTATATATAATATATACTGCAGTATAGAGAAGAGCCGCTGTGATTTATGCACAGGTCAAGGGAGCCGCGGACCAAAAAAGTTTGAAAACCTCTGGTCTAACCAATTGTTTTTTTTAGATGCCCTCTTGGTCATATACACAATGGTTTTTAAAAATGTGTATAGAGACTGACTATCTTTCTATGGTTTGCACAAGTTTTTAATCACACAATATACTATTCTCATGCCATTACACATATTTGTACAGGATGTCACAATTCTCTTTTCCAGTTGTCAGCCTTGTTCTTTGTACTTCAATCATGTACTTTAGATCTCAGTTTCATTATGCAGTTCATTTCTTTATAGCTCTTCTGATGATGCACTGCTTTGTTAGAGTAGAAGGTACTATCTCCTAAAATTTCTGCCTTAGTTCTCTAGTATTGCCTATGTTCTCTTCTACATCATGTGTTAATTATCTCACTTCAGAAGAACACTTTCTTTGATAGCGATTTACATTAAATTCGCTCATGTTTGCTATTCTTCTTGTTCTATGTTTAGGAAGTATTTTGAATTGTGTTTGTTTCTAAGTCTACTATCCCACTCTTTACTCATTTTAGAATCCATTTTCTTCGGACACGCAAAGAGGAGAGGAAAGCTGGAATATATTGTGATAACAGGAAAGATTAAAAGAAGAAACAATAGAGGTTAAGAAAAAAAAAAAAAATACTGGACAGTATCTTCTTCCTCATTCACCTTTCAAGGCTGGTTTGCGTTGCACTATGTTGTGCGCCTTGCGGCCCAGTGCATCTGTCTTCAGCACTGGACAGTTTGACATTATGGCATGTAAAGAAGTCAACAAGAAAATTGATTAACAACACTGAGGACAGGAGGCTGTGGAGAGATATGATCACCTACCCCAGCTGGCATGGTAACTGAAGAAGAAGAAGCCCTTACTTTTCCATTAGCTGCCCCTCTCTTGTCCAGCTCAGGTGTATCTTTTTCAGGGTGGGCATAGACATGGATATCGTCATCATTGTAATTGGAACTCATATCAAGTGGCAGCTCTGGCAGTTCTTTCATCACATTGTCATACTTTGGCCGCTAACACAGACAGAAAGCGATAATACATTAGTATGTGCAACAACAAAATTACATAAGCTTCTTTACATATTTCCTTTACTTCTTCTTCGATTCTTAGCTGCTGATTAACAAAGCAGTCAGTGATCATCACGCTTACTGACGTCTCATAGGGCAGCAACAAACACTCTCCTCTTTGCTCAGTCTATGGCCACCTTTCTTATGGTGCCACAGCTCAGCCTCCACAGCTCTCTGCCAAGTTGTTTTTGGTCAGCCTCACTTTTGCCTTTCTTCCGGGGTCCATAGCATGATAGTTCTGCTGGTGGTATAAGGTCACTTCTGAGGACATAGCCAACCCAGCTCTAACAGCTCTGTCACCGCTTGTGCATTTATAAGTTACATGGGAGACTATCTTCCTATGTGCTTTCATAACCAATCACAATCAGCTATTGGCTTCACAGGCTTACCATCTCTGCACCATTGACACTTCACTGTTGATTGTGATGACACAAAATTGTTCATTCTCTAAGGAATAATCTTTCTCATTTCAAAAAAAGAGGGACTGTACGCATGCAATTAAAACATTATCAAAATTTGAGCAATAAAATCAACATCAAATGTAAAAATCAGTCTGACAATGACAAAACAGTTAGGTGTGCTGACAAAAATTTCAACAGATAATAAAAATGCAGAAGTAATGAAAGTTAACTAACTACTATTAATTCAAAATATTAACAGGTGGAATACAACAAGAGGACTTGATATGTTTGTTGAAGGCCTTTCCTCTTTGGGTAGCTGAAATTTACTGAATGAACTAGATAGATTAACGAGTTGAAAAAGAAATGAACATAAAGTTATCTACAAAATACCACATGATATATTACAACTAACAATAAAGAAAGAACATATGCACTGTTAAAATCACAAATGTTTCAAGAAAGTGCCGAATTGAAATTACACCTTTAGTGATGGCAGCTACAAGAATCTTAAGCTAATATTTGAGTGTCATAACAAAGCTATGGTCTACCTGTCTTGGAGCTGTAAGCTTGTGAATCATGGATACACGGTCGGACACACATTTGCTCACATCAAGTGTCTGTGGCTGAATCCTTTTAGGAGGAATTATGGAAGCCTCAGCTTTTGTTACTTGTAGAGAAAAGACAGATTCAGTTATCGAAAATAGTGAGAATGTAATATGACAGTCTTCTTCACACACAAGAAGGAGAAGGAAGAGGAAAAAAAAAATATTTTTATACTGGTGAAAACGGACTTAGACAACTCTGTTAACTATAATAAATTTGTAAAAATCCTAATGACTTAAAAAATATATTCGTGTTTAAGTTAATTCTTTTGTGTGCACATTACTCACAATTAAGTAGTGTATAGACCCCGGGTTACCAGCCTGTGGATCGCGACCCCCAAGGGGGTCGCAAAGTGTTTTCTTGGGGGTCGTGGCGGTTATTTTTAGCTGCAATTATTTTTATAGGAAATTTCACCACAAAGGTTTTCAGCATTTATTTATTTCAATATGGCTACACTGTACTATTCTACTAGTGGTTGTAACACTGATTTTTGATAAATGAAAGGAAGTGACTTTAGGTCCACCACGGCAGATACTTAAAAAATATTAAAAGCCCGCCATGTTCATACATATTAAACATTTTATATTATTTTAATTATTTGCTATGGCGGGCCTTTAATATTTTTTTCAGATTTCCGCCGTGGCGGACCTTGATTCACTCCTTAAAACAAATATATACAAATGCAGTATTATCATTAGAATAAAATTCTATGTTCCAAATAGTAAACTGAAAAAAATATTCACTATGATGCAAAATTCATTTTTAATCGGTGTCTCGATGTTTGAATAACAGACTGTCGAATAAGGACCGTCGAAGAAAGGTGAGTTGCTCTCTTAACGCAGTTGAAGATCACCCCGTATATTTTGCTGATGCCGCCATCTTTGCAATGATGTAATTCAATGATGTCTGCGATGGTCCGTCTGATGGAAACTGGCGCGAACTTAGTTCGCCAACAGTCAACCACCTTTAGTTGGCGCCATGATGGAAACCAGCCACTCAACGGAAAACAATTTATTTGGCTAATTATTTATATTTTTATTGTTATATTATTAGTATTAATAGGTGAATCATTTTAATAAAATAGTGAGCCTATTGACTAACGCTAAACATTATTAAACAATTATTTTTAAAAAATATTACTGTCCTGTCTCCAGGACTTCCCCATAAAGTAGTTTAGAACTATACTTTTATTCAGGCATTCTACCGTGTTAGTTTCCCTTGGGGTTCCTCTTCCCCAGGTCCTCTTGAGGTTGTGAACGTCGTGTCTTTCTTCTCGCTGAGCTGCCTTGGCGCTTTAGTACTGCTGCATTCTTGGGGTTGTGTTGGGGTTCCCCTTTCATACTTTTTTACTGATAAATGGGGATTGTCACAGCGCTTTTTCGCAGTGCATCTGAAAAATCAGATTGGTCACACTGCAGTTGGCAACACTGATTTAACTACCCGCAAGTCATGTGATTAGCAGAAGCGGGAATTTTTAGGCGCGAAGAGAGGATTCTTTTTCTAGACACGTCCAGGTGAGGACGTACCTAGGTTTTCCCTTGCCAGCATTCTTGCTGAAAAGTGTGCCATGAGATGTGTATTCTAGGTTTTTGCCTTCTTGTGGATTAAGTGGATCATACTGTGTAATTCTAGTTTTGAATATTATCTAGTGGCATTTTCTACATACCGCAGATTAGATGTTTATGATTTAAGTATTTTCATTGTTATAGATTGTGGCCGCTACGGTGAGCGGTAATCAGTGCATTGGTTGTACAGGGCCGTCATAGTGTGTTGTATGAGGCTATTAGCTAAATTTATTGAGGCAAGTTTTCTCTGGCATTGAGACATGTATTTCGTATGTTTGTTAGCCGTGTGTGGCGGTATTGTGTGCATTTAGCCATTAAAGGGAAGTACCTGTAGAAAGTGTTAATCTTTATTTGTCAGCCATTATATGTTGTGGTCATGCTCCTAGTGAGCGAGCCTATAAGCATTAATATGGTGTTATGATAAATCCATAATATATTGTGGTGCTGACAGGGATGTTTCTTAAAGTTTTGATAAAAATTGGTTATATGTTCTTTTTTGTTCTCGGCTTGATGTGGATTATGCTGGAAGATGCTGGCATGACAATTACAATTGATAAAATTCGTGAAACGCGAATAAATAATAAAAATACAAAAAGAAAATTGTTATTTCGCAAAAAATAAATAATTTTTATTTATATTTTCAGAAATCCGTACCCATGGAGAAAATAACATAAATATTCAGAAGACTATCTAAAATTTGGCTTTACCACCTTGATCAGCAATGGCACAGAGAAGCCACAATCCATTTTGTGCAATGCTGTTCTCAGTGCTGAATCTATGAAACCTTCAAAACTCAAACGTCACTTAGAAACAAAGCATTCAGAACATCCTAAAAAGGATTTGGAGTTCTTTCGACGCCATGAAACTGGTCTCAGACATCAGAGACTTGATCCTACAGGAAGTTTTCAGCAACAGAGCACGGCAGCAGTGCAAGCATCATATGAAGTCGCATTGGAAATTGCCAAACAAAAAAAACCTTACATGATTGCAGAAACGCTCATCAAACCCTGCATGTTGAAGATGGTGAAGTTAATTCTTGGGGAAGCCAGCGAGATAAAGATGCGACAAATATCTCTGTCCAATAACACTATTCAGAGGCGCATTTCAGATATGTCCATAGACGTGAAAGAGCAGGTTTTGAATGAAATCAAAGTTTCTCCATTGTTTTCTTTTCAAGATGATGAATCAATGGACGTAAGTTCATGTTCTCAGTTGCTTGTCTTTGTGAAATATATTCATTCAGATGACATCAAAGAAGAGTTCCTGTTTTGGAAATATATTCATTCAGATGACATCAGAGAAGAGTTCCTGTTTTGTAGTGCACTTGAAAGTGCTACAAAAGGTGAAGATATTATGGAGAAGATAAATACTGTTTTTGAAACTGGAGGACTACAGTGGAAATATATTCATTCAGATGACATCAAAGAAGAGTTCCTGTTTTGTAGTGCACTTGAAACTACTACAAAAGGTGAAGATACTATGGAGAAGATAAATACCTTTTTTGAAACTGGAGGACTACAGTGGAAAAACGTCTTTGGGGTTTGTACAAATGGAGCACCAGCTATGCTAGGGTGAAAGTCGGGCTGTCAGACAAAAGTGAAAGAACTTGCTCCCCAAGAAAAAGGCATTCACTGCATGATTCACTGATATGCTCTTGCCAGTAAGACTCTTCCAGCTCCTCTGCAAGAGGTACTTGATTCTCTGATCAAAATTGTGAATTACATCAAACCTGGAGCCCTCAACACCCGTCTGTTTAAAGAACTCTGTAAAGACATGAATTCTGATCATGAGGTTCTTCTTTTCTACACTGCTGTACGCTGGTTGTCGAAAGGAAATGTTGTCAATCGTGTCTTTGAGTTGAAAGATGAAATCAAGTTGTTTCTGGAAGTGCAAGGGAATGGCTTACTTTAATGATGAAACTTGGAAGAAAAGAGTTGCTTACTTAGCAGACATTTTGGACCAGCTAAATAAGCTGAACCTGAAACTTTAGGGAAAGGAAACACACATTATCCAATTTCAATAAAATCTTCAGGCATTTGTATCCAAGCTGCAAAACTGGTGTCGGAAAGTAAATCTTGGAAACATTGCCATGTTTGAAAAACTCTGCAGTGTGGTAGAGGAATCTGAAGGTGAAGTGGATGAGAATCTGAAGGAGGAGATTACTGGGCACCTGAATCCTTTGAAAAGGAATTTCAGTGGTACTTCCCTGAGCATACAGAAGAAGAAGCTGCACTGGTGCGAAACTAATTCTCTGCTTCCCTGAACCTAGCCAGCATTCCCGATGAAGTACAGGATGAATTCTTGGATCTGCGGAACGATTCCTTGGCACGTAATTTGTTTTATGAAAAATTGCTGACTCAGTTCTGGTGTGCTGTCACGAAGTGGATTTAACTAGAGTTTGTATGAGTATAGAGACAAGACACTAGTTGTAAGAAAGTCTGAGAAGATAGATTTAGAAGAGAATGACAGTGACTGTGGAAAGATGAGGCTTATAGCTTCGAGTGGGAGAACCGAGATTGACTCTCCCTCGCCACTTGTGACTGAGTTAAGTACGACTGACTCACCACCTCTGACTATCATAAAGGAGATAAGGTTTCACTAAAAGTCCACAGACACAACTATACAGACACTTATATACGTACAGTATAGTTATATAGAAACTGATCCAGTGTACATTTTATAGTTTTATTTAACAACAACATCAATAACACAGTAAAATAAATAACGTGCGAGGTCGCACACCTGAAAAGAACCAAAACAATTAAAATGACAAACAATATAACCCAACCCTTTCAACCTGCATGGGAAAAAGAATTAAGGATTAAACACACTGTACTTGGTGGGGGTCTCTAAGTACGAGCCACCACTCCTATCCTATTATTAATTTTTAAATCAAATCCACTGTCTGGCTGCAGACGTAACTAAATGTCTACACAAATCTGAAGGTACTATCTAATGTCCTACAGAGCTAATCACAAGCACTGATCCACTAACAGACTTCTTCCGTGCTAACTCAGAGGCTGTCCTCTGACTATCTGACTCTATAAATTCTGTCTCTCCTCTGCTTCTGCTCAGTGTCTCTCGGACACTACTGTCTTCTGCTGAGTGGTGTCTCCGTTTACGCCCCTCCTCTCATTAGTTTTCTGGGAAGGAATGATGACCCTCTCTCCTTCCTTGACTACTGCTGCTGATGACTTTGGTAATAATGACTATGTACTTGACTGGGGATGTATATGCTTCACTGCTGCTGACAATTCCTTAACGGCTGATTTAACCTTCTTAGGGTTTAAGGACAAAACGGCATTATTGTGGCTGTATATACATAAAACCAACCTCCAGGCCACGCGCCTCTTTGGAGTGGTATAACGAGCTAAGAGCTCCGGATTTTAAAGATAAATCCGTTCCCGCTGAAGCATGCTTGAGAACTTTTCTTTTACTGGTACAGACGTACTGGCGCCGGTATTTCCGTGTCACCAGTTTTCTCAAACCCTCGGCTCCTGAGAAGGCAAATCCATGTTAAGTTGTAGGGCAGGTTACAACTTGCCCTATGTGCCGTGAAAATGCTGTAAAACGAAAAAAATAACAACAAATATACAACACGTCAAAACATTCTCATCCCTAACGTATAACCACCTTAAATTAATAACTCTCCCGTCTTCCCCCTAAATTAACACACACGCGATAAACAAAAATTCCTACCCAAAGGTCAAACAAATTTACAATCTCCTTCCCCGCTCCCACTTACTATCTGTCTGTTATGTGAACTCCCAGACACAGGCTGACCTAAATCTGTTTTGCTAGTCTTGCCTCCGGCATCAAAACATTTTGCTTCATTGAAGTGAAACGTTCCCCGGCCCTATTTTCTATTAAAGACTGACCTGGGAAAATCATCAATGAACACAATATAAACACACTGTTGCTACCCCAACTCAGTAATATTAATTACATCACTTACACCCCTGTCTCCTGACTACACAACAAATTAATACACAATTAAATAAAATACACAAATACGCTCGCGTATCTACACTGCAAATCATCATAATCAAAACGCAGTTTTTCACCGGCCTACTATTACATATTACAGAGCACCCATTTATCTAAGCGCTTATCCTCACACAGTTAATATCTCAAAGCCGCTACACAAAACAAAGATACTACTAGCTTATGTCCAAGAAAATCATAGACACTACTACACTACATTCTATCATTTTGCATAAGTAAGCAATTGATGGCACTTCTGTTTAATAAAATAAAATTAACTCCCAGAAGAAAAACTTTACTTTAACATGCTAAGATCTATTATGAAACGAACTATCTACTCGCTAATAAGTTATAGACATACCCAAATTATCGAATTTCTCACAAAGAGCAGACGATATGACGTAGTTTCCACGGCAGTAAATTATGAAAACCAGAGAGACTGCTAAAGACTACGACGCTGTTATTTATAATTGAAAAAACCCACGCTATGAGTCATCGCATGGCGTCTCTCTGGGCCGACCTCTGACCAATAATATTGCTGCAAGTAAATAATATCTGACCTCCGCCAATGATATCGTAAACTAACTCATGAATATTTCTGCTCACGCGGTACTAACTGCGTCACGTTAGATAATACTACTACCGTTCATAGTAGCAAAAAATAAATTTGATTGGTTATAGCGTTGGTTCGACGTACCTGGGTCGTGTATCTGCCCCCTATCTCTCGATTAACCGGGTAGGTGCGGGTTTTCGGATTTTTCCTAGCTGAAAAATCTACCCAGCCTAATAATATAACTCCAACGCCTAATAAAATAAATGAACGCAATTACTTACAGAGAAAAGAGAACTGGAGTAAAATTGAAATTAAAACCCACAGTAACTCCTTATAAATAAACGCAAATAATATATGGAGAAGAAAAATGGGGCCCGTTGAAAATAAAATCACAGTAAATCCTCACATGTGCTATGTATCAGTCATATCCAAATGTCACCATGCTTGCCTTTCGAGTTTTACTTCCATTTGCCTCTACATATTTCTACGAGAGTGGATTTTCAACGCTTCTTCATATTAAAACAAAGGCAAGAAACAGACTGAATGTTGAGGATGACATGAGGCTGGCTTTAACAAACACTTCTGCCGTGAATTTTGAAGCTGGCTGCCCAGATGCAAGTACAACCATCGCATTACATATGAGGCTAATTAAATATTAGGTCTGAATAGTCAACCAACCTGGTTTTCCTCTTGACTTGGGACTTGCCATCTGTATGGAATCAAATGTCTTATGCCCACTGTCACTGGGAAATCTGTAGGGCGAAAGCTACATTTAGAAAGAAACCTTGAACTGTTCCAAACACATATTTTTATCTAATAAGCTAGAGGTTCAACACAGAAAAATAATAAATAAATAAAAAAGAAAAGTTAACAATTATATATTTCTGCAATTTTACGCAAAAGACATATCACCTTTTTCGTTCTCCTTACAGTCTATCATAGTCCAACTACGGTCCTCCTTATTTTAATGTGCGACTTTAGGAGGGTATTCACCAAAACATATAAATCACTGAAACAATATTTCAGTCTTCATTTTACAGTATTAATACTTGATTAGGTTATACATATGTTTTCACTGTTGCAGACTGCATACTCAGTACCTTATCCAGTCATATAAATCGTGCCACTGTTCTCCTCTGCCAACTGGATAACTCATGTCTCGTGGCAAAGGGCAAATACCATGTGCTGTTAACCCTTGCCTCCTGGCATCAGACATCGTCAGACCTGCAACAACAAAAATTCATACTTGTGAAGGTAACTGAAAACAGACTGTGGGAAGCTACTAATTCATAACTGATCAGCACTTTTTGTGTGGGTAGCAAGAAAAAGAAACTAGCAGGGGGGAGAAATCGTAATCTCATGTTTTGCTTTTTATGGAGCATGAATAAAACCACCCCATATGGCCCCCCGGAGGAAGCCTACACCAAAGCATAAACTCTTGCGCAGGCGGTCTCTGTAGCAATTTATTTTACACGATAAGGTTGCAATCCCCATGCAAGGAAGAAATACACTCAATAAATATCTTGCTGGCTATAATTTTCTTCTATTAAATGATCTCTGCAAAACATGGCTTTAGAGCTACATTCTAAGTTTGTTTGTTCAATTTCATAATGTTTAAACAAAAAAAAGAGTAGAAAGACAAAGATAAAGGAATAAGATAAGTATTATGAGAAATGAAAAATAAATTACGTGTGCTCGATTATGTCTAGGATTAATAATTATACTGTCCACAAGGTTCATAACAACCACCACAAGAACTCAGTAACAGTATTTCCAACGTTCCACCTCAACGATAAAAATATCGACTTGGAAACTCCATCAACATTCCAACATTTATTTCATAAGTAGACTACACGTCTCGACATGGCATTGAAAAGCAGGTTAATTTCATTAAATTCCATTATTCCATAAAAGTAATACATGATCCATTTTCATTTGTTTGTTCCATATTCAAACACATCGACATCTTACAAGACATTATCCATTGAACACTTTTAAAATATCTACCATATGGTAGAAGACACAAACGAACCCATCAGGGTAAACATTAACACTCTTCGGTTTCTATCCCAAACATGATCACGTCATGTGCGAAGTACACAGTGACAATTCTTAATCGCGCCGCGCTTACACGCACCATACTCTTGGTCATTCTATCTGACCTGTGGCGTGCAATAGCCAATGCCACAGGTACAGAATATTTCTGTGCTGACAGAACCAATGATTTTAATTTGCTGTCAACTTGATGCCCCATATGGTTCCCCCGGAGATCTCTGAGGAGACAGAGAAAGAAAAGGACTACTGCAGCCTCAAGCAAGTCATGTGACCAATATGAGGCAGACAACTTCATCATGTAACAACAAATTCCTACAGAACCCACTGCAGCGAAAGTACATGAATACTTTGGTGCAGATTTCCTGTAATGTGGCCAGCAGCAGTGGTGGCTCTATGCTCCATAAGGAGGGAAAAGAAAAATGATGATTTACTTGCTTGGAAGCTGACTTTTGTTTCTTTAAAAAATATTCACAAATGTGCTTTGGCGTAGAAATGCTGTTGTTTGAATGAGATGATACAGCAGGTAACATCATCTACTAGACAGCAAGAAAGAATAGAGTACTACCAGTGCCTTTCTGGTCCTGTGTAGGTCCTAGGGTTCTCTGAAGAGACAAAATAAATAATAGGTCTAATCCACCGACTAGGCAAGTCATACTAGGTGACTAATATGAGGTTGCACACTGGGCTAGCAGCTTCATCATGGAAAACACAAATTGCCACAGAAATCACTGCTGCCAGAGCATGTGAATGCCTGGTGCAGGCTTCATACATGGAAACAGTGGTAGCTTCATAAGGAACATAAAAAGGAAGACACACCTTTCTGCTTAGCGGCAGTGTAATGATGTTGAGCAATAGCAAATGCTTTGTACAGTACTTCAAAGAAACGTTTCACACAAGATTTGTTACTGTTCGTGTGATTCTAACAAAACGATGCACTGGGTGTGAATTAGCTGAGCACTTGTTACTTTAGATTGCTGTACAGTTAATAAGAAACAAAGCTATCAGACCGCAGAAGTGCAGCAAAAAAAGGCATCAAATTTTGTTTACACAGTACAACTATGTAGGGGAAAAGAAAAACACCATTTATTGCATAAAGTACTTTACCCAGAGATGTTTGTAAAATTTAGGTTGGATTTACAATGAATGTTCTGTCATCACCACAGGGTAGTATGCATGGTATATGTCTCTTGGTCACTTTTTTTGGTACCATATTCATGGACTTTTCACTGATGTAATCTCTATTGTGTTTAATTAAGACTTCATTCATTCATAACCCTCCACTCCCAAAGGAGCATAGGCCTTCAACAAACACATGCCAAGTCCTCCTGTCACGTGCCATCATCTCAAGTTCTTTCCACGTTCTCCTTATCATTTTCACCTGTTTCCAGCTCTTTTTTCCATGTGTTTCTTGGTCTACCTCTGCTTCTCTTGCCCCGGGGGTTCCAGAACAAGGACTGCCTTGTAATGCTATCAACAGGTTTCCTCAGTGTGTGTCCTATCCATCGCCTTCTTCTCATCTCTTGTTCCACTGGCACTTGTCTAGTTCTTGTCATCAGTTCCACGTTGGTAACCTTGTCATACCATTTTAATCCCTCTATTCTACGCAAGCACCCATTTATGAAAGTCTGTAGCTGTTTGGTAGGTGTCTTTGTTGTTCTCCATGTCTCAGAGCCATACAATAGGACTGACTTCACATGTGAGTTGAAGATTCTTATTTTCATGTTGGATCCGATTTCTCTTGATCTCCATATATTTCCCAATGCAATGAAAGCTCCTCTTGCTTTTTGTATTCTTATTTTGATATCACTGTCTGTCCCTCCAACTTTGTCTATATTGCTGCCAAGATATGTGTACAATTCTACATCTTGTATTGGTGCTTCTTCAAATTCAACCCTGTTATCATTACCAGCATTTATTCTCATTATCTTTGTCTTTTCCCTGTGTATTTTCAGACCCAATTGCTGTGACCTCTCATCAAGTGTTTTCAATTTGTCCTGCATCTGATTACGGTTATGGGACAGAAGAGCTAAGTCATCAGCAAAATCCAGATCATCCAACTGCTTAGTCAGAGTCCACTGGATTCCATTTCTGTTGTGTGTTGTCGATGTTCTCGTAACCCAGTCTATTGCTAGTAAGAAAAGAAATGGAGACAAGAGGCATCCCTGTCGCACTCCTGTTCTTATCCCAAACGGTTCTGTAAGCTGTCCTTCATGAAGAACTCTGCATGTCATGTCTTCATATGTTTTCTTTATTAAATTAATGATCTTCAGGGGAACTCCATAATGCCTCATCAATTTCCAAAGTGATTCTCTGTCTACACTGTCAAATGCCTTTTCGTAGTCCACAAATCCGATGTATAGTGGTGAATTCCATTCCAGACTTTGTTCAACTATTATTCTCAAAGTGGCTATCTGGTCTGCACATGATCTGTTTTGTTGAAAACCTGCTTGTTCATCTCTCAGTTTCTTGTCTATGGACTCTTTTAATCTTTCAAGGATCTTTTCTTCTTCTTCTTCTTCTTCCGTCCTTAGCCACCGACCGTCAAAGCAGTCAGTGGCCATTACGCCTAGTGGCGTCTTAGGGCAACAGCAGATAGGTTTTCTTTGCCATTGTTTCCCATCACGCCTAGTGGCGTCTTTAGGGCAACGGCAAATCAACCCATCTGCTGTTGTTTCCGTAATCGAAGTGACTGGCAAACGGGTGATCAGCCCGTTGTGTCTTTCAAGGATAATCCTGTTTAATACTTTTCCTGGCACTGAAAGTAACATTATTCCTCTATAATGTGTGCACTCTTGTAAATTTCCCTTCTTAGGCAACTTAACCAGATATCCTTCCTTCCATTCTGCTGGTATCTCTTCCTTTTCCCAGACTTTACCAAGTAATTTATATAACATCTCTGTAGCCATGTCGATATCTGCTTTGATGGCCTCTGCTGGAATGCCATCAGGTCCAGACACTTTTCCATCTCTTAGAAGCTTTATGGCTTTCTTTATTTCTTCCTTCGTTGGTCTTTCACCGTTAATTTGTAGCTCTTCTTCTGCTGGCTGGATGTCCATGGGGTTTTGTGGAGCTGGTCTATTGAGAAGGTCCTCAAAATATTCTGTCCACCTCTTCATTTGCTCTTGTATATTGCTGAGCAGTTTTCCATTCTTGTCTTTTATGAAGCAACTTGTTTCCCGTTAGCTTCTTTGTGCTGTTATACAGTTCTCTCATATTCCCTTTGGCTGCAGCATCTTCTGCCTCTCTTGCCAACTCCTCAATATACTTCCTCTCGTCTCTTTTGATACTTCTTTTTACTTCTTTGTTTGATTCTGTGTACACTTCTTGAGCCTTGGCTTTGGAACTTCTGGTTTTGCTTGTGTTTAAATCTGCTTTCTTGTTTTTCCTGTCTTTTATCTTATTGATGGTTTCTGTTGTTATCCATGCTTTTTGTAGTCATTCCCTTTTCCCCAGTATTTCTTCACATGTCTCATTCCATACTGTTTTAATTTGCTGCCAATAGTCTTCTGTATTCTCTGCATCTTCCAGCTGTTGGAGCACCTGGAATTTGTTGGATATTGTGACCGCAAATTTGTCTCTTGTTTCTTGATTTCTTAGATGTCCTACATTAAATTGTTGTCTATAATTTTGCATTGCTGCATATCTCTTGAGTTTCATCTTTACTTTGGCTATCAGAAGGTGGTGATCTGATGTCACATCTGCTCCTCTATATACCTTTACATCCTGCAATGATGATCTAAACTTCTTGTTTATGCATATATGATCAATCTGATTTTCTGTTCTATGGTCAGGTTATATCCATGTTGCCTTGTGTATTCTCTTATGTGGAAACATGCTTCCTCCTATAGCCAGTTGATTTGAAGCACAGAAGTTTGAGAATAGTTCCCCATTTTCATTCATTATTCCTAGCCCGTGTTTTCCCATGACTTCTTCAAAGCTGGTGTTGACTGTACCTATCTTTGCATTCATGTCACCCATCAAAATTTTGATGTCTCTTCTTTTTACTTTTTCCATAATTTCTTGTAGTCTAGTATAAAATGCTTCTTTCACCGACTCTTCTTTGTCATTAGTTGGTGCATAACATTGGATGACACTTACATTTATTTTCTTTTTAGCTGTTTTAAAAGAAGCTGTTATTATTCTGGATCCAACGGCTTCCCATTCAATTAGTGCTTTCTGTGCTTCTTTAGATAACATAAGAGCTACCCCTTCACTGTGGTGTGAACTTTCATCTTCATGTCCTGAGAACAGCACCAATTCACCTGTGATGAGTTTCTTCCTGTCTACCCCCTTCCACTTTGTTTCACACAGTCCCAGAACCTCGATTTTATATTCCCTCATCTCTGCTGCTACTTGTGCCACTTTCCCTTGTTCGTTTAATGTCCGAACATTCCAGGTGCCAAATCTGGAAGTTCTCCTAGAAGAAAGAAGGTTAGTCAGCAACACAGACTCCTTTCGGCTTTCTCTGTGTTGCATCATACGCCTCCCTGCGAGAGGACCTTCCCCTGTCTTGGATGGCTGTGTTTTATTTTCTTTAATTGACTTGTCCATGTTTGTTGAAGTTTTTTGTGGTTTAAATTTTTTACAGGATGGGGTAACCGGCCCCATGCCCAACCCTCCTTAGTCACTTTCTACGACATGCTTGGCAGGGAACAGTGTTACTATTCTTTGCTCCCCTTTCGGGCCCCGGTAACACACGGGTGAATTAAGATTTGCATGGATATTTAAAAAAAAGGTAAAGGATCCCGTTACACACCCGTTGAGGCATATTGGGAATATGGTGTTAGGCCCATATTTTCTTGACCATCGGCACACTAGGGGTGATGTGGTCAGCATCATGCTGACCACCTTAACCTTCCCAGAAGTTGCTCTGGTACCCAATTGGGGCTGGGTTGACCCAGGAGCCATTTGCGGCCTAAAAAAATCCCACATCATCTGGGGATCGAACCATAGACCACTGAGCTAGGAAGCCAGTGCACTAACCACTATGCTACCGAGGCTCCCCTCGGTATTAGCTTCCACATATTTATTTATAATGGAATGGCTTTCTACTAACACCTATGATATGCCACATGCATGTATGTGTATGCATTATTCAAAGTAACAGCATATTAACTAACAAACCTGGGTCGTAAAGTGTATCACTTGTAAAGACATTTTTGACCACCATATTAGCACACAGCCTGATGGACTTTACATAAAGAAACTTTCTGTTCAGGTACACTGATAAGGTGTGCTGGAGATCTAGGCAGAGTACTGTCCATCTTGTTATCATAGGAGCTGGTCCACTTTGTTCTGAATATTGAAAGTACTATGTTAAATTCCCTGGCAACACATGAAACATATCATGTTTAAACAGAAAAGGAACAACTAAATCTAACTGCAATTGAATAAGATTATGTATTACATTATTACTTATAAGATCTATTTTCTGCCTGCTTGTATGAATGAGACCTGATTTTCTACTAGTATGCATGATCGTACAGGATTTTATAATATTTAGTCTTTGGTATCAAATACACAACTCTGTGAACACTCATGAGTGTTTAAAAGATATAAAGGCAAATCGATCTGATATTCTGCTAACTTATTACTTCATACCTTATATTACCGCAATCTACCCTATTTATTTATTGTTTCATTAATCTCTATTTTCATTTAGCATTTTATATTTTATTTATTTCATATTTTATTTTCTGGACGTTTTTCTTTTTCCCCACTATGCCCTCTCTGAAATATTTTATCAACTCTCTCCGTGTGTCGGTCACCACCAGCTTTAGCTCCCTACCTCCTGATATATCCCGTGTCGCTATTGACTTTGCGTTCGTTACTTTCAAGAAAACTAGATTCACCTCTCATCTCCACTTTATTCACACCTGCCTCCACCACAAAATTCTTCCTAATGGATTTTCTTCCTATTTTCATCCATCTGCTGGTACACTCAATCCTAGGGAACAACGTCTCCTACAACGAATTGAGACCAGATGTGGCTTTCAACGTATGCGCGTAGTGGTCGCCAGTCGCCAGTCACTCCCGCCTTTTATCAGACCTCAGTGCCCAACAGACCCAGCTTCTGCTTCGCTTACGTTGTCTCACCTCCAACAACTTCCCTTTCTATTCTATGATACGCACCACTATCCACACACTGAACCGGCAGCTGCATGAGTTCCTTTCCACGTCTAAACACCATAAACTATCCCGCTCATCCCTACCCCCAAAGCTACCCCTCCATCCTCCACTCCATCATGCGCTCAGGTAGTCTGCATCCCCCCAGATCTACCCCTCTCTGAGGAAGAGCGCTCTGTTCTTAGTAAGGGCTTAAAATTTGTTCCTCTTCGTCCGACCCTAGACCAATACAATCTCCTCCAGGAAGTTCATCGGTTTCACCGTCGCATGAGGCTGAAGCTCCATTTTAGAGAGGAAGACAGCACTCCGCAGTCTCAGGCTGAATCCGACATCTTTGCACGCTTTTCTGACTCTACTAAACCTCCCTTTACACCTAAAAACTGGAGCCTCTCATGCCCTGGACCTGTATATCAAGAACACCATCCATGACATTCAGCAGCTCCGCCCTCGTAGATTGCATTATTCCAATCTCACTTCGGCAGAGTCTAGTGCTCTCTCCCTTCTTCGCCGTAGAGACGACATTGTCATCAAACCGGCTGACAAGGGAGGAGCCATTGTCGTCTGGCAGAAAGACTTGTACCTAAGTGAAGGTAAAAACCAGTTGACCAATGGCTCTTTTTACAGGTCTAGGACCAGCGATGCGACTGTCTCTAACAATCGCATTGTACACAACACCATTAAACAGCTTATCAATAGTAATGATCTTCCGCCCGGGGCATCTCGTCTTAGGATTCATGACAGCTCTTTGGGCAAGCCTGTATTCTACATGCTCCCCAAAATTCACAAGATCGAAAACCCTGGAAGACCTATTGTCTCAGCCTGTTCTTGTCCTACTGAACACATTTCTGACTTCCTCGACAGCATTTTCCAGCCTATCGTTGAGAGTCTTCCCTCCTGCATCAAAGACACCAATCACGCTCTTACTACTTTCTCCTCTATCCGACTCCCAGCAGACCGCTCCTACCGTCTTTTCTTGCTAGACGTCTGCTCTCTGTATACCTCTATTCCCCACTCTGATGGTCTCCGAGCTCTTCGGTTTTTTCTGGATCAGCGCACTTGCCCTTCTATATCCACTGACACCCTTCTCCGTCTTGCTGAACTGGTCCTTAACCTGAATTCCTTTGAATTCAATGGTCAAGTTTTTGACCAAATTAGTGGTGTTGCCATGGGAACGAAGATGGGTCCCAGCTATGCCTGTCTATTCATGGGCCACTTGGAGCATCAGATATGGCAACAATACTCCGGTCCTTTCCCTGGGTTTTACCGCAGATATATCGATGATGGCATAGGTCTCACAGATATGTCTGAGACTGATTTACACCGCTTCATCGACTTTGTGAACCACTTTCACCCCACCATTAAGTTCACCTCCCTCGTCTCCACAGTTTCTGTCAACTTCCTTGACATTACTATTTCTATCACGCCCTCCGGCCTTAAACCTCAGTATACTACAAGCCGACAGATGCCCACAGCTACCTCCTGTATACCTCTTCTCATCCTCGGGCCTGTCGTGACTCCCTTCCTTTTTCACAACTTCTCCGCCTCCGCCGTTTATGCCAAGACGACGATGACTTCCACTTACGAGCAAATGAGATGTTGGATTTCTTCCGTAACAGACTTTATCCAGAACATGTTCTCACCTCTGCTCTCCAACGTGTGCTCCCCATCTCTCGTCAGGAGGCCCTCATACCTCACCATAAATCCACTTCGGATAGAGTCAAATTAATCTTGACCCATCACCCTCATAGTACTACTGTCAAACAGATCCTTTTCCGCCACCTCCCTATCCTCCAAGCAGAGCCTGTGACCCAAGAAGTATTCAGTGAAGCACCTTTGGTGGCATATAGACGTGACAAGAACTTGAAGGATCTTCTTGTTCACAGCCGTCTCCCAAAGGAGAATGCCACTCACTTTGGCACACTACCCTGTGGTCGGACAAGATGCAACACGTGCAAGTATGTCACCTCAACCCAGAAGGTGTCCTTTCCTAAGGCTACGTACACCATCACTAGTAGCTTCACGTGTGAATCGCGCAATGTCATTTATACGATCATATGTAAACGTTGCTGCAAAACTTATATTGGCCAAACAGGCAAACGACTTGGGGACAGATTCAGCCAGCACTTAAATGACATCGCTCAGCAAAAGTCCACACCAGTTGCCATACACTTCAATGGTCCTGACCACCATGGTCCCATCGACATCCAGGTCACAGCGATCCGATCCTGCTCCTCTGACACTGCCAGCCGAGAACAGCTTGAGAACCGTCTTATACACCGCATGGGGTGTCTAAAACCAGCCGGTCTCAACACTTTTCACACCTTTGTCTGAGGTCACCCTTTCCTCTCTTGCTCTATTTGACTCTTTCCACTCTTATCCTATTCTTCTATTTGTATGCCATATACATTTTTTAATTTCATATTTATTTATCTCCCACTCATTCTGTCCTCTTCTATTTCCAGTCCCCACTTTTATCCCGTTGGGTAGTTTATTGTCCGGTTTCGTTTTTTAGTTTTTCAGTATGTATTGTGTACACCCGGCGGCGGAAGTCGCTTTCTGTTCAGCCACGCGCTCTTCAACAGACAGCGAATTTCGGTTCTTGCCTTCAGGGAAGTACCCAGTTTTTATTTTATTATTTTATTAAGTTTTTTTTTATGTGTCCTATCTAGACTTCACTTTCTTTCCTTTCCTGACGAAGGCCTTGTGGCCGTAACGTAGACTATTTTCTTTGTCTTTTGTCCTCGTAAGACGAATCACCTTTTTTCGATTTTTTTTCAAACCCACCCGAGACAGAGATTCACTGAAACCAACCTTTAACATGAACATGGTGGCCTATATTAATTTTTTTTTGTAAATGTCTGCTAGGTTATTACTAATATAATCCTATAATATTTTCTGCCAGCTTTTCATTAATGTTAACGAGTCACTAAATATAATATGACATGTATTCATCAGGGTTGTGGAATCGGAGTCATGGAGTCTGTAGTTTTGTGTGGAGTCTGTTACAAGCTGCCTGACTCTGACTCTTCTCATGGCTTTAAAATTCCCGAATGCAGGGGAAAAAAATAAGAGTATTTATAGAGACAGCAGGAGGCTTTTCATTACACTTCTTCTCGTCTGAGTTGTATTGTACTTATGTGGCAGTGAAACTCTGCATACTTATTAAATTATTTGAGTTGGAGTCAAGTGAATTCTTTTCCTACTCTCAACCCTGGTATTGACAAATTTAAACTAGCAGCAATTCAACATATGACTAAAATTAAGATTCAATAATTACCTTTTACAGCCTCAGTAGCAAATGTTGGTAATGAACCTTGAGGAGAGCTGCATAAAAATGGAAACTGTAACCAAGTCGATGTTGATTTGAAACTTTTAAACAAGTTAGAAAATGACACACGTATCACAAGATTATCAGCTGTTGCAACATCCAAATGTACAACAAAATGTTTTGATGGGATTGGCCTGAACAGCAAGTAGAAGTAACGACCAGTGAGGCCTAATGACTGGGTGTTTGTCTTGGGCAGCTGGATGAAGTTGCCTGCTGGTACGGAGCCTGTGATGCGATAAACTGTGCCTTTCACAGTCTTGTCCTGAGAAGGGAAAAACATATATTGACATCAGCATCATAATCATTTTCCTTTGCGCTCCCTTCGGAGCATGGAGTTATCACTGCAGCTGCTCCACTTGCACAAAGCTCGCGCCAAGCAGTACGCTGCTCTAGTAGTTACTGTGGTAATATGTTTTTTTTTCATGATGAGTTTGCCAGCCCAATTTTCAGCCTAATATTAGTCGCCTTGGACGACATGTCTGGGGGTGCAGTAGTCCTGTTCAGTCTTTGTTTCATAAGAGCCCCGCAGGAACTACATAGGGCAAACATTGACACGGATAACGCTTATACTTGCAAGAACTTGGTGTCACAATCAAATGCATTAGTTTTCAGGAGTGTAAGGAACAAGTATACTGTTATTAAAGAGGTAAATAGCCCCAAAGTTTATACTGCCATAAAGAAATGAAGTTGTTATAGGCTTTACTATACCGGGTCCAGCTTTGAGTTCCCTTCCTCGCTGCCTTTGCCTTCCCTAACTCAAGAGCAGAGTCAGGTACCCATTTACAGCAGGATAAACTGAAGTGTAATGCTACCACATTTCTATACCAGAAAATGGTAAAATGTGACATGAGAGGTCAGCGCTCTAACCATTTAGCCAATCAGAAGCTCCACAACAGCTATTAAATTTGGCTTTAAGAAAAAAAAAAACTGCATGTGTGAAAATAGGTGTGTGGAATATAAAATTACAAGAAAATGTATGGTGCAAAACTGATTTCCATATGAATGGCCCCATGCACACAAAGCCTAAATGATTAACTCAGAATCTGTAAAGCATAAAGGTGCCCCTGGAAGAGAAGATGAGGTCGATAGGATATACACAGAGGAAGCCTGCTGACAGTATTACATAACAGTCCTTGTTCTGGAATCCGCAAGGTAAGAGAGGTAGATAGAAATTTAAAACAAAACATGGAGAAAAGAACTAAAGATAGAAATGAAAGGTGCAAAGCAGACATAGAAAGACCTGGAATGGATGGCACAGTACATAAAAAACTGGAATAAATTTGTTGAAGACCTATGCTCCCTAAGAAGCTTCAGGGCAATGATGAGGTGAAATACAACCATTTCTAGTTTTTTTAAAACTGATACTACGAGTCAATTTAATTATTACCGCACATGTTTTTCTTTTAGGAATCTCACAGATATGACTATTTTGTGATGGCACCTGAGAAATATTCTTTTCACCTAAAACTGTTTATGGAGCACTGGTTTTCATTCACGTGTTACCTTCTGAAAGAAGCTTTTAGTGGTCATCTTACTTTCTAAAGAAAAGCTGATATGTTTTTAATATCAGTCAGCCTTATGTAGTTCCCAAGAGACTCTGAAGAGACAAGAATAGGGATATGGCTCCCTCAAGCATGCTGTAAAAGGTGACTAATGTGCGATTGCGCACAGGAATGGTAACCTCATTATGAGAAACAAATTGCTTCAAATGCCACTCCTGTAAAAACACCAGAAGTGTTTCTTTTTGCAGGCTTCTTGCAAGGGAACAAGCAGAAGTGGGTGGCTCCATGCTCTGTAAGAAGAAATAAGGGAGATAAAGGAAAACAGATAATAAACCTGACGAAATGGTCTTTCTTATTTGGACAAGGGCTCTAATATAACCAACAGACCCTGTGTCTAGGTTCAACGGTGCGCGCCTCACCAAAACTTTAAATTAAAATAAATATATAAAGGAAGCGTCAATCAAACATGATAGCATTATTATAATTCAGTATTTACTAAAATGCAGATGCATCAACTTTGGAAACATAGTATTAGCTATACTGAAAATTACATTCATACCATCAGTGACACCACTTCTCCTTCCTTTGTTGCTTTTTTCCATGTCGGCAGATTGAAGTGTTTGAACACATTCACATATGGACTCTGCCAAACTGAAAAAAAAAATTAACAAATCTAGTTCACTAATACAAGACTAATAACACAATCAAAAAACTGTCAGTGTATTCAACAGTCCTCTAAAATATGCTAAGAGTTTGTTCCTGTCTACTCTGTCAATGGCTTTCTTCTTTTATTCATTAATCTCCAAACAGGTCTTCACAGATAAAGGAAGACAAAGTGAGAAATAAAACAAGTTAGAAATCCAGAATAGTTGCAGGGAGAGTTTTTGTTTCTGCCTTGTACCCTCGTGTGGATGATGAGGACCCATAGTGACAACAATGAAGATTAACTTTATAGAATAATTTTAAGGGCACATATCATAAACATTCTCTGCATAGAAATATAGAAATTAGACTAAAATGATTTTTACTACCATTACTCACAAACTAATTAAATTAAAATTGGATGGAGCAGGGACCAATAGACAGTCTGTCATGTTAGCCAAGTGACCAATATGCAAGGGTATTAACTGGCAGCGGAATTTTGCTGCAACGTGGAATTATTTTGTTTTTAATATATGACCTGTAATGATTGCCATCATAACACCAAATAGCCTCAAACTGACTACTGCTTTCTTTGAGAACATTCAAGTGGACGTCTGAGAGTGTACGAAGAAGAAGAAGAAGAAAAAATATATGACCTGAATATTTGTTGGGTGTTATTATTGACAATGCTCAAAACAGGATTGAGTTTAGGTTAAGGCTAGCAGTAGTGGGTATTTTTAATCGGTATATTTGTCGGATGTTATATTGTTGACAAAACTTGAAACAGGTTGGGGTTTAGCAGCAGCAGCTATTTTTAATGAGTGCAAGCACCATGGCAAACATATCGGCAGCTTCAGAATATGGTTTCCTGATCAGTATATTCTGCAGTTTGTCTGTGTGCGCGGCATGAGGATGCACTCATGTTTAATAGTGGTTTGGTAGGTGCTGTGGTTTCTTGAATGAAGTGCAATTACATGGAGAAAACTACAAGTGGATGAAAATGCTGACACTGTTTCAAGTGTTTTTAGAAAGTATAACAAAGGTATACATGCCATTAACACAGGAGCCGATGCACTAAGCCCGGTAAGTTGATACTGTCTTGTTTGTTACAATAGATTGCTTGCGGCCATGTTTTTCGGTATTTATTTTTAATAAGACCTCAATGTTTGTTGGATATTAATATTTTTTACACAGCTCAAACAGGGTTGAGGTTTGGTTAAGGCTAGCTGTTTGACAAAGCTTGAAACAGGGATGGGGTTAAGTTACGGCTAGATATAGCATACTCATGGAAAGCCACTTGGGAAACGTGGCAGATGAGTCTTCTGTGTTCTACTTGCAACAAAAAAGCCTTTAAGGCGAGGAGTCTCTGCTCGGACGTTCAGCTGCAAACAGTGTGGTGTGTTGGGTAAAGGGTAGGCCTAGTGTTTGTAGTCTATTTTATGATAAATGAATCAAAACGATGCGGTGTAGCCTATGTATCTCGAGTAACATGGTGGACTGTGTCTACTAGTCTTAACTTCTACCTTAACATCTAAGGAAAAAAGGGATTCTGTAAGTGTTAAAAGATAATGTCAATGCTGACGGTGAAGCGCTGTGGTGATTAGTTCAGCTCTTCGATTTCTATGATGATATGGAACATGCACATTTTCGTAATCAAGTACATAGCGTTCTATAAAGAAAATATTATTATGAACACCGTGCCATTAAAAAAAAAGCTTACGATTGTCCATATTTGGCTGTGAAATGGAATCTGAAGAAAATTTATGCGTATTATATGTTTAGACTTGTCAAAACTTCGCGTTTGCCGCCATCTTGTTGAATCCAGGAAGTAGCTCTTATGTCTTCCGGTTACCTGGCGGTGTATGTGAAAAAAAAGTTACCTTACAATACAACATTTGGTTAGGAAGAAACCGATAGTGTTCCATGACGGCGGTGCGGATCTTTGATTCTGCCGCCCAGAATATCAGTTTGGTTTTTATTTGGCTCACATGCTGTAAGTAATACGTTTGTTTGTTCATTGTGATTAGTGTGAAGAAAATGTTTTCCTTTTAACGACAATCCTTTAGTTTTAAACTTCTCCGAAACTACCCTGATTTGATCGCTTACGTATCCTATTAGGCCTACTGCCCAATTCATTTCTTCCTTCGTAGTTGATAATTCAGCGCCTGACTAACTTTACTGTAGGCCTACTTTGAAGTTTATCCTCCTACTTTCACAAATTATAAATAAATGCCTGAAATTAACTGAGGTAGTTAGCAGAACCACTTTCTTTTTTCTGTTTATCGTCACCAAGAATCTTTAGTATCCCGCTAGTCCCTAGAACAGTGTTTCTCAAAGTGGTGGCACAAAAACCTTTGCCAGTCCACAAGCTGTTAGTCACTGGTCCGCAGCAAGTTTCCAGGCAAGAAAGAAACATATAATGTAACTGGAAAATTGCACTGGGATTCCATCAAGACTAATAATCAACCATTGGTTGACAATTTTCAGTTCTATTATGCTTTAACACCCACACAATATAAGCATAGTGTTGACGAATTTTCATAATTACGTACAAACAAATGTAGCAACAACAACAAAATTCTTTAAAATATGGCATAAATATGATTTCTGATCACTGGAATATTCTGGCAAAAATTAGGTAGGCTACATCAAATAATTTGGAAGCACTGTCGTAAATATTATTATGTTCAGAACTATTCTCTGACACTGCTGATGTGTTAGGCCCCTACTTAACTTTCAAACTTTATCTAGCCCTGGATGAGCTGGAAGTTGCATATGGTCTGGTGGTTGAAATGAAGAAGGACATGTTCTTCGATGTCATCCTAATATGTGTGTCACCCATGTCATTAGGGTTAGGATTAAGGTTAGGATAAGTATTCTTAACGCTTACCCCTTATTGCTGTGTCTCTGAATTCCTTTTTTTTTTTTAAAGTTGCTTCAAACACACGCCCCACTGTTCTTCTTTTCAACCAGTCCTGAGTATTCTATAATGTATATTTTTAGGTTCTCTCTGCTCTTAGCTTCTGTCAGCGGAGCCTGAGTAAATCTGAATCTTTCTTCAAAATAATAGAATCATGTTCTCTCTGTAACTTAAAGACATAGGTGTCCATTCTTGTAGTTTACACTTTTGGGGAGCATGTGATTGGCACTGTGGCTAGAACCCTGGCCTCTTCCAGCAAAAGTGCTGGGTTTGAAACACTGTGGCATTACTCCCCATTCTACCCAGCTGTCTGAGTGAAAAGGCCCTTGAGTATAAGAGTGAGATCCATCTTTGTTTCATATATCTGGAAAAGGCGTTTGACAGGGTCCCCTGGAGCAAACTTTGGGACTGTTTGGCAAGGAAGAATATTCCAGCACCTCTGATTCATGCTATACAGAGCTTCTACAAGTCTTGCAGAAATTATGTGAGGACAGCAAACCATAAGTCAGAAGAGTTCAGGACCACCACTGGTGTAAGACAAGGTGATATCCTATCACCTTACCTCTTCATACTCCTTATGGACGATGTCATCAAGGCATGTAAGGAGAGAACAAGAAAGTATTCAGTGGGGTACTGGAAGATGAGACAGGTCTATATTTTGGAGCTGGCATTTGCTGATGATGTTGCCCTGATTGCTAAATCAGAGGCACATCTTCAATCCAACCTGCAAGTCTGGAAGGAAGAGCTGGAGAAGAGAGGGATGGTCATAAGCAGCTCTAAAACAAAATCCATGGTGATATCACGAGAAGAAAGAAGACATCAGATTAAGCTGGGAGAACAGGTCCTGGAGCAGGTCGACCACTTTAAATATCTCGGAGCTATTATAGACCGAAAGGGAGGCATCAAAGAAGAGTTGGCCACTCGAAAAGCAGCGGCTGGGAGACTTTTTCAGGCCATAAATCGTGGATTCCTCAGTAAGAAAGAGGTTGGTAAGAAAACGAAGATGGCTGTATACCGCTCCACCTATATCCCAGTCTTGACATATGGATGCGAGTCGTGGGCAATGACTACAACCCACAAAAGCCAGATCCAAACCTCAGAAATGAGGTATCTGAGGAAAGTGGTTGAAGTAACAAGAAGAGACATGGTCCGCAACCAGACGATCCGTCAAGGGCTAAAATCCCATCCGCTGCAGACCCAAATAGAACAGTCCCAACTAAGATGGTTTGGCCATGTCTGCAGAATGGGAGAAGATCGGCTACCACGACAAGCATGGGAAACAAAGAGCCAGGGATCCAGACCTCCAGGACGACCCAGAGTCCGCTGGGAGGACATTAGACAATCTTTGAAGGACCGAGGACTAGAATGGAACCAGGCCAGGAAGAAGACAGCTGATAGAATGGTCTGGCGCTCTCTCTTCCAAACCTCTACACCTCACGGTAGAAGGGGAACGACTAAGTAAGTAAGTAAGTCTACCCAGCTGTACATGGGTATCTGACTCTACTCTCAAGGTAGAGAAGGCAAAGGCAGCAAGGAAGGGAACTGGTTACCCCACCTCTCAAACTGGACTTTGTATGGTGAAGTCTCCAACACTTCCCTACAGCAGTATCTGCTATGGGTCTACATTTTACACTCCTAAAACCCAGTATACAATCTCAAGGACATTTTTCCGACCTGCTTGCGTTGTTTCTTTTTTTTTTTTTTTTTAATCTGTCAAGTACCAGTTAGTGTGGGTGATTAAGTCTCTTCAGTTCTTCCTGTCCCAAATACTGTTTATCAGTTCTGTTGTTGACTTCTTTCCATGTCGTGATGTCGAACTGTCCAGTATCTTATCTCTTTGTCTTCCATCTTTCCATATCTTTTTCTTTCAGTCTTTTCTGTTGTCACAATATACTGCAGCTTCCCTCTTCTCATAACATTCCCAAAGAAAGGGGAGAGCTTGCATTTAATATGAGTTGTAAGTTTTCTAACTCCGCCTATGCCGGTCCCAAGCCCGGATGAAAAAGGAGGAGGGCGGCCTGCATGGAGGCCGTAAGGAGGCAGCCCCTCCACCATGCAAAGGCACAACAGGCCAATCACCTGTTTGCTTTAAATCACAATTACGAGCAATACAAGAGAGAAAACTGGACTGATTCTAAAGGCGACGAACTGGAATGGACTACGGACTACGACTTATGGAACTTGGAACACAAGAAGTATAAATGGGAAGGAAGAGGAGCTGGTGGAAGAGATGAGGAAAGCAAAACTAGAAATCTTGGCTATAACGGAAACAAAGAAAAAAGGACAAGGAGTCATGGATCTCGATGGCAACACGCTGCTCTACAGTGGTGTACCCATATTTGAAAGAGCTAAAGGGGGCGTGGGTTGCATTGTGGCCCAAAATCAAAAAGATAGTATCAAGGGATGGAACTTTGTCTCGGAGCGCATTATGGTTGTTAAACTAAAAGAAGGAGAAACCATAGTCAACCTGGTCATAGTGTATGGGCCAAATGAGGATGAGAGAGCAGAGGTCAAGGAGGAATTCTTCGAGCTGCTTCAAAGGTCAGTGGATGACTGCCTAGATGAAGTTATCATGCTCTGAGATTTTAATGCCAGAGTTGGAAATGACCATGCTAGATGGGGTGGAGTTATCGGAAGATATGGAGAAGATACTCTCAATGACAATGGAAAGCGACTCCTTAGATTCTGCAGTGAGCATACATGCATACACTAGATGTGAACCAACAAAGAATGAGAAGTCAGTGATCGACTATGCCATTGTTCGGAGAAGCTCATTCAAATATGTCCGAGATGCTAGAGTCTGGAGGGGGCCAGAGATTGGAAGTGATCACTACCTGCTAACAATCAAAAGAACAACTGAAAGAGTTGCTCAGCCTAGGAACTGCCCAACATCACGCAAGTAAACAAGCAAGAGAAATGAGCATTAGGACCTACAAGCTGAGAGAGCCAGAAATTAAGACCAGATATCAGGGGCTTATTGCTGCAGCGGTGAGCAACACAGAAGAACGACCTGATGACTTGGAAACCCTCTGGATTAAATTCAAGGATATCGTAAAGACAGCTGCTGCAGAAGCATGCGGTGAAGTCCGACTTGGGAACAAGAGAAAGAGGACACCTTGGTGGACAGAGGAAGTCAAAGAGAAAATAAGAGAGAAGAAAATGGCATGGAAACAATACTTAGGAGCTAAAAACACAACAGGACAAATGGAAAAATATAGAGAATATGTGACACTCAGAACAGAAGCAAAGAACAAAGTGCTAGCAGCAAAACAGAAGTCCAGGGAAGAATTTGGAAAAAAGCTAGAAAAAGATGCACAAGAAAACCAGAAATTGTTCTATAAGACCCTAAAGAACATAAGGAAGGAAAAACAATGCCCTCTCAAATTTATAAAGGACAAGCAAGGCAAATTGCTTACTGCCCCGAAGGAAGTAATGGAAAGATGGAAAGAATATTTCTCAGAACTCCTGGATGGTGAGCATGGTGAAGCATCAGAAATGATAAACACTAGCACAGAAGAGAAAACCAATGATGGTGAAGATGACATAAAGATGAAAGAACTGAAGGCAGCACTGGAGAAAATCAAGATGGGCAAAGCAACAGGGCATGATGGTATAACACCAGAAATGGTTAAGTTCATGGGAGCATCAGGCGACCTATTACTCTTAAGGGTTTTACAGGCAGCGTGGTACAACAAGACCATACCAAAGGATTGGGAGATTGCCATCATAACACCAATTTTCAAAAAGGGTGACAATCGACAGTGTGGAAACCATAGAGGCATATCCCTTCTCAGTGTCCCTGGTAAAATCTACTCTAGAATTCTAGAGCAGAGACTCCGACGCCTAGCTGAGCCACAATTGGATGAGGTCCAGTGCGGATTCCGAGCAAACCGAAGTACTCAAGACCTAATCTTCACACTCAGACAGCTGAGTGAAAAGGCCCTTGAGTATAAGAGTGAGATCCATCTTTGTTTCATAGATCTGGAAAAGGCGTTTGACAGGGTCCCCTGGAGCAAACTTTGGGACTGTTTGGCAAGGAAGAATATTCCAGCACCTCTGATTCATGCTATACAGAGCTTCTACAAGTCTTGCAGAAATTATGTGAGGACAGCAAACCATAAGTCAGAAGAGTTCAGGACCACCACTGGTGTAAGACAAGGTGATATCCTATCACCTTACCTCTTCATACTCCTCATGGACGATGTCATCAAGGCATGTAAGGAGAGAACAAGAAAGTATTCAGTGGGGTACTGGAAGATGAGACAGGTCTATATTTCGGAGCTGGCATTTGCTGATGATGTTGCCCTGATTGCTAAATCAGAGGCACATCTTCAATCCAACCTGCAAGTCTGGAAGGAAGAGCTGGAGAAGAGAGGGATGGTCATAAGCAGCTCTAAAACAAAATCCATGGTGATATCACAAGAAGAAAGAAGACATCAGATTAAGCTGGGAGAACAGGTCCTGGAGCAGGTCGACCACTTTAAATACCTCGGAGCTATTATAGACCAAAAGGGAGGCATCAAAGAAGAGTTGGCCACTCGAAAAGCAACAGCTGGGAGACTTTTTCAGGCCATAAATCGAGGATTCCTCAGCAAGAGAGAGGTTGATAAGAAAACGAAGATGGCTGTATACCGCTCCACCTATGTCCCAGTCTTGACATATGGATGCGAGTCATGGGCAATGACTACAACCCATAAAAGCCAGATCCAAACCTCAGAAATGAGGTATCTGAGGAAGGTGGTTGAAGTAACGAGAAGAGACATGGTACGCAACCAGACGATACGTCAAGGCCTTAAATCCTACCCCCTGCAGACCCAAGTAGAACAGTCCCAATTAAGATGGTTTGGCCATGTCTGCAGAATGGGAGAAGATCGGCTACCACGACAAGCATGGGAAACAAAGAGCCAAGGATCCAGACCCTGAGGACGACCCAGAGTCCGCTGGGAGGACAACATTAGACAATCTTTGAAAGACCGAGGACTAGAATGGAACCAGGCCAGGAGGAAGACAGCCGATAGGATAGTCTGGCACTCTCTCTTCCAAACCTCTACACCTCACGGTAGAAGGGGAACGACTAAGTAAGTAAGTTAGTTTTCTTTGTGTGGTGGCTTATATCAGCATATTGTCCCTTTTAAGATGCCCACTGTCCGATTGACAGAGTGGTTAGAGCGCTGGTCTCTCGCGGCAAAGGTGCCTGGTTCAATTCATGGTATCAACACACTCTAGTCTACCCAGCTGTAAATGGGTTCCTGACTTTGAATTCGGGAAGGAATAGGCAGCGAGGAAGGGAACTGGTCACCCCACATCTCGATGCTGGACCTATTATGGTGAGGTCTGTAACACTTCATTCCCCTACGGCAGTATCTGCTATGGGGTTACCTTTTACTGTTTTCTTAACACTTGTCTGTAAAGCCGCATCTCCACAAGTTGTCCTGCTAGTCTACTAATTGTCCCTGGCTCACTTCCATATGTCAGGCTTGGTTCTGTATAACATTGAAAAACTTTTACTTCCACTGATTACAGTTGTTTTACATAATATAATTTTCATTTAGAATTCTACTTAATTTTCATTTAGAATTTTGCCTAAGCTAATTGACTCTTAACATCTGAGATGCATCTTCCATCTGATGTTATGCCTAGGTACTTAAGTCTATTAACTTGTTTCACAACTGTCACATTTACTTTGATGATGCACTCTGGAGAAGTTCTTTTCTTTGAGATGACCATTTTGTCTTTTTGCAGTTTAAGCTAAAGCCTTTGTTACTTTCTGTCACTATTGTATCAGTCATTTCCTGCAACTGTTTTTCTATTTTTTGCTATTAACATTATATCATCAGTTTATCTCAGGCTGTTTATATTGTCCACCAACTGATAATCTTGGTATGTCCTCTATGGATTTCACTGAACAGATAAAGTGACAGCACACATCCATGAATAACACCATGTTTTATCTGCTGAAACATTCTTAATTGGCTGCCAGTTCTTAAAGCTGCTGTTTGTTGTCAGCACATTTCATAATTATTCTCTAGTCTTTGCTATTGATTTTTATACTCTCTTTTTCACATTTTGATAAATTTCCTCATGTTTCATATCATCAGATGACTTAGTGAAGTTTATAAAGCACACATAAAGATCTGTTTTATTTCTATAGCTTTCTATTTATGGTCTTATTCTATATTTGGTATTTCTTCTTCTTCTTCTTCGATCCTTAACCACCGACCGTCAAAGCAGTCAGTGGCCATCACGCCTAGTGGCGTCTTGTAGGGCAACAACAAATTGATTCCACTTTGCACGGTCGGGTGGCCATCCTTCGTACAGTGCCCCAACTCTGGTTCATTCTTTGCATCTCAGCCTCCACAGTCCTCCGCCAAGTTGTTTTTGGTCGGCCTCTCTTTCGCTTTCCTTCAGGGGTCCAAAGCATAGCTGTGCTTGTGATGGCATCGGGGTCTCTTCTGAGGACATGACCAACCCAGCTCCAGCGTCTGCCAGCTATGATGGTGTGCATGTCCTCTTGCTTGCTACGAGTAAGCAGATCTTGGTTGGTAATGGTATTCGGCCAAAAGATGCGGTGAATTTTTCTTAGGCATGTTGTGTGAAAAGAGGACAATTTTGACATTTCCTTCTCTGTGACTCTCCAGCATTCCGCACCATAGAGAAGCACAGAAAGCACATAGTATAATCTTAATTTTGTGCTTGTGCTGTATTGGGAGGACTTCCAGATGTTATTTAGGCTAAAGAAGGCTGTTCTTGCCTTATTCATTCTGATGTTGATGTCCTTGCCTGCCCCACCGTCTGGTGTTACTATGCTTCCTAGGTATGTGAAGGTATCTGTCTGTACCAATTGCTGATTCCTTACTGATATGGGCTCAGGGTTGTTCACATTGAGCGTCATGACCTCAGACTTCTTTAAATTGATGTTCAAGCCCACCTGCTGGCTAAATTTATTAAGTCTATCCGTTTTTTTCCTGGATGTGTTGATGAGAATGTGCCAGCAGTGCAATGTCATCTGCATATTCCAGATCTTCCAATGTAGAAAATGTAGTCCATCTTATTCCTCTTGGACTGCCCTCTGTTGTCTGGCGCATCACCCAGTCTATGACTGTTAAAAAAAGAGTGGTTGATAAGGGGCATCCCTGTCGTACTCCTGTCTTCACCTCGAAGGTTAGGTTGCTCTGCCCAACACTACACGTAAAGTTGGCATAGAGGCTTTTTTATGATTGTCACTATGCAGCTTGGAATTCCATAAGCCCTCAGTATTTTCCATAAACTGTCCCTATGTATGCTGTCAAAAGCCTTTTCAAAATCAACAAAATTTATGTAAAGCTGTCTTTGCCATTCTGAGCACTGCTCTATAATGTTCCTGAGAGTGAATATATGGTCTATACATCTTCTGTTCTTTCTAAATCCTGCTTGTTCTTTCCTCAGTTTGTAGTCTACTGCCTTTGAAATTCTCTGTATAATTATCCTGCCTAGTATTTTGCTGGGGAACTGAGAGAAGAGTGATTCCTCTCCAATTATTGCAGTCTGCAAGATCTCCCTTTTTGGGCAATTTGACAATTATTCCTTTGTTCCACTCTGATGGTGTTGTCCCCGTTTTCCACACTTGTGCAAATAGTGGTTCTAATAGTTCTGCTGCTAGCTCAGGGTCTGTCTTAAATAGCTCTGCATTTAAGTTATCATGGCCCGGAGCTTTACCGTTCTTTAACCCTTTGATTGCTGTGATGATTTCTTCTTTTCATGGAATGTCTGTATTTACATCTAGATCGTTTTCAGCCTCAGGAACATTCAATTGTGTCTCTGGTATTTCCTTGTTCAGAGTTTCTCTGAAGTGCTCTGCCCATCTTGTTTCCTGTCCCTCTGCTGTCTTGATGAGATTTCCTTGCTTATCTCTTACTAATGTAATATTGTTTGCACCTTGTTTTTCCGCTGATGAATTTAGTTATTTTGTATACTGTGCTTTGTTCATTTCTCAGTGCTGCCTCTTCTGCTTGTTTTGCAAGATCGTCTAGGAAATTCCTTTTGTTGGCTCGGGTTTGGCGTTTAACTTCCCTGTCCAGCTGGCTGTACTGTTCGCTATATAGTTGCTTTAACCTGGGGGACTTCGCTTCTGTTTTCTTTCTTTTCATTTCCTTTCTCATCTTTATGGTGTTTAGTGTTTCTGGTGTTATCCAGTCTTGCTTCTTCCTTTCCTGGAATCCTAAGCATGATTTGCTACTTTCCTTATATACTGTTGAAATGGTGTTGAAATTCTGGTCTATATCATCATCAATGTCTTTTCCTGGGCTTTTGGCAAATTGATATCGTTTCTTAATGTCGGCCGCAAAAGCTTTTCTGGTAAGGGGGTCCTTCAATTTGCTGATGTCAAACCTTTTCTGTGTAGTTACAGTTGGTCCAGCCCTTCTTATTTTCACTTTCAGTTTTGCTACTACTAAATGGTGATCACTTCCCACATCTGCACCTCTTCTTACCTTCACATCTTGTAATGCATGTCTCCATCTACCGTTAACCATGATGTGGTCTGTCCCGACCATTTGGTGATTCCCATGTTAACTTGTGAATTTTCTTATGTGGGAAAAGTGTTCCTCCAATGACCAGGTTGTTAATGCTACAGAAACTTATTAGCTTATCCCCATTTTCGTTTGCTATTCCGCTGCCGCATTTCCCCATTGTTCTTTCATTATATGTATTGTGTGTACCAACTTTCGCATTGAGGTCTCCCATTACTATAACAAGATCATATCTAGGTGTGTCTTCCATTTCTTTCTGCAGTTGTTGATAGAATTCATCCTTGACCTCCTCATCGCTATCATTCGTTGGTGCGTAGCATTGTATTATTGTAGTGTTGGTGAATCTCCCTCTCAATCTCAATCGTATCAGTCTGTTGTTGATGGGTTTCCATTCCAGTAATGTCCTTTCTATCCCTTTCTGTAGAATAATGGCTACGCCTTCACTGTGCTGTCCATCCTCTCTTCCAGAGTAAAGTACTGTTTCTCCTGTTGCTGTTTTAACTTTTCCTGCCCCTGTCCATCTGCTCTCACTTATCCCCAGGATGTGTAACCTATAGTTTCTCATTTCTGCCGTGACCTGTCTTAGTTTACCTGCCTCGTACATTGTCCTGACATTCCAAAATCCTATTCTTGTATCCTGTTTTGCGGTCAGGACATCCGTTTTCATGTCAGTGGCTTCCTTTCGGCTTTCACCACTGACAGTCATACGAGCCACAGACTCCGAATGTCCATCCCGCAGCAAAGTTTGTTCATTTGATGTTGTTTCCGTAACTTCATTATTTTTTTTACATAGACAGGGGTGTCAGCCCTATGCTAAAACCCCCAACCTGGAGGACCAGGGTACCAGCTTTTGTCTGACCCCTACCCACACAGACCAGTCCAGCTTGGTTGAACCTACCAGGAGTAAAACTCCCACTGGCATAGCTCTGGGGATTGTCAGGGTACGCAAGCTGCCATACCGCTACAAGGTATAGGTACCATTGATGGCAGATTTGGTATTTAATGTGCCTTTACTGTCTTCACATCCACAGTGTTCATCAGCAGTTTCTGTTTTTATTTTATTTCTCATTTTTCTCATGATAATTCTTAATAACATTTTGGTCGCATCAGTCATAAGATTAATTTTACAGTGGTCTTCACATTCAGTGGCTCTTGTTTTTTTCTGAAGCTGGTATGCTTAGTTATCACATATACTCCTAATTCTCACACAACCTCCATTTCTGTTACTGTTATATTATTTAGTCCAGGGTCTTTGCTTTTCTTCAGGTGGCACTTAGTGTTCCATACTTCTGCTATGAGTATTGGTGATCCTTTGCAGTTGTCTTTAATATGTAATTCAGCTTTTTCATCATCATAAAGGTCCTTTATGTATTCTGCTTATCTTTCTGTTTACACCTCTGGTATATCCAGGCTTCTTTGCTGCAAGCGTTGTTTGTTTTATTCTTTGTGTTTATCTGTTGTAATATGTCATCCGCCATCCGTTTCTTCTTTCCGGTCCTCTTTATTGCTGGTATGGTTTCTTTTGATGTATTGACTTCTTTAATATTTTCCATTGTTCTTTTATACTCTGTAAATTTTCTTTGGTACTGTATAATGAGAAAGTTAACAGGCCACCTAATTAACCCAAGAGTATTCCATTGAAGAGTTTAAAAAAAAAAAATTGATTATGACAATTGGGGATGAAGGCAACAACCAGACAACTATTATCAATATTTCAGGTTGGAAAACCATTACTCTGTGAAACTGAAAAACCATTACTCTGTGAAACTGAAAGGAAAACCATATGACAAGGGTTAATGTATAGAAGCTACTCGGTCCAGCAAGAAAATAAGAACATGCTGTGTTCACCCAAATATGCGAACAAGAACCAAACATGTCACTTCATTAAATACAGGCAGTTATAAATATTAGCTAAAGACATTAATCAGCAAGGATTGATATAATGAACTGAAGATTTGGAGCAATCAGGGTTTATTGAAGAATTTTCAAACAATTTAAATGCACATAAACTAGAATCATTTGGTCATTCTTTTAATCGCAATTCATTCTTGTTATGTATAAAAAAATTACTGCAGTCAAGTCATCATTCATATCCTGCTGCAGATCATTAAAAATTAACTTTAACGCGGGGAAAACAGTCGCTCTACGCTGGCTTGAATTGTTGGCATATGCTCAAAGCTATTCTATAAGCAGCCTGACTATGGTGTATGTAGTAGCAGTGAATATCCTTTAAAAAACAGATTTACCTTTTCTTTTTCGAGTACCATGCCTGCTGGCTTATGTGATCATGTCTTTCCACAGCTTCCTGTCTTCGGTACTAGTTATCAATTCTGTTGTTGGCTTCTTTCCATGCCGTGGTGTCAAACTGTCCAGTATCTTCTCACTTTGTTGTTGTCTATCTCTTTTTTCTTTCAATCTTTCCTGTTGTCATGATATGAGGGGCGTTCAGAAAGTAATGCACCACATCGTTTTTCTCAGGAGCTGTTTATTCAAAAAGCATGAAATTTATATACAATATACATGGATATGTCATGTAAACATCGGTATTATTCAACATAATCCCCATCAACTTGTACGGCTTTATGCCAGTGCGAAACAAGTGCATGTATTCCTAGCCCATACCAGATTTTGTCTTGATCATGTAGCCATTTCTTCGCTGCATGAATCACTCCTTCATCATCTTCAAACCTTGTCCCACAGAGTGTATCTTTAAGTGGTCCAAATAGATGAAAATCAGAGGGTGCCAAATCGGGACTATAGGGTGGATGGGGTAGTACGGTCCAACCCAATTTGGTGATTGCTTCCCGTGTTGCCAGACTTGTGTGAGGTCGTGAAGGAGAAGCAGGTCTGCTGGATTCTTGTGGGGCCGAACTCTGCGAAAACGTTGATTGAGTTTTTTCAATGTCTTAATGTAAGCTTGCGAATTGATTGTCTCTCCTCTTGGCATAACGTCCACAAGAATTACACCTTCAATGTCCCAAAAGACAGTGATCATGACCTTTCCAGCTGAAGGAATTGTCTTGAATTTCTTTCTTCGTGGTGATTGCGGATGATGCCACTCCACTGACTGTCTTTTTGTTCCAGGTTCAAAATGATGTGTCCAGGTTTCGTCACCTGTAACGATCATAGCCAAAAGTTCTCTCCATCAGCATTGAAACGCTCCAACAATTCAGAAGAAATTGCTTTCCTTTGCAATCGGTGGTCATTTGTGAGACTTCGAGGAACCCATCTTGTGCAAACCTTAGAAAATCCGAGAGTTTTTATAACTGCATTTGCACTACCAATGCTGACTGACAGCTTAAGGCCAATTGTTGAGTAGTGATTTGCCTATCAGTAAGAATAATGCCCTCAGCGCATTTCAACATTTCTGCGTTGGTGGCTGTGGCAGGACGTCCACAGCGCGGCCGATCAAGCAGCTCCGTATCTCCACTTCCTGATTCTTTGAACCCAGTGACTGACTATACTCCTGTCGACTGCAAAACTTCCATACACATCACATAGACGCTTGTGAATGTTCACAACAGTTTCCTTCTCTGCAACGAGAAATTCTATCACAATTCGCTGTTTATAATGCAAGTTGCTAACACGCTCCATTTCAACGTTTAGGGCAGCCGTATTATTTAGCCAGTTGCGGTGCAATTTGGTGCACACAATTGGCACATGCCATATTTAAAGTGTGCAAAATTTCATGCTTCTATCTTCATTATTAGCTGAGAAAACCGATGTGGTGCATTACTTTCTGAACGCCCCTCGTATATTCCAACTTTCTTTTTTCTCATAACCTGCCCAAAGAAAGTGAATTACTTCCTTCTAACCTGAGGAATAAGCTTCCTTTGGCCTCTTTCAGAACATCCTCATTACTCTCCCCGGCCCTCTTATCTTTTTGTTCTGTTACCTGAATCTTATCAAGGTTCTGCTTTTCTGTCCCTCGCGGTTTTTGTTGTTGTTTTCTTACAACAAATGCAGTCAATATCGGTTTCGGCGTGCGTGGTTTAAGACAAAGGTCAGCAACAGTATGTCCGTTTTACAATGGGATAATACTGGACGATCATGTTCTAGCTATCCTGACTTCATCATTAATGAGCCACGCAATAATCGATAGGGTGGGTGATTTATATCACACTTTCGCTGGTGGGATTATCAGTTACTTGTAAAACAATCTCGATTGGAGGAAGGACAAGTGTTTTAGGTGACTGGTGCAGAGGACGTAATCCTCGCTGCGCTAGTTAGTTAACGAGCACACGTCAGCATTATAGCAGGAGATTTAGCGCGCTGGCATTGTTCAGAGCTTTTAATCTTTCTGTTAGAACGTGTGTGCAGTTGGTACAATGTTAACGTGTACGTAGTGGGAAGTAAGAAAGCGGTGGTACCCGTGCCTACGAATTTCTCCAATGTGTTTAGTATTATAATCTTATAATTTTGTAATCGTGATATTACAATAGTACGGTTTTTGTTCCTACGGATTTTCATGCGAACATCACCAGCTGCTGATAGTTACAAGGGGATTGACATAAGTCTTGGGCCTGACCATGAAGGACATGTCACAGAGAGCTGACATTTTGTATAGTGTTTATTCCTTTTCAGTATAGCTACCGTCTGAATTGACACACTTCTGCCATCTCTGCTTGACCTTGAAAAGACCTTGGGAGTAGAACACCCTATTTTTCAAACTAAACCAGTCATCACATGCCAGTATAACATCTTCATCGCTGTCAAAATGATTTCCTTTTAGCTGTTTTTTAAGATTTGGGAATAGAAAAAAGTCTGATGGAGCCAAATCTGGAGAATATGGTGGGTGTGGAAGAATTTCAATATTCAAATCGTTGGCTGCTAGCTGCACAAGCCGTGCTTTGTGAGAGGGCGCGTGCTTTGTGAGAGGGCGTGTTGTCTTGAAGCAAAGAAAGATTTTGAGTGCTCGTGTCCTGGTCACAACCTTTCTTAGTTTTGTGAGAAGATCTGCATAGTACTGTCTATTAACTGTGTTGCCACGAGGCAGATAATCTTTCAAAAGGACACCTTTGCCGTCCCAAAAAACAGTCAGCATCACTTTTCCTGCAGATTTCTGCGCCCTCGGTTTGACAGGTTTTGGGGAGCCCGGGGTTTTCCATTGCATGCTGGCAATTTTGGATTCGGGGTCATAATGGTGTACCCAAGTCTCATCTACTGTCACCATGGTCTCCAAAAATTTTTTGACTGACACTTTTTGAGCAACTGTTGACAGCAATTTACCCTCGTTTGCTTCTGTTCACGTGTCAACAGTCGCGGAACCCAGCGTGCACACACTTTTCTCATGTTCAGTCTGTTGTGTAAAATTCTATAAACTGTTTTTTCATTTAGTTTTACTCTACTAGCTATCTCCACAATTGTCATTTTTCGATCCTGGTCAATGATTTTCTTCACTCTTGTTGCATTTTCATCGTTGTACTCTGAGGCTGGTCTATCAGATCTTGGTAGATCAGCAACATTTGAGCGGCCGCACTTAAACTGTTGACACCAGTTTTTTACCGAAGTATATGAAGGACAAGAATCACGAAACACTGGTTCCATCTCCCTGTGTATTTCTGTAGGTGTTTTTCCCTGAAACATCAGAAATTTTATCACGGCTCTGGCCTCCTTTTCCATTGTTTTGTCAAATCTTTGGAGCAGCAGATCCAGTCAATAGGGTACATTGCGCCGTGCACCGTAGCGGGAAAACCCATTGAAGAAACAAAGCGTACTTTACACATTCAGTGCAAATATGATGAACTTTAAATGTGCCAAGTTTCATCTTCCTCCTGTGACTCCTTCATGGTCAGGCCCCCAGACTTATGTCAATCCCCTTGTACGTGTCGTATAATTTATCATTGCTATTATTTAAATGTAATGTGACTTATTTTTCACTTTCTTCGTCTTCTGTTATTTGACCCCAACGAAGGCTTTGTGTTTGTCACGTGGTTAATTAATTCTCTATGTGTTTTCTTAGTAAGACGGATCCTCTGTTTTTGTTTAATCCGCTGTTTATTATAATGAGCGTTGTACTGCGCACACACTTTTCACCACTTATTCTGCATGTAACATAAGTGCAATATTTCTAATTGTAGTATTCAGAGGAAGTACTTTGCGTCCAGTAAATGGTAGCTTAAGTATTTTGACAGTGTTTCTAGTTGTAGTAACCAAGGGAAATAATTAGCGTCCAGTTCAACTTAAGTATTGTGAGTTGTGCAGACGTACGGTGTACTTCAAGAGTGAAATGTAGGGGCAGAGTGTGGGCTGCTTATTTACGTTTCGCCTTTGAACATAGAAGTATAGAATAACATGCATTTCTAATTACACAATGATTCCGCTTGTTTGTGGAAATGTTTGACACCAGTCGCCAATCCTGCATCTAAATTCTCGGCGTAAGGGTCACCTTCTCACCGCTAAAAGTACATTTGAGGGAGTTGTACAATGGTTTGAAAGTTGTTTGGGCAAATTAATATTTTACATATGTTAATTTTCTTGTTTCGTCGCAATCTGCACGTACTCGTACAGCTGCTGGTTACAGAGTTATTGGGACCAACTGCATCCATTGATTATATAGCTTTCAGGTAACTATGTCACTTATCTTTGTCGTCTGCCGTATTGATAGCAAACACTTCTCCCTGAAAGCACATGTTGTCACATGAACAACATTAATTAAGTGAACTCTGAACGTTATTGTTATTTACAGAAGATTTCTATAGATATTAGTGTGGATTAGCGTAGGACATAGAAACTGCAACGTTTAATTCTCATTATCAACGTAGCTCAAGAAGCATCTGTGCTTTCTGATGTTCCTGCGTTAAGAGCAATTACTGTGTCTGCTGTCACCGCGTTGGGTTGTTTCATTCACTGTGTATGTGCATGTTTTAGAGATGGGGCTATCCGTTTATGGGCCTTGGTTCGAGACTTTGCTAATCAGTACTGTGCCTGTTGAGTGTTATGTTGACCTTAGTGTCAAGTTTTTTACTCTGGGGTGTGTACTATATATATATATATATATATATATATATATATATATATATATATATATATATATATATATATATATATATATATATATATATATATATATATATATATTTGTCTTATGTGTGTGCGTGCAGTTGGTGTTTCTGTACATAGTCCATAACAGTGTAAATTGCGGAATCACTGTTTTTTTTTAAACAGCTTTCTGATCGCAGCTTGGCCAGTGACCATCATTCTTTCGTGTTCTTCTCTTGTTAATGTGTTCTTGCTTTTCCGGTGGTGTATGGATGCGTGAAAACCAGTAGCAACAGGGAAGATTGTTAATCATCATCATTACTCGGCAGCTCCACAAGGAGCATAGGCCACCAACAAACTTATACCAAGTCCCCTGAGCCACTCCCTCAGCTCAGTCTTTTTCCATGATTTGTCATTTATCCCAAGTTCTCTTCTCCGTGTGTTTTTCAATCTTACTCTCCTGCCCTGGGCATTCCAGAGAAGGTTGTTAATATTTTAAAAAATAAATATTGCCTAGCCAGGTTCTCTTCTTTTTTTTTTTTTTTTTTTGAAATGTCGGAGAACTAACTAAATGTAGATTTGTGTGTGTGTTAAATTCACATTTGTCGTCTTATTTACAATTTTTTGGTTGAAATGGACAAATCCGTGTTTTCGATACGGCCTGAATAAATAATTCAGAGACACAGCATTAAGGCGTAATGGTTAGGTTTAGGAATCATAACTCTAACGACGTGGGCGATTTATTTGGTTGGCTCAAGAAAATGTCCCACTGTCTTTCATTTCAACCAAATTTTCTATGGTTCACAATGGTCGACACTTCTTCGTGATGTAAACTTGTGTTCCACGCTGTTAAAAAAAAAAAAACAACCTATATTTCCTTTTGACCTCCCACCTTTCACTCGATGAACTTGCTGCATTGTGCTTATGCGCATGACAAATCGTCATAATTACCAGCGTTGCCACTCTTAGGTGGATTCACCTAGATCTATTCTTTTTGGTCCCGTCTAGGTGTCATTTTCCTTCATTAGTTGAAGAACGCCACCTAAATCAACGTTCGGTTTTTCGCCCAATGTAGCTCAGAACACCGCCTAAAGGAGCGCAAGTCGCCAAAATGTAGCCCAAAATTTAAAATTTATGTGTTTTTTGAGGTAGGCCCCTACCTTCTACGCTGTTTTCAAAGTGTATGGTGGAAACACTGATCATCACCATTATTCTTCAGCTTCCCTAGAAAATATTATCCCTCAAAACATTCATGCCAAGTTCTCCTCTCCTGTGTTTTTCCATGTCTTCCCTCATCCTTTCATATCTTTCGCCAGTACTCGTCTCCAAGCATACAATCTGTCATTTTGTTACAGGGAACTACGGTTTAAATAAAATAAAGTTCATTAAAGTGAAAGAAGTAAAGATGGAAAAATAAACGCATTCATCGGTTTCCATGCACTTTTTATATGCAACAAAGTTTTCGGTGATATCCTGTTGTTATTATAACTGTAGACGGTTTCATCACCTCTCATTGATGACTGGTTGGCTTGATGTAGCACAGGGATTGTTGTTTGCATGTCACAGTAATTAATTATGAATGATGGGTGTTAGTTCTGAAATTGACACAACTCGGTTATATTTGTTTTGTTTATATGAGCTAGCTGACGTGTGATTTTCCAGCAATGTAGTCTGTGTGCTTTGGGTCGTACTTTTTTTTCTCGCGTTTGTCCTGCTGAATTAGCATAAACAACTGTCCTTTTCCTCGTGTATTTTTAGTGCTGACACCTTTATGTTTTTGCCAGGCATTGGAAACCCTATTGGCTGTGTGCTTTAAATTTTTCTGTGTTGATATTCTTTGTCTTTCTCGTTGTTTTTGCATATCCTGACTAATTCAACCTTTTGATTTCGTGGTGGCGTTGTGCGGTATCTTTGCTTACAGAAAAAGCATTTCATTTCGAAACGTGTACTGCTGATGTGAAGTGGCTACATATCTGAATGGCAGAATACATTCCTATCATATTTCACAGCAAGTTCAAATTGCTTTGGGATCATTTTATTCATGACATTTATCTGAGGAAACAATGCGCTAAATATGGAGGTTCATTCTTTCATTCGTTACCTTCAGCCCTGTTTACACCTTATTATGTGCCATCAGTTCAACGTTTTCCCGTGTCTTGTTTATCACTTTACAATGTGCCCCGAGAATCCATTTCCTTTTCGGCCTTTCTCAATTTCTTCAACCCTGTGGATCCAGAACAACGGACTGGTGGGCCTGCCTTGTAACGCTATCAGGTGGTTTCCTCCGTGTGCGTCAACGTCTTTGTCTCACCTCTTGCTCCACTGGTGTTTGTCTAGGTCTTTCCATCAGTTCTACATTGGCGATCTTGTCCGTACTGTCCTGTGTAGGTGCTGTGTGTGAAAGTTAGTAACTTCTAAGTTGTCATTATTGGTGTTCTATATGTATTCATACATTAGTACTACCTTGGCACATGAGTTGAAGAGTCTTATTTTAGTGTTTTAACATTTTTCGTTTCATTCAATGTATTACCCACAGCAAATAACGCTCTTTCTGCATTTTGTATTTTTATTTTGATATAATTGTCGGTTATACATTGTCTGCCTAAATATGAGTCCACATCTTGTTGGAGTCGTTGTTCATGTGCAATCTGGCAATCATTAGCAGCATTTATTCACATAATCGTTGTCTTTCCCCCATATATTTTCAGACCTAATTGCTAAAACATTTCATTTTGTCTTGCATCTGGTTACTGTTATGGAACGAAAACGTCAGGTAAAATCAACAAGCTCCACTGAATTCCATTTCTGTTGGTTGATTTCTTTGATTCATAATCCAGTTTCAAAGTGATATGTAAGTTGGTTGTCCTTCACGATGAAATGTGTATTTCATATCATCATATTAAAAAAAAAAAATAAAAAATCACGGAACTTATCAGGGATTCAATAATACTTTATCAATCTCAATAGTTGTTCTCTATCTAAGTCCTTTATCATAATAAACGCAATATAGACGTGAGTGTCATTTAATTTATTATCATGTTTTGCACATGCTACTAGGAAGGATCGCACTGTATAGAGTAGGATCATAAACATTGCAGTTGCATACTGCCCCGCTCGTTATCATTTGCCTATAAGTCAGCGATAATTTTGCTGGGCAGACAAGTTTCGAAACAAAACAGTATTTCTATTTCGACTCCCTAATTTTAGTTCGTTTCTCACTTGGAGTTGTTCACCAACATTTTTGTAATTCGCACTGACTTAGTATAGTGAAGTCTCTAACACTTCACTCCCCTATGGCAGTATATGCTGTGGTGCTATCTTTACTTTTGTATCCTTTTGGGGAAAGCACTGGCGGTCACAGAGATGTGGTTTTACAGAAGAATGTTTAAATTCCATGGGCAGCTAACAAGAGTAATGAGGATGTCCTGAAAGAGGCCGATGCACATAGGCAGCTTATTCCTCATGTGAGAAGGAAGAAGTCTACTTTCTGTGGGCATGTTATGAGAAGAAGAAAGATTGAAGGAAAAAGGACATAGAGGAAGGCAAAGAGAACAGATATTGGATAGTTTGACAACATCGCATGGAAAGAGGTGAACGACAGCACTGATAAAGAGTATTGGAGAGAGAAAATTGTGGAGAGACGTATTCGCCTACGCCATCAGCCATGATACTTGAAGAAGACTATCCTTTCCGTTTCTTACCGGCTTTCATCGCCTCTGCCCCAGATCGGTCGTCAAGGTATCGCAGGTCCATAGCGAATGAGAACAGTTCTATTATGTTAGGGCACGTTTTGGACCTGTTTTGTCCAGTGCTTCCAAAGTTCCAAAGGTTGTTATTGCCGGGAGTTGTAGTGAGGATAAGCTCTCACTGCAGATAAAATACTTCTATGGCACGCGCCTCAAACAGCCTCTGACAACCAAGTCCAGCTCCCGGCCTTCACGTGTGGCTCAATTTGAGCCCGGCGGAACTGTTTCCACTGACGGGAGAAGGGGCAAAGGCGAGCGACTGGCGCCTTAAAACCAGCAGCTTCGGGCAGATAGGGCTCGTGATCCTTGGTTGGTAGCTTATCTAAGAGAAGGAACTCTGAACTCAAACCACCGCTGCCTTGCGGGAATATCCATTTATGGAATTGGCTTCGGGAGTAAACCCTGAGGATAAATCCGGAGTCGGAGTCCCTAAGGCAGTCTAATGTCGATTCGACATTATTCTGGCAACTCCTGCGACATGGCTGGTACCAAACTGTATCGGCTACTGCCGTTCCTTTGGATCTACCGGCTGTGTGGAGAGGGGGAACATGCTGCATGGGCAACAGCTTGATCTCCATATAACTGTGCCCAAGCTCGCGCCCTGGAGAGGACACTCCAGCTTCACCCTATAGGTGTCGGCAAAACACGGGAAGTAGCAGTTAGGATCTCACTGGACAGCTACCGCCCGCTTCAAGCTGGGCAGCCCCCAGTCAATAAGGTGTTGTCCCGCCACTGTCTGCTTTCCCCATTGGGTGCATGGGGATTAGGGTCAAACCCGAACTGTGGACAGAAAATTTTGCACCAAGCAATTATCGAAAAAAATAGAAATAAGCAAACTCTCAGATTGGGATGCTGGAACGTCCGGACTATGTTGACTGGACTATCCGAAAACATACAGGATGTAAATGATGTAAGGAAGACAGCCATAATTAATGATGAGCTTAAACGACTTCAGGTGGATATAGCTGCACTTCAGGAAACGCGCCTGGCGGGCTCTGGAACGGTGAGCGAGAAGGACTACACATTTTATTGGCAAGGGAAAGATCTTAATAAAGCTAGAGAACACGGAGTAGGTTTTGCGGTCAAAAAATCGCTAACTAAAACGGTTGAACCAGGCGAGAATGGATCAGAACGCCTGTTAACGCTCCGCCTGCAAACTAGCACAGGTCCCATCACCCTTGTCAGTGTGTATGCTCCTACTCTGTACTCTGCCTCAGAAGCTAAAGATGAGTTCTACGAGAATCTAACAGCAATTATCAAAAGCATACCTAGGCAAGAACAGCTTGTTCTCCTTGGTGACTTTAACGCTAGAGTGGGTGCCGATAATGTTTCATGGCCTTCATGTCTGGGCAGGTTTGGTATTGGCAAGATGAATGAAAATGGACAACGGCTCTTAGAGTTGTGCGTCCACCATGACCTCTGCGTGACCAACACCTACTTTCAGACAAAACCCCAGCATAAGGTGTCATGGAGACACCCACGATCCAAGCACTGGCACCAACTTGACCTGATTCTCGTCAGAAGGCCACTCCTCAGGTCTGTGCTCTCCACACGCTCGTACCATAGTGCAGACTGTGATACAGATCACTCCTTGGTTTGCTGCAAAATCAGAGCACAACCAAGAAAACTCTATCGTGTCAGACATGAAGGGAAACCACGCATTGATACCAGCAAGATGTCAGACCCTTTCATGATCGCTCAATTCACTGCGACCTTCGAGAAAGTGCTCAGTAGCCCTCAGCATGGTGATACTATTACAGAGAACTGGGAGCATCTACGGAACACCATTCAAAGTACTGCACTTGCCACCTTTGGTAAGAAAAGAGCAAAGTCAAATGACTGGTTTGATGCTTCATCAGATGTGATGGCACCTGTCATTGAAGCTAAGCGCAGTGCTATGAATGAATACAAACGTTCACCAAGTGCCAGAACCCTACAGATCCTGAGGGCTACAAGAAGCAAAGTTCAACAAACTGCTCGACGCTGTGCAAATGACTACTGGCTCAAGCTTAGCGAGAGCATCCAGATCGCAGCGCAAACAGGCAACATTAGACAAATGTATGACGGCATAAAGAAAGCACTTGGCCCCCATAAAAGTAAGTTGGCACCGCTAAAAACCATCAGCGGAGAGAAGCTAACCGATAAGGGTAAGCAGATGGAGAGGTGGGTCGAGCACTACTCTGAGCTTTACGCTAGAGACAATACCGTTACGCCTGCAGCCCTTGATGGTGTCAACAGTCTGCCAACTATGGAGGAGCTGGATGCCGAACCAACATTAGAGGAACTCAGCAAGGCCATTGATAGCTTGGCCTCTGGCAAAGCACCAGGCAGTGATGGGATTCCTCCTGATTTAATCAAATGCTGTAAGAGCACGCTATTACATCCCCTGCATAGGATGCTGTGCCAGTGCTGGGAAGAGACAACTATTCCTCAAGACATGCGAGATGCCAAGATTGTAACACTGTATAAAAATAAAGGAGACAGAAGTGATTGCAATAACTACAGAGGCATCTCTCTTCTTAGTATTGTTGGTAAGGTTTTTGCCAAAGTCATCTTAATGCGACTACACAAGTTAGCTGAGCGCATATATCCAGAGTCACAGTGTGGATTCCGAGCTGGCAGATCAACAACAGACATGATCTTCTCTCTCCGCCAGCTTCAGGAAAAATCAAGAGAGCAGAAAAGACCACTATATATCGCCTTTATAGACCTCACAAAAGCATTCGACCTGGTTAGTAGGGATGGACTCTTTAAAATCCTCCTGAAAATAGGCTGCCCTTCTAAAATGCTGGAAATGATAAAGTCATTCCATGACGGCATGAAGGGAACAGTCCAATATGCTGGAAGCACGTCACAGCCCTTTGACATACGAAGTGGCGTTAAACAAGGCTGTGTTCTGGCTCCGACCCTCTTCGGAATCTTCTTTGCCTTACTCTTGAAACGTGCATTCAGAGATGCAACTGAAGGAATATGCCTTCACACTAGGTCAGATGGCCGTCTGTTTAATCTTTCAAGGCTGAAGGCAAAAACAAAAATCAGAAGGGTCACTATAAGAGACTTGTTGTTCGCTGATGATGCTGCAGTCGTCACTCAAAGCCAACAGGAGCTTCAGAGCTTGATGAATCGCTTCACTAAAGCATGCAAGGACTTTGGCCTCACAATAAGTCTAAAGAAAACGAATGTGCTGAGTCAGGATGTGGGTGCTGCACCAGTTTATCACTATCGATAACTATGAATTGGCAGTGGTGCACCACTTCACATACCTAGGGTCTACCATCAATGACAAACTCTCACTGGATACAGAAATCGACAGCCGCATTGGCAAAGCTGCAGCTACCTTTGCCCGCCTCACATCGCGTGTTTGGGGAAACTCTAAACTCACAATGAAGACCAAAGCTGCGGTATATAATGCCTGCGTCACCAGCACACTCCTATATGGCAGCGAGACCTGGACGACCTATGCTAAGCAAGAAAGAAGGCTCAATACCTTCCATTTGCGGTGTCTACGCCGCATCCTCGGCATCTCGTGGAAAGATAAAGTGACAAATGTCGAGGTGTTGTCACGTGCTGGCCTTCAAAGTATGTATACGCTTCTTAGACAGCGCAGGCTTCGCTGGCTTGGCCATGTTCGCCGCATGGAAGATGGTCGCATCCCAAAAGATATCTTCTACGGACAATTAGCAGATGGCAAGAGAACAGTTGGGCGATCACAGCTGAGGTTCAAAGATGTGTGCAAGAGAGATATGAGGGCACTGGACATGGATCCAGCAACATGGGAGGATGAAGCTGCCGATCGCACTAAGTGGCGATGCTATTTACGGCGCCACCTCAGATTGGGCAAAGAGAGGCTCACACAAGAAGCAGAGGTGAGGAGAAAACGTCGAAAGGAGCACCAGGAAAATAAGCAGCTGGGGGCTGTCACCTCAGGGGCGCATTCCCATAGTCAGTTATGACTGAAGGGGCTATTATTATTATTATTATGTCCAGTGCTTTATAATGATTCGTTTCTCCTTTGTCCCGAGACACTTCTTTCACATCCTTTGTTAAATTCTGCTTCTTCCTGGATCCTTAGCCGCTGACATACCGCGGCCGTCACTCTAAGCAGCGTCTTATAATAGGGCAGCAACAAGCACCACTTTTCTCAGTAAATAAATATTACACACACATAAAGGTATGTTTTCAGACATTCGTGGATAATACAGAAGTAGAAAACAGTCCATTGCTGTCTTTCGTACGGTGCCCTAGATCTGGTTTTTGCTTTTCATCTCGGACTTTCCAGTTCTCCACCAAGTTGTTTGGCTGGCCTCGCTTTCGTCTTCTTTTTGGGGCCCATCCAATACCATAATTCCCGCCGTAAGTACTTCGGTCAATTGGTCAGTCCCATTTTGCACACCGTCATTTGCGCGCTTTTTCTATTTTTCGAGAGAGTACATTAACTTTCAACCACAGCTAAGGGGGTGCAGCTGTGGTTGAAAGTTAGACAATAATTGTATTGTTTCCCCTTATATGTACTCTCGTGAAAATAGAAAAGTGTGACGGTGTGCATTAAATCAACAGACAATCAAGATACTCTTCTGTCCAATTTCATTCGGGAAACGGATTTAACTCATCATTTTTCTTAAAAATAACCTTAAAATGTAAGTTTCTGATTGTTTCTTCAAGACAAAATTTTAATTTAAAGTATTGCAGACGTATTATTATGGATCAAAATGATAAGATGGCTAAAAGGAAGAGACGATCGCGTCATTCACAGCGAGCAAGCGAGACTATAGAAGAAGCAGCAATGTAATACGTGTAACAGAAACAACACACTATAATTAAAAACCTGCCAATTTTGGCGGGTTGTTGCTAGTAACACATAAGTTCTGATGATGATGTCGGTGTCTCATCTCAGGACAATGGCCAACCTGTTTAAGCGCCTGCCTGTTATAATGCTTGGTGTTCATACATTTTTTTAAAAAAAAAGGTAAATCTTTTCTTCCCATAATATTTTCACTAACGTTGGGTGTTCTCTGAACACTGAGGATGTACGGGCAGCGTTGGCGTAGCTGACGAGTCCTTGTCAGGGCTTCATGCTAGCAGATGGATAATGTTAGTCATGTTCATGACTTAGTATCTATCAACGCTGGTCGGGCTATCATTCCTGTTCAGAGCTACTTCATGCTAGCTGATAGATGCTAGTAGTCCTTTTTATGGCTTAGAGTTCATCAACACGGCGCTTCAGTTAACAGTTCACTTATTTTTGAATGGCAAATTGCGCTCCGATATAACCAATGGACTTACGTCAAGGTTGAAAGGAACGTGCCACGCCACAAAAAAGGCAAAATCCGCAAACAAACAAAACAAACGTAAAGTTAGTCCCTTATCAGATACGTCCGTAGTGTAAGTGTTTGAAACTTCAATATACTAGGTCCAGCTTCGACAGATGGGGTGATAAGTTCTCTTCCTCACTGCCTTCCTTGACTCAAGAGCAGAATCAGGTACCTGTTTGCAGCTGGGTAGACTGGAGCGTAACGGCACCGTGTTTTGAAGGTTTGCCGTTACCTTAGCCGCGAGATCCCAGCGCTCCAACCACTCTGACAATCGGACGCTCAGTGGTGTACTTCTTGATTGCTCCAGGTAAGAAGTTCTTGGTTGGTGATGGTGTTTGGTTTCTTAAATTAGATCTTTAATAACAATTTGATAAAAAGAAACATGTATTCTTCTTCCTCGTTCGTCCTGAAAAGGACGTTGGTTGCGTTGTGTCAGTTTACAGCGAAGCTGCGATATTTGCGCCTTTCGGCCGACACTTCCGACTTTCGCACGACATTTTTTGGGACCAGATTTCCTTCCCTCTTCGATCCCTGCTCTCTCAGCCAGACTGCAGTGATGCAGCCTGTTTCCAGGACCACCACTTGGAGGTGTAGTAGGGTCTTGGTCAGCTCTGGTTCGCTGACCCCGACGCAAGCAGTCAAGCTATGGGTCGCTGACTGCATTTATCACTGTTGATGCGTCTTCGGTCCCAACATGTATTCTGACATTGTTGATGAAGATCAGTAGCAGCACCGTTCATCTCCAATTTTTGTGTGCTTTGTACTTACGACTCTTAACACCTGTCGAATTGTTACGTTCGCTTAATCCTGGGATCGATTAGAAATGGATTAGTCAACTACCCAACTGTCGCCGTGCCGTCTACTTCGTAGTCCTTGTGATTTCTCGACCGGATGTGTAAACATCTTACGTTTGTAACTTTGGCGTCGGCAGTGATGTCTGTGGATTGTTAACATATAATTGTTTACTGGCGATTTTAATTGTTTATATTTGCTATTATTTTTGTCCCGCCGGGTGTAGGGGTAGGTGGGAGGCGAATAGAATGCTTTAAGGTGTCCCAATTTTACTTACATGTAAATATTTGTGTGAGTAATTTGAACCTTCACATGGAGAGTCGCATGGGTGCTAAGGTGTAATATAATAGCCCCTTCTGTAATAACTGACTGTAGGCATGCGCTCCTGAGGTGACTGCCCCCAGCTGCTTATTTTCCTGATGTTCCTTTCGACGTTTTCTCCTCTCATCTGCTTACCATGGGAGCTTTTTTTTTCGCCCAATCTGAGGTGGTGCCGTTGGGAGCATCGCCACTTAGTGCGATCGGCATCTTCATACTACTAGGTTGCTGGATTTATATCCAGTGCCCTCATGTCTCTCTTGCAAACATCTTTGCATGGCCCTGTAAAACACTGATTTTATATTTATTAGCTGTATTATATGTATGACAAGGTTACCAACGTGGAACCGATGACAAGAACTAGACAAGTGCCAGTGGAACAAGAGATGAGAAGAAGACGGTGGCGATGGATAGGCCACACACTGAGGAAACCTGTTGATAGCATTACAAGGCAGTCCTTGTTCTGGAACCCCCAGGGCAAGAGAGGCAGAGGTAGACCACGAAGCACACGGAGAAGAGAGCTGGAAACAGAGGTGAAAATGATGAGGAGAACGTGGAAAGAACTTGAGATGATGGCACGTGACAGGAGGACTTGGCATGTGTTTGTTGAAGGCCTATGCTCCTTTGGGAGTGGAGGGTTATGAAAAAAAAAAGTTAGTTGCTTATCCTTTACAGGACGTGGCAATCAACCCCAGCTTTTATTGGCTGTTTGTGATTTATCTAGGCAATTTTTACGTTCAGTAGTTTGCCATTGCTTTCTGAACGGTACGGCGCTTATACCATTGTTAAAAATCCACACAAAGTGATCTGCTACCAAACCGCCTGCAGCAGGTTTCGAACCTGGTATATCTGGATTATGAAACTGCGTTCATATCCATTAGGCCACAGACGCCGACGGAGGGTTATGAATGAATGAATATTATATGTACTTTAAAATGTTAAAAGTCGTTCTATATCGGATACTGCTGTAGGGGAGTTTAGTGTTAGAGACACAATTTTTACCTGGTCCAGTTTCATTATGAGGTAGAGTGGCCAATTTCCTTCCCTGCTACAGTTGCCTTCCCTAACTGAAGAGCAGATTCGGGTACTCATTTACAGCTAGGTAAACTGGAACGTGTCGCTAGCAGGTTTCTATCCTGGAACCCTGTATCTTCGCAGCGAGAGGAAAGCGGCGTAACCACTTTGCCAGTCGGACGCTCTTTATGTACAAGGGGATTGACATAAGTCTTGAGCCTGACCATGAAGGAGTCACAGGAGGACGGTGAAACTTGGCACATTTAAAGTTCATCATATTTGCACTGAATGTGTGAAGTACGCGTTTGTTTCTTCAATGGGTTTTCCCGCTACGGTGCACGGCGCAATGTACCCTATTGACCGGATCTGGTGCTCCAAAGATTTGACAAAACAATGGAAAAGAAGGAGGCCAGAGCTGTGATAAAATGTCTGATGTTTCAGGGAAAAACACCTACAGAAATACACAGGGAGATGGAACCAGTGTTTCGTGATTCTTGTCCTTCATATACTTCGGTAAAAAAACTGGTGCCAACAGTTTAAGTGCGGCCGCTCAAATGTTGCTGATCTGCCAAGATCTGGTAGACCAACCTCAGAGTGCAACGATGAAAATGCAACAAGAGTGAAGAAAATCATTGACCAGGATCGAAAAATGACAATTGTGGAGATAGCTAGTAGAGTAAAACTAAATGAAAGAACTGTTTATAGAATTTTACACAACAGACTGAACATGAGAAAAGTGTGTGCACGCTGGGTTCCGCGACTGTTGACACGTGAACAGAAGCAAACGAGGGTAAATTGCTGTCAACAATTGCTCAAAAAGTGTCAGTCAAAAAATTTTTTGGAGACCATGGTGACAGTAGATGAGACTTGGGTACACCATTATGACCCCGAATTCAAAATTGCCAGCATGCAATGGAAAACCCCGGGCTCCCCAACACCTGTCAAGCCGAGAGCGCAGAAATCTGCAGGAAAAGTGATGCTGACTGTTTTTTGGGACGGCAAAGGTGTCCTTTTGAAAGATTATCTGCCTCGTGGCAACACAGTTAATGGACAGTACTATGCAGATCTTCTCACCAAAGTAAGAAAGGTTGTGACCAGGAAACGAGGGATAACGCGCACTCAAAATCTTCCTTTGCTTCAAGACAACACGCCCTCTCACAAAGCACGGCTTGTGCAGCTAGCAGCCAACGATTTGAATATTGAAATTCTTCCACACCCACCATATTCTCCAGATTTGGCTCCATCAGACTTTTTTCTATTCCCAAATCTTAAAAAACAGCTAAAAGGAAATCATTTTGACAGCGATGAAGAGGTTATACTGGCATGTGATGACTGGTTTAGTTTGAAAAATAGGGTGTTCTACTCCCAAGGTCTTTTCAAGGTCAGGCAGAGATGGCAGAAGTGTGTCAATTCAGACGGTGGCTATATTGAAAAGGAATAAACACTATACAAAATTTCAGCTCTCTGTGACATGTCCTTCATGGTCAGGCCCAAGACTTTTGTCAATTCCCTTGTACATGCTACAGTACAGCGTCGATTATCCAAGGTTGGTTCGGCTGATCAATTAGTTCGGATAATCAGACATACTCCAGAATACCCAGTTTATACGAAACAAAGTGTAATGATTCCTACAATTAATTTAGTATACGCAAGGCTATTACTCCAGCATGAAGTATAGTATTTTTTTAAAAATAATTAACCACCATTCCCGCTCACGACAGACCATGACGCATTATTGTCACGGGGAACTGTCCTGAGTTCACACAGTAGCTAAAGCCAAGATGTGATTTTTTACTCCCGTAATGACAAATTAAATCGATTTCTATTGCAATACTGCAAACATCTTCCAATAAATAATCTGAAAAGAATGCAACAACAGCATGAGTAATACTTCAGCATAACAGTTAGTGCGCTAAAAGTAGATACTGTAATTTTTTTTTTTTTTTAGGCGGCGGCGGCAGTAATTCGGATAATCGACGTTCTACTGTACTTATAAAATGTTGTTTTCATTCCCTTCTCTCCTTCCCTCCCCCCCCCCCCCTTTTCAAGATCACAGTTTCAGTGGTAGTGTAGTTAATTCCCAAGGTCTTTTGATAGGTTATCTGCAAGGTAGAACCAGATGTGATTTTCACGATGATAAACCTGTGATGTGATTACTGGTCGATGTGTGTTAAGTTGAATTGGGTGCCTAACGTCTTGCGTCATATCAGACGCGACACGAACGTCCCAAGTAGAGGGACTATTATTTTATCATCAGTAGGGGGTTATAGGTAAAAGGCGTACTTGTCTGATTTTTTGCTAAACAATAAAAATTTCCCTTTAGCAATTTTCACCGTTTATTTTGCCGTACGAAATGCTGAATAAAGAATTGTACCATAGTTGTATGTTGTCAGAAAATTCCGGAAGGCAACGAAAGAACTGTGCAAAACACTATTTCATTGAAGATTGCATTCACAGTGTTTGACATAGGAAGACATATATTGGAGATAGAAGTCAAGCAGCCAAACAAACGAACGAACACCTCTCCCACACACTCACACGCGTGTGTTAAATATTCCAATCTTTACTTGGAACCCACATACAAAAATGCGAAAAGTGACTGCAATGTCACTTTAATTTTTTTTTTTTTTTTTTTTTTTTTTAGCGCTGTCGCAATTTAACATTACGAAAAAACAGTACCGTAATTTATGTTTATCTATTCGTCTGTCAGCTGTCATTTCCCAAAAGTCCTCTAACTGCTTTAAATTCCTCTATCTTTTTCTCACTACATTATCTATCTGTTGTTCTTTAAACAATAGTGCCAGTTGCACGAAATAATTAATTATTGCGGTTAGTGATGTGCGCTGGTGTCAGTAATCTGCCCGTTAATTGATCCGGTGGAAATAACTGAGTATCGATTGTTTCTCCCGAAGGTCACGGCTTGATTGCTGTTTTTCGGGTAACAAACATTATTACTGTGTGTTCCTTGTTAAAATTTCATATCTCTCTGTGAGCGCACGTTCGCTTATGTGTATGTATCAGTGCATACTTCTGCGTGTCCATTAATTACCCATAATCCCTCCGTGGAGCATAGGCTTTCAACAAATTCATGCTAAGCTGCATTGTCCTGTGCCATCCTTTCAAGATCTTTATAAGTGTTCTTTTCCCTCCCATGTCTGTCTTCAGTTCCCTTCTCCGTGTGTTGTGTGATTCAGAAAAAAACTGAATCTAATTTGGGTCTGAAACTCAATAAAATATATTCTTTCGCTATTGATTGCATGTATGTCTCAGAGGTATTAAGTTCTAACAGTACTTTCTAGAGCAACGTTAGACGTCCCAGGAATCTGTAGGAATCTGTTTATGAACTCTGAGTACCCTAAAGATCTACCTTTGCAAAGTTTCAGAGTATTTGGAGTTTAGAATAAGTGCAGTTGGTATGTGACTGTTTATCTGTGTAGGGCGATCTACTTCCTACCATTCCGTCAGCAGAGCGGTGGAAAATGCGAAGGAAATATTGCATTTCTGTCTCACGAGTAAAGCGCACTGCGATGAACAGGTTGTCGGTTCCTGTTATAGAGCATCATCCTCTGTGTATGTCTCTTTTTGTCTGCCTCTCAAACTCGCACACATGTCTGTTGATTGTAATTGACTCAAATAGAGTGTACCTATTTCTTTTCTTTTTTTCACCTACTTGACCAGTGTGTTGAGAGACATGTAACAATCACCGGTTGCAACTCAACTGCGAAAGCTTCACTTGAAATACCCGCTGCTCGCATGCGCACTTTTTTCAGTCTTTGTAAGGTATACTTAAAAACGTGCAGAGATTATCTTACTTTTGTGCTAGAAAGCATCCTCGTACCACGTCATGGGGCCGAGAATAAATTTGTTGAAAAGGGTACAATCTTTTATGGACGCCCTGTAGTAACAAATGATATAAAGTTATAGTATTGCCCAGTAGAGCTGCCGAGAGTTTCTTAAGAGACAAAGGAAGAATTGGACCACTGATCCCTCAGGCTTATCGTGCAAGGTGACTAATATGAGGTTGTGCCTGGGGCTGGCAACCTCATTCATGTAAAACAAATTGTTTTAAAAACCCACCGCTGCAAGCTCATTTGAATGCTTTGTGCGGGCTTCTTTGTGCAAGTAGGCCAGCTGCAGTTGTGGCTTCGTGCTCTATGGGGAGCGAAAATTTAAAAAAATAGTATTCAGTACGAATTATACATAATGTGGTTTAACTAACCGCCCAGCCCTGAATGCGCGATTATGAGTTCATGGCATTATGTTCATGTCCCCGAGACCACGACACAAGGATGATGATCTTTGGGCCTGTTTACCAGGAATGACCGGGCGCAAATAGAATCTTCTCCAGGTCGCCTTATCGGCTTCGGAGAGTCAGGATGAGTATTACACATGTTTACAGAAGTTAGAGAGTTACCTCCGTTTATCCCCAGGTCGTTTTTGTTTACTCTACGGCGGTGTCGACTGTCACTCCGTAAGAAAGTGCCACGAGATGTGGTGCATAATGGGAAGAGGAGTTTATCTTTTTAAATTGCTTCGCGAATTATGAATTAAGAGATGAGTTTTCCTTAAATGTCACTGTTGTATTTAGGTCCCATAAGACTGTACGGTAATGGAATATGTGATGTTGAGAACTGTGTTTGACGTTTAATGATATATTTCGGTGACTCTCAGCCTGAGGGTCGCGACCCAAAATTTGATCTCGGAAATCATAGCTATGGGTCACGTCCTTACGTTTCCCTTACTCGACGTTTTAAGCGGCATGCCTTTGGCTGAACTCCTCTAATTAATTTTGCCTTGTCAAGTTTTGGTACTTGGGTCGCCAGCCTCACTAACTGTGATGTTTGGATCATGGTTGTAAAAAAGGCTGAGAATCACTGATATATCTTATTTATGATCTTAGCAAATAATTTCTGAGATTTAAAGTAGCTTGTCAACATCATGTTACCTCGCGAATTTTGCTGGTCAGTCTGCGATAGACATAACAGTAAGTAACGGGTAAGTTTTATTTAATTAATATAGTTTAATATATATATATATATATATATGAGGTATTGAACTTTTCTTGCTTGGCATAGGTTGTCCATGTCTCTCTGCCATATAGAAGTGTGCTGGTAACACAGGCGTTATATACCGCAACTTTGGTCTTCATTGTGAGTAGAGTTTCCCCAAACACGCTTTGTGAGGCGGGGAAATGCGGCTGCAGCTTTGCCAATGCGGCTGTCAATTTCTGTGTCCAGAGAGAGTTTGTTGTTGTTTGTAGACCACAGGTATGTGAAGCGGTGCACCACTGCCAATTCATAGTTGTCGATAGTGATAACCGGTTCAACATTCACATCCTGACCCAGCACATTTTTTTTCTTTAAACTTAGTCCTTGCATGCTTGGGTGAAGCGATTCATCAAGCTCTGAAGCTCCTGTTGACTCTGAGTGACGATTGCAGCGTCACCAGTGAATAATAAGTCTCTTACAATGACCCTTCTGATTTTTGTGTTTGCCTTCAGCCTTGCGAGTTAAACAGTCGGCTATCTGACCTAGGCATATTTCTTCAGTTGCATCTCTGAATGCATGTTTCAAGAGCAAGGCAAAAAAGATCCCGATGGAGCCAGGACGCAGCCTTGTTACCAGGAGAGACAGAATGAGAAATGATAACATTGGAAACATTGTAGGAACTATATCCTCCATCAAATATATAGCGAAACAGAAAGTTAAATGGTTTGACAATCTCTTGAGAACGGAGCCCAATCAATTAGCACTACGTGCCTATAACAGTAGATCTTGTTTTAGAGCACGAGAAAGACCATGTGACAGATAGATAGATAATACGTTGGGCTCAAGAACGAAAAATGCTGCTTGCTGCGTTGCGGCAAAAGTGGGCCGAAATAGTAAAAGTAATTAATGTTTATTTTTCTTGTATCATGTATTTGGGTTTACAGTTCTACTTTTGTTATGAATTGTTCCACCATATATTATTATTACTAATTATGATTTTCTGCACTGTATATTATTATTTATAATTGTGAATTTTTACTACTTCTAATTATGAATTTTTCACTAGATGTTATTAATCTTATTTATCACTTTTCCACCAGACATTATTATTCCTAATTAATATCCTGTAATTGTTTCATGTATGCAGACTGTATGCGTTTTATAAAGACCCACAGTCGTCAAGCATGAAAGTGTTTAAGAGTTTACAGTAATTATCGTATTTGCCTCTGGCGTATACATCTGCATCTCACGCTCGTGCAGGACCAGCTTTAGGGCAGGTCGACCGATGCGCCCTCCTTGGCTCTATGGGCAAGGGGACCTTGAGCGGACGAAGAAAAGAAAGAATGTGTTCGTTAAGAAGCTGGAATTTTTGTCAGCAGTGACACAGTTCGCCCAGCGATTATAAGAAAAAACCAAAGTGTGACATATTTAACACTTTTCGTCGTGTTATTTTATTTTATTTTACCAGTAATAGCTATCTAAAACCGATCTGCAATTTTATTTACGAATCTTACTTAATTTCCCAGTAGAGTTTAATTAACTTTCGAGGCTAGAAGTGTAGGAGATGCGAAGTCAAACCACTCGTCTCAGCCTCGGGCGCTGATTGCTTTGAGGCCGGCTCTAAGCTCATGCATGTTTCCTAGGGTATCGCAGTACATGCCGTTACCTTACGTGTTTACTCACTTTGGTTTATATGTATTGCTAACTTTGTGATGGTATTTAAATTTGATAATGATGAATGCGAATATAATCTCATCACCAATTAGTGAGTATCATAAAAGAAGGTAATCTAGTAATCTTCTTCTTCTTCCTCGTTCGTCCTGAAAAGGACGGTGGTTGCGTTGTGTCTGTTTACGCCTAAGCTGTGATATCTGCACCTTTCGGTCGACACATCCGACTTCTGCACGGCATTTTTTAGGACCGGGTTTGCCTTCCCATTGCGATCCACACTCGCTCAGCCAGACTGCACTGCTGCAGACTGTTTCCAGGACCACCACGTGGAGGTGGAGTGCGGTCTTGACCAGCTCTGATTCGCTGGTCCTGACACAGGCAGTCAAGCTATGAGTCGCTGACTGCGTTCTCTATTGCTGCGTCTTTGGGTATCTAGTAATCAACTCAGTAATGTTACAAAAGGAAGTAATCCGAGCATCACTTATGCACTATTGCAAAAAAACAAGAGGTAATCTTACCATCATAAGGAGTCTTTCCTGTCCGACAAGTACTTCGGTATCTAATTAATGCCGTTAATTTATTACATAACATTATTTTCTTAAACAACTTTTAAGCATACGTTTTGACGGTAGAATGTTCGATGCATTAGAACAGTGGTAGGCAACCTAGGAGCTGTGGTGATCTACTATATAAACACTGAGCTTTCCAAAAATATTACTTACTTACTTTTTTAGTCGTTCCCCTTCTACCGTGAGGTGTAGAGGTTTGGAAGAGAGAGCGCCAGACTATCCTATCGGCTGTCTTCCTCCTGATCTGGTTCCATTCTAGTCCTCGGTCCTTCAAAGATTGTCTAATGTTGTCCTCCCAGTGGACTCTGGATCGTCCTGGAGGTCTGGATCCCTGGCTCTTAGTTTCCCATGCTTGTCGTGGTAGCCGATCTTCTCCCATTCTGCAGACATGGCCAAACCATCTTAGTTGGGGCTGTTCTACTTTGGTCTGCAGGGGGTGAGATTTTAGACCTTGACGTATTGTCTGGTTGCGGACCATGTCTCTTCTTGTTACTTCAACCACCTTCCTCAGATACCTCATTTCTGAGGTTTGGATCTGGCTTTTGTGGGTTGGCGTCATTGCCCATGACTCGCATCCATACGTCAAGACTGGGACATAGGTGGAGCGGTATACAGCCATTTTCGTTTTCTTACCAACCTCTCTCTTGCTGAGGAATCCTCGATTTATGGCTTGAAGAAGTCTCCCAGCTGCTGCTTTTCGAGTGGCCAACTCTTCTTTGATGCCTCCTTTCCGGTCTATAACAGCTCCGGGGTATTTAAAGTGGTCGACCTTCGCCAGGACCTGTTCTCCCAGCTCAATCTGATGCCTTCTTTCTTCTCGTCTCTAAAGATGTATCTTGATAAAATCATGTCTGTTTTCAGGGTTTAGAGTATTTGGAATAAGTTCGGCATATATGTAACTCTTATCTCTGCCAGACGATGTGGTACCCGCAGTTCCTCGAATAGGACAGTGGAGAATTCAAAATAAGTCATATTTCACCAAATGTTAACTCAGTATCAGCTCCCCAAACAGCATATGCCTTCAACAAACACATGCCGAGTCCTCCTGTCACGTGCCATCAGCTCAAGTTCTTTCCACGTTTTCCTCATCAGTTTCACTTCTGTCTCTAGTTCTCCTCTCCGTGTGTTTTTGACCTACCTCTGCGTCTCTTTCCCTGGGGATTCCAAAACAAGGAGTGCCTTGTAATGCTATCAACAGGTTTCCTCAATGTGTGTCCTAACCATCGCCAGCTTCTTCTTCTCATCTCTTGTTCCACTGGCACTTATCTGGTTCTTGTCATCAGTTTCACATTAGTGACTTTGTCAAACTATTTCAGTCCTTCTATTCTGCGCAAGCACCCATTTATGAAAGTCTGTAGCTTTTTTGTTGTTGTCTTTGTTGTTCTCCATGTCTCAGAGCCATACAATAGGACAGACTTGACATTTGAGTTGAACATTCTTATTTTCGTGTTGTACCTGATTTGTCTTGATTTCCATGTGTTTCCCAATGCAATGAAAGCTCCTCTTCTTTTGTGTACTTTTATTTTGATATCATTGTCTGTCCCTCCAACTGTTGTGATCTCTCTTCGAGTATTTTTAACTTTGACTTTGTGTTGCATCTGATTATGGTTGTGGAACAAAAGAGCCAAGTCATCTGCAAAGTCTAGATCATCAAGCTGTTTATTTAGATCCCACTGGATTCCAGTTCTTTTGTGCGATGTCCATGTTTTCATAACTATTGCTAGTAAGAAAAGAAAAATCGAAACAAGAGGCATACCTGTCATACTCCCGTTCTTATCCCAAACAGTTCTGTAAGTTGTCCTTCATGAAGAACTCTGCATGCCATGTCTTCATAAGTCTTCTTTATTAAGTTAATGATCGTCATAATGCCTCATCAATTTCCAAAGTGATTCGCTATCTACTCTATCAAATGCCTTTTCGTAGTCCACAAATCCAATGTATAGCGGTGAATTCCAGTCCATAATTTGTTACAATATTATTCTTAATGTGGCTATCTGGTCTGAACAGGACCTGTATTGTCGAAAACCTGCTTGTTCATCTCTCAGTTATTTGTCTATGGACTCTTAATCTCTCAAGGATGATTCTATTTAATACTTTTCCTGGCACTGATAGTAACATTATTCCTCTATAATTTGTGCACTCTTGTAAATTTCCCTTCTTAGTCAACTTGACCAGATAACCTTCCTTCCATTCTACTGGTATTTCTTCTTTCTCACAGACTTTGCCAAGTAGTTTGTATAATATCTCTGTAGAGGTATCAATATTTGCTTTGATGGCCTCTGCTGGAATGCCATCTGGACCAGCTTTTTTTTTTTTTTAAGTTTTGGCGAGGCGTGTCCCGTTCAACCTAGTCGGTTATATTAGGGCGCATGTCCAAATATAAAAGACTTTTAGGTCTGAGGTTTGTGATTTATCTGGACCAGCTTCTTTTCCATCTTTCAGAAGCTTTATGGCTTTCTTTATTTCTGCCTCTACTTGGTCGTTCACAGCTGATTTGTAGCTCCTCTTCTGCTGGCTGGATGTCTGGGGGATTAGTTGGAGCTGGTCTATTGAGAAGTTCCTCAAAATGTTCTGTCTTCATTTGTTCTTGTATATTACTAAGCACTTTTCTATTCTTATCTTTTATGAGGCCATTTGCTTGCTTGTATTTCCCTGTTTGTTTCTTTGTGTTGTTGTATAGGTCCCTCATATTTCCTTTCGCTACAGCTTCCTCTGCTTCCTTTGCCAGTTCTTCTATATATTTCCTCTTGTCTATTTTGGTGTTTCTTCTTACTTATTTGTTTTGCTTCTATGTACACTTCATGGGCCTTGGCTTTGGAGCTTCTGGTTTTGCTTCTGTCGTATATGCTTTCTTGTTTTTTCCTGTCTTCTGTCTTGTTTATAGTTTCCTATCTCATGCATTTTGCGATTAAAGTAAATTTATGTAATCTGTGAATGAGCGGAAAGTGCTTTTAAATTCCGTTAAAATGGTAGGAGACAGAGATCTTGTTTGGTTAACTCTGTCCATATTGTTCCTTCTCTGCGCTCTTGACCTTGGCTGGTATCAGTTATGCGGTTTTCTTCCCCTAAGAGAAACGAAATCCAAGCACGCATAACCGTTAACAAAAAAATATCACATATCACAAATATACCATAAACATAGTAACACATGAAGGATGCAGGCGGGTTCTTCAACCCTTTACTGCAGTCATGTTCTAGTTTAAGGTTCCAATCTCCATTTTGTATTTTTTTTTTTTCCCCCCAGGAAAGGTCCACTTTGTAAAAAGATTGCTTCTAAAAACAGTAACAGATGTTATTGGATTCGTATTTAAATAGTAGTTTAATTTACATGAGTGTGTGTGGTTATTTGTATTGAATGCAGTAGGGTGAGTACAGAAACTGGAACTTATTTGCAGATGTGTATGAAAATGTTGCGGTGACATTACTATTCCCATCCCATTTGGTATTAAATAAGATGATTATTATGGCTCTTATCACAATTTTTTTTTTTTTACATACAGGGCTTTGACACTTCTAGTGTGATCTGTGTTAACTGTCACGTATATAATGATCGCGTAGAATTTAGCACTGTCTGACCTTAACTGTTAGAGGAAGTGGGCGGGGGAAGGGGGAGAGTTGCATCAAAAGGGAAATTGGCCGTCTGACATGAACAAAGAATAAAGGAACCAGTTTAAACTAATAACCGTGGGAGCGCGAGGTCATCATCCTAAACGATCTTTGAGAGGTAGTTAGAGCCTGGACTTCTGACATTATTAACACTGTGAGTGTGTGTGCATGTCTTTTCCTTATTAGAGACGGGGAGGGGGGAGAGAGACTGGTATTGAGGGAGAGGGAAATGCTGTCTTTGGAGGTGTAAAATATTTCTTTGTGTAAATTCGTAACTAAAGAATGGAACACACTCCCATTTTTTTTTCCTCCATTCTATTTTGGCAGTGGTTTGACCAATGCCCCCGGGTCATACGCTTGGTAACCAGTCTGCGCGAACTCCTTGTTATAGTGATAATGGGGAGGGGGGAGGGAAACTAACGAATTATCATGTTGTTTTATTTGTATTTAACACAAACTGGACAAATCGACAGAATCTAATTCTAATGTGAAATTGACTCTTGTTACTATTGATCTTGCAGGTAATGATAACAGGGTTGAACTTGAAGAAACACCAATACAAGATGTAGAATCATACACATATCTTGGCAGCAATATAGACAAAGTTGGAGGGACAGACAGTGATATCAAAATAAGAATACAAAAAGCAAGAGTGGAACAAGAGACGAGAAGAAGACGACGGCGATGGATAGGACCCACACTGAGGAAACCTGTTGATGATGGCACGTGACAGGAGGACTTGGCATGTGTTTGTTGAAGGTCTATGCTCCTTTGGGAGTGAAAGTGGAGGGTTATGAATGAATGAATGAACTATTGATCTTCAGTTCCCAGTGTTTCGTAGAGGCAAATAAAGAATAGAACTTCTGCACATTCATGCATGTCGTAGACGGCCACTAATAGGAGGTTATGTTTGGGGCAGGGGGCCTCATAAACCACTGATGCAAGAGTATGCGAATGTTTGGTGCGGGCTTCTTTGTAAGGGGGGCAACTATGGTGGTAGGACCTCCTTCCCTTTAGGAGCGCAGGGAAAAATGATGGTGATTATTGATCGTTCCCCCCACAAAACTCCAAAATTTACCCCCATTGAGGTCATTGCCTACCACTATGTCCTGCCCGTTAACTTGTTATAGTGACAGTAATTAATACTATCCGTGTCACGACATGCCTGCTTCTTGTCTTGAAAATTTGACAAGCATTGCAGTGAACTCTTTTGAGTTTTGAAAGCACTGTTGTTAGTTATTGAACGTGACCCCATTCTTAAACCCTGTTCTTATTTGCCAGTTTTTGTATTTTTGGAGCAGTCCAGGTGAACTGGTACTTTTTTTTTTTACTTATCTGTCTTCTTTGCCGCCTCTTCCTTCTCTGTTGTCTGCATCCCGCCTCTTCAAACGTCCATATGCGCGCGTACACTTGCGCATTACTTGTTCTCATACAAAAAATCCGGCATTTGTACAGAGCCTGTTTGTAGGCAATGCATTTATTTGTACACAAATTGATTTTATATTGGCCGCCACAAATTTTAAGTAATTACGGGGCCGTTTGTCATATATCGATTTTTTTCTATTTTTAAAACAACGGCTGTCTTACATTTTTCATTATATCGCCATTTTAGCATCTACTTATAATAACCTTAGATATGCAGATGATACCGTGTTGTTAGCTGAAAGCGAACAGGAGTTACAAGAACTAGTGAAGCAAGTGAACAGTATAAGTCATGAATATGGGACTCGACATTAATATTGAGAAAACAAAAACTATGATAATTAGCAAAACAGACGATAAACCCACATTAAAGATAAGCGTAAATGGAAAAATCCTGGAACAAGTCAAGAGCTACGTATATCTTGGTCATATAATAACAGAAGATGGCAGATGTGAAACAGAAATCAAGAAGAGAATAGGAATGGCCAAAGCTACATTCAACAACATGAAACATATACTGACATCCAAACAGTTATCTCACAAATTAAAACTGAGAATTATAAAGTGTTATATATATTCTGCATTTCTGTATGGTGCAGAAACATGGACGATGAATAAGCATTTGGAAGAAAGAATTGAGGCTCTTGAAATGTGGATATATAGAAGAATGGGGCGTATCTCATGGAAAGAGATGAAAACAAATAAGGAGGTCCTAGAAAATCTAGGTATGAAAAGAGAACTAATGAGAGAGGTCAAAGTTCGGCAGCTAAAATACTTTGGCCACATAGAAAGGCATAACACCTTGCAGAAGACCATAACAGAAGGGAGAGTTGAAGGCAAACGTGCAAGGCGAAGACAGCGCTATAAGTGGGAAGATAACATCAAGAGATGGACAGGAAAGAGTCTATCAGAGTGCACCACCAAGACAAGAGACAGAAGACGTTGGAGATCCATTACAGCCAACCTTCGTTGTGGAGATGGCAACTGATGATGATGATATAATAACGTATTTATGCCTACTGATATCTAATTTGCTTGTCTTTACAAAACCATTTATGCGTGATTTAAACTTTTTAAAACTGACATTCCTATTGAAATGGTAAGACTAAAAAGTAAAACTACAAAAGGCGAACCAAACAAAGTAGCGTATTTGATCTGGGCTCTGCGTTAACTCTAGTACTGTACTAGCAAACATCGGCTTCAGACGGTGAGTAACAGAAGTGGAATTCAAATTTGGCGATCAGTGGGTAAACTGACAATATTTATCCTCATGTTTATGTAAAATAGTCTTTTCCTTATCTCATATAGGCCTACAAGTAGTTTAAAGAACACTGTGCCGCGTTCTCTTCGCTGGGATTTACTTTCGGTGTTTACTTCCACATTAGAAGAGCCTTATCACATGCCAGATAAAGCAGGGAAGGCGATTACCGTTAGATCAATGTTTACTGCTATTTGGACTTAAAAAAAAAAATGATTGTGACAATTATCGTCCGATCATTTTGACGTGTTACACTAGTGTCAGACCAAAATATACAAATATCTCTTGCTAATTGGGTACGTCAGAGGCTGTCACAAGCCAAGATCACGATTGTGGTATTATGTTCCGGGCAAAATCGTTAGTTCAGTTATACCACTTTATGGCACTATTTCCCATGATTAAGAGCAGTGTATCTCTGCTTACTGGATTAATGCCTTCCAGGGCCCTAAGCACTGGAAATATTGTGGTGCCCCTCTTACTACAAAACGTGAAGCAAAACAAAAAAATAATTAAAATACCAACAATAGACAGAAAAATATGATTCTTATTATTTGAATTCAATTATGGATAATTTAATGTTTTCTTTAACATAGCTTCTTTTTCAATTTTCTGATGGCAAAACACATGATTAAGCTCAAGAACTTACTTACTTACTTAGTCGTTCCCCTTCTACCGTGAGGTGTAGAGGTTTGGAAGAGAGAGCGCCAGACTATTCTATCGGCTGTCTTCCTCCTGGCCTGGTTCCATTCTAGTCTTCGGTCCTTCAAAGATTGTCTAATGTTGTCCTCCCAGCGGACTCTGGGTCGTCCTCGGGGTCTGGATCCTTGGCTCTTTGTTTCCCATGCTTGTCGTGGTAGCCGATCTTCTCCCATTCTGCAGACATGGCCAAACCATCTTAGTTGGGACTGTTCTACTTGGGTCTGTAGGGGGTGGCATTTTAGGCCTTGACGTATCGTCTGGTTGCGTACCATGTCTCTTCTTGTTACTTCAACCACCTTCCTCAGATACCTCATTTCTGAGGTTTGGATCTGGCTTTTATGGGTTGTAGTCATTGCCCATGACTCGCATCCATATGTCAAGACTGGGACATAGGTGGAGCGGTATACAGCCATCTTCGTTTTCTTACCAACCTCTCTCTTGCTGAGGAATCCTCGATTTATGGCCTGAAAAAGTCTCCCAGCTGTTGCTTTTCGAGTGGCCAACTCTTCTTTGATGCCTCCCTTTCGGTCTATAATAGCTCCGAGGTATTTAAAGTGGTCGACCTGCTCCAGGACCTGTTCTCCCAGCTTAATCTGATGTCTTCTTTCTTCTCGTGATATCACCATGGATTTTGTTTTAGAGCTGCTTATGACCATCCCTCTCTTCTCCAGCTCTTCCTTCCAGACTTGCAGGTTGGATTGGAGATGTGCCTCTGATTTAGCAATCAGGGCAACATCATCAGCAAATGCCAGCTCTGAAATATAGACCTGTCTCATCTTCCAGTACCCCACTGAATACTTTCTTGTTCTCTCCTTACATGCCTTGATGACATCGTCCATAAGGAGTATGAAGAGGTAAGGTGATAGGATATCACCTTGTCTTACACCACTGGTGGTCCTGAACTCTTCTGACTTATGGTTTGCTGTCCTCACATAATTTCTGCAAGACTTGTAGAAGCTCTGTATAGCATGAATCAGAGGTGCTGGAATATTCTTCCTTGCCAAACAGTCCCAAAGTTTGCTCCAAGGGACCCTGTCAAACGCCTTTTCCAGATCTATGAAACAAAGATGGATCTCACTCTTATACTCAAGGGCCTTTTCACTCAGCTGTCTGAGTGTGAAGATTAGGTCTTGAGTACTTCGGTTTGCTCGGAATCCGCACTGGACCTCATCCAATTGTGGCTCAGCTAGGCGTCGGAGTCTCCGCTCTAGGATTCTAGAGTAGATTTTTCCAGGGACACTGAGAAGGGATATGCCTCTATGGTTTCCACACTGTCGATTGTCACCCTTTTTGAAAATTGGTGTTATGATGGCGATCTCCCAATCCTTTGGTATGGTCTTGTTGCACCATGCTGCCTGTAGGACCCTTAAGAGTAACAGGTCGCCTGATGCTCCCATGTACTTAACCATTTCTGGTGTTATACCATCATGCCCTGCTGCTTTGCCCATCTTGATTTTCTCCAGTGCTGCCTTCAGTTCTTCCATCTTTATGTCATCTTCATCACCATTGGTTTCCTCTTCTGTGCTAGTGGTTATCATTTCTGATGTTTGACATTGCTCACCATCAAGGAGTTCTGAGAAATATTCTTTCCATCTTTCCATTACTTCCTTCGGGGCAGTAAGCAATTTGCCTTGCTTGTCCTTTATAAATTTGAGAGGGCATTGTTTTTCCTTCCTCATGTTCTTTAGGGTCTTATAGAACAATTTCTGGTTTTCTTGTGCATCTTTTTCTAGCTTTTCTCCAAATTCTTCCCAGGACTTCTGTTTTGCTGCTACCACTTTGTTCTTTACTTCTGTTCTGAGTGTCACATATTCTCTATATTTTTCCATTTGTCCTGTTGTGTTTTTAGCTCCTAAGTATTGTTTCCATGCCATTTTCTTCTCTCTTATTTTCTCTTTGACTTCCTCTGTCCACCAAGGTGTCCTCTTTCTCTGGTTCCCAAGTCGGACTTCACCACATGCTTCTGCAGCAGCTGTCTTTATGATATCCTTGAATTTAATCCATAGGGTTTCCAAGTCATCAGGTTGTTCTTCTGTGTTGCTAACCGCTGCAGCAATAAGCCCCTGATATCTGGTCTTAATTTCTGGCTCTCTCAGCTTGTAGGTCCTAATGCTCATTTCTCCTGCTCGTTTACTTGGTTTCTTGCGTGATGATGAGCAGTTCCTAGGCTGAGCAACTCTTTCAGTTGTTCGTTTGATTGTTAGCAGGTAGTGATCACTTCCAATCTCTGGCCCCCTCCAGACTCTTGCATCTCGGACATATTTGAATGAGCTTCTCCGAACAATGGCATAGTCGATCACTGACTTCTCATTCTTTGTTGGTTCACATCTAGTGTATGCATGTATGCGCTTATGGGGGAACTTTGTGTTTGTAATGATCAGATTCTGCTCACTGCAGAATCTAAGGAGTCGCTTTCCATTGTCATTGAGAGTATCTTCTCCATATCTTCCGATAACTCCACCCCATCTAGCATGGTCATTTCCAACTCTGGCATTAAAATCTCCGAGCATGATAACTTCATCTAGGCAGTCATCCACTGTCCTTTGAAGCAGCTCGAAGAATTCCTCCTTGACCTCTGCTCTCTCATCCTCATTTGGCCCATACACTATGACCAGGTTGACTATGGTTTCTCCTTCTTTTAGTTTAACAACCATAATGCGCTCTGAGACAAAGTTCCATCCCTTGATACTATCTTTTTGATTTTGGGCCACAATGCAACCCACGCCCCCTTTAGCTCTTTCAGATATGGGTACACCACTGTTGAGCAGCGTGTTGCCATCGAGATCCATGACTCCTTGTCCTTTTTTCTTTGTTTCCGTTATAGCCAGGATTTCTAGTTTTGCTTTCCTCATCTCTTCCACCAGCTCCTCTTCCTTCCCATTTATACTTCTTGTGTTCCATGTTCCATAAGTCGTAGTCGGTAGTCCGTTCCAGTTCGTCGCCTTTAGAATCAGTCCGGTTTTCTCTCTTGTGTTACTCGTAATCGTGGTTTAAAGCAAACAGGTGATTGGCCTGTTGTGCCTTTGCATGGCGGAGGGGCTGCCTCCTTACGGCCTAGGTCAAGAACTTAACAAATAATAACACTTGTTACATTTTTGTTGTAGTAGAATTCCCGTAATTTACGTTTCCTCACTCAGCTCTGTTGTCCTGCAATTACAGACACCCTTGGACTGGTCAGTGCCTGAACCGATAAAATAGTGGGAATATACCATTGTTACCATAATTTCAAAGCAAAGTACTTGAACATGCAGATCAAAGTGATCACACATAAATTCATTACATTTTATTTTGTTGTTGTTGTTGTTATGTACCACTGGTAGCCTAGTGCCCTAAGCTTGAGCTTTAGTGTGCTTAATGGATGATCTAACATATCCCACCCCAGTGCTTTGTGTGTGTGTCTGTGCGCATGCTTGCATACTGGACCAATTGAGTTCAGAAACTTGTATTATTTTGTTTAGTGCTTCTCTTGATACAGAGATGTTGATATCATACATGGCCACACTGTTGTAATAAAGGATGGTGATATTTTTGGTGCTTCTGAGCATCTGAATGCGGGAAGATAGACCTACTTACTGGGTTTAAATAATCTCTGCAATGTATGGGTAGACAGAGACGTCTCAGATCTAAGGGTCTTTTATATTTGGATATGCACCCTAATATAACCGACTAGGTTGAACGGGACACGCCTCGCCAAAACAAGGCAAAATTTTATTTAAAAAAAAAAAAGACAGAATAGAACTACAAAACCCTCAGGCATGTTGTACAAGGTAACTACTGTGAGGTTGTATGTGGGCTATCAACCTGATCAGCTAAATCAGATTGCTACAGAGAGAACCACTGTACGTGCATGTGACTGCTTGGTGTTGGCTTCCTGCAAGGGGACCAGCTGTGTTGGTGGCTGTGTGCTCTGTAAGGAGCACAAAGGAAAATTATGATGATTGTATCAATGGGAAAAGTGATGATTACACAAGATTTATTTTTTAGTTTGCTGCTCATTAATAGACTTCAACAGCTGTATTATTTTTTTTTCCTGACTATTTGATCATAGTAACATTTTGTTTTCAGTAACATTTCATTCTGCATTGACATTGCAGAGTTTTGAATGAAACTGGGTATAACCATGAAGTATGTTTGTATGGGGTACTTCAGGTTAGGTATACAAGAGATACGGTTCAACACCTTTGTTTTTTCTCTCCTAGCATCAAGGTGTGTTGAGAAAGGTAGCACAGTGGCAAAACTCAAAGAATCTCTCTCCTCTTCCTTATTTTTCCTTCTCCTTATTTTTCTGCTTTCTCCTTTTTTTTAATTCTTCTTCATCTTCGTTCGCTCTCAGATAACCACATCTATCTCGCTTATAAAGCTGGCAGTCTGTTTGTTTCTCCATGTTCTCTGAGTTCTTTTCCAGACTTTACCCTCTCTTTCCGTTGTGTAATGATTACTACCCTTCATTGGCAAAAAGTCTGGGATAATCTGATAAGCAGTAATTGGTATCAGTACATAATTGCAATTTTACCATCTTTGTGATTACAATTGTTGTATTAATATGCACTTTTCCACGCCCCAAACTTCTTCACACACTGATGTAGTGTTTAACTGTCATATCACATGTCAAATGAAATGTGACAGCTGTCTTGCAGTATTGCAAATAACAGTTTGATTTTTTAAATACTTAGTTTCATGAATTTTTCGGCATTAAGCCGGTGTCATGTATCCAGAAATCTTCGGTTTGGTTAATTTGAGGTGTTTTCCTTATTGTGGTGATGCACACTTCTTTCAGCCTAGATTAAAATATGTCAATTATACAAGAGCACATTTGTCATTAACAAAAGAAGTGAATAGTCAATGCAGTGTTGTTAAATACTAAATCCCTAAAAAAGGACTGCAGGTATGCAACCCTTATCTGAAAACCTAAAAAGTGGAATATTCTGAAAATGTAAGGTTTCTTTTGGCTGCTTTTTTATCACAATTTGGGTGTTATCTGAAAATAGAAAAATTCCGGTTTCCGGAACATACAATTCCCCAAGTATTTCGGGTAAGAGGTCACTGACCTGCACTAGTTTCCCAGCATAGTTAAAAAAAAAAAAAGAGTAAAAGATACCATTACATACCCATTAAAGTTATATTGGGAATATGGTGTTAGGCCCATGTTTTCTTGACCATCAGCACAAGGGGGTGGTGTGGTCAGCATCACGCTGGCTGCTCTTTCCAGAGTTGATCTGGTACCCAATTAATGAGGCTGGGTCAACCCGGAGCCGATTGTGGTCTAAAAGTTCCCACCTCAGCTGGGGAAAGATAGCATAATGAAGCTGTGAAAAGGACTGCTAGCGCTGTGTCAAAAAACTGCAACCATATTGAGGCAAAGCATTTTGAATAGTGGGTACCAGACCTGTGTTAAACAGTTGCTAAGTACTTATAATCTATGTTATAATATATGTTTTGTTTTCATGTGCAGCACGTGAATGACCTCCTACGGCAGCCATTTGTAATGGATTATATAGTTTGACCGACAAGGCAGACAAAGTAATCACAATGGCAATGAGTAAAATCAAAGGCTTGCAGCAGTGGTGTCGGAAGATGGCAGAGGGATACCCCCGTGTGGACATCACAAACTTCACCACAGCTTGGAGGGACGGCTTAGCTTTCTGTGCAATCATCCACCGGTTTAGGCCAGATCTTATGTAAGTATAGTGAATCAACAGAATGAATTTAAAATAAAAAAATTTGGGCGATTGTTTAATTATAGCAGTGGTGATTGTGATGTTGATTAGGATGACTTCCATACAAGTTATCCATGTTGTTCATTTAGAGAGCTTATGTTTGAGTACAAATATGACCATCTTCAGTGTCACGTAGGTCGTTATATCATTAAATTACCTACATCTTCTTCCTATTCTCTCACCCGAATCCTTTTATTTTATTATCTTTCCGTACTTGTTTTTTCCTGTATTTTTCGCATCACTCGGGTGCGGAAAATATTTTCTTCTGTATTCTCAAACTCTACTTGTTTCTTTTCTCAAAACTGAGAATCGCACGAGTAACTTGATTACGTAGATGTCAGCTCTGCCGGTCGAACGATAGCTGTGAATATACAGTTCTCGCCAGACATACGTCTGCAGTTTCCCCGGTCAGAGCGCTGACTGACCAGTGTCCCTGGGTGGGGGGTGGGAGAATTCGCTCCATCGGGGCATGGCAGACAGACAGCTGTCTACAGTTTGCAGAAACGCATGAGGTTTCGTTAGAAAAACCCGGCGTAGTGTGAAAAATCGCTCCGCACTGGAGACAGGCTGTCTGGGATTTGCAACTCACTCGTACTCTCGGTCACTGATGGCTGTTACGACATGAGGGAAGCTGACGCAGGGTGTTAGAGAAGGGGAGATAATTTCGCCTGGCGAAAGAGTTGGGGCCCTTTTGTCTAATTTTAAGATATTGGCCCGAGTTTGTAACTCACTTCACTCATTCTACATTTTACAGTAGACGTGGGCACTTCATTCTAGAACACTTAAATTTATAAGTGATATCTCTTAGTTTCATTGTGACATCGTAGTGCTGTGCTTGAGGTATATTAATATTATATATCTAGTATTGTGTGTAGGGTTTAAAGTGTTTAAAGCGTTAAATCGCTCATTTCATTTTAACTAGTTTCCTTTGAACTGAGTGCATAATTTATATAGAGCTGTTACGTACATTTATTACCTACGGGGGTAGTCTTCGGTCCTGCCAAATGTACGCACCAGTTTTATATAGTTATATTATTTGGGCGTTCGATTGATTCACGCACTGACGTGTACAATGCAGGGTGAGTTGCTTTGGACGCACGTGTAACCTAGTTGGGTAGTTTCTGACGTCATGAATGGGGCAGCTCGGACGATATTTATGTCCGCTGTGTTATCCTTTGATTCTTGGCAAATGTGAAGTAGCCATCAGTTGTATTCGTATCTATTGATCTTCATGGCGAAGTCAATAGTGGAAGTATAAAGTAAGTGTCGCCCCATTTCTTATGGCATGTTTATTTATGTACATTAAAGTATCAGGCCGCTCCTATTAATGGTCTAGCGGGAATTCATCGTAGATGACATTCCTAGAATTGGACACACGGAGTCGATAGCCTTTGAATCTTTTCGTAGAGGGAGAATACCTACAAGAAATCAAGTTAATGAATTTATATGCTTCACATGTTTAATATGCTGTTACTACAATGCCAGAAGCGTGGCATAGAATGGGAGAGGTTAGTCAACTGGAATCTCTAACCTGTTCGTATTATCATGTATGACTTTGTTTGAAAACTATATACTATATATAACGGGATGTATGGAGAAAGTCTGGGATTATGAAGTATGATATGGAAGAATTTTATCCTGGAGTATGAATACGTTACCATGATGTACGTCCTTGAAGGAAGGTCAATGGACTTGAATGAGCGGAATAGTATATGGTAACAGTTTTGTGATCCTCAGTCACTTGAGTCAGAGGACTTTATTAGTAGAGAATCTTCAGGAACTTTAAAAGTAATTATCAACATGTTGACGTATGATTTCTGCGCCTGTGACGATGTTAGTCTTGTCCACTCCGTATGTGCTGTGTTGAATAAAATCTATGTACAGTCACCACCGACTTCTGTACTGCCAGTACTTGCCCAGTTCACCCAGTTCAATACTACTTGTTGAAGTTCGTTTGAAGAATATTGTTGACATTCGTTCATTTTAACCATTCGCGTTTTAAGCTACCACTTCACCAGTATAAACTGAACTCAACGATAAAACGGAGTCAACAATAACCCTCCACTCCCAAAGGAGCATAGGCCTTCAACAAACACATGCCAAGTCCTCCTGTCACGTGCCATCATCTCAAGTTCTTTCCATGTTCTCCTCATCATTTTCACCTCTGTTTCCAACTCTCTTCTCCATGTACTTCTTGGTCTTCCTCTGCCTCTCTTCCCTGGGGGTTCCAGAACAAGGACTGCCTTGTAATGCTATCAACAGGTTTCCTCAGTGTGTGTCCTATCCATCGCCATCGTCTTCTTCTCATCTCTTGTTCCACTGGCACTTGTCCAGTTCTTGTCATCAGTTCCACATTGGTAACCTTGTCATACCATTTTAATCCCTCTATTCTACGCAAGCACCCATTTATGAAAGTCTGTAGCTTTTTGGTAGTTGTCTTTGTTGTTCTCCATGTCTCCGAGCCATACAATAGGACTGACTTCACATTTGAGTTGAAGATTCTTATTTTCGTGTTGGATCCTATTTCTCTTGATCTCCATATATTTCCCAATGCAATGAAAGCTCCTCTTGCTTTTTGTATTCTTATTTTGGTATCACTGTCTGTCCCTCCAACTTTGTCTATATTACTGCCAAGATATGTGTATGATTCTACATCTTGTATTGGCGTTTCTTCAAGTTCAACCCTGTTTTCATTACCTGCATTTATTCGCATTATTTTTGTCTTTTCCCTGTGTATTTTCAGACCCAATTGCTGTGACCTCTCATCGAGTGTTTTCAATTTGTCCTGCATCTGATTACGGTTATGGGACAGGAGAGCCAAATCATCAGCAAAATCCAGATCATCCAACTGCTTAGTCAGAGTCCACTGGATTCCATTTCTGTTGTGTGTTGTCGATGATCTCATAACCCAATCTATTGCCAGCAAGAAAAGAAATGGAGACAAGAGGCATCCCTGTCGCACTCCTGTTCTTATCCCAAATGGTTCTGTAAGCTGTCCTTCATGAAGAACTCTGCACGTCATGTCTTCATAGGTTTTCTTTATTAAATTAATGATCTTCAGGGGAACTCCATAATGCCTCATCAATTTCCAAAGTGATTCTCTGTCCACACTGTCAAATGCTTTTTCGTAGTCCACAAATCCGATGTATAGTGGTGAATTCCATTCCAGACTTTGTTCAACTATTATTCTCAAAGTGGCTATCTGGTCTGTACATGATCTGTTTTGTCGAAAACCTGCTTGTTCATCTCTCAATTTCTTGTCTATGGATTCCTTTAATCTCTCAAGGATAATCCTGTTCAATACCTTTCCTGGCACTGATAGTAACATTATTCCTCTATAATTTGTGCACTCTTGTAGATTTCCCTTCTTAGGCAACTTAACCAGATATCCTTCCTTCCATTCTGCTGGTATCTCTTCTTTTTCCCAGACTTTACCAAGTAATTTATATAACATCTCTGTAGCCGTGTCGATATCTGCTTTGATGGCCTCTGCTGGAATGCCATCAGGTCCAGACGCTTTTCCATCTCTTAGAAGCTTTATGGCTTTCTTTATTTCTTCCTTCGTTGGTCTTTCACCGTTAATTTGTAGCTCTTCTTCTGCTGGCTGGATGTCCGGCGGGTTTTGTGGAGCTGGTCTATTGAGAAGGTCCCCAAAATATTCTGTCCACCTCTTCATTTGCTCTTGTATATTGCTGAGCAGTTTCCCATTCTTATCTTTTATGAGGCAACTTGTTTGCTTGTATTTCCCTGTTAGCTTCTTTGTGCTGCTATACAGTTCTCTCATATTTCCTTTGGCTGCAGCATCTTCTGCCTCTCTTGCCAACTCCTCAATATACTTCCTCTTGTCTCTTTTGATACTTCTTTTTACTTCTTTGTTTGCTTCTGTGTACACTTCTTGAGCCTTGGCTTTGGAACTTCTGGTTTTGCTTGTGTTTAACTCTGCTTTCTTGTTTTTTTCTATCTTTTATCTTATTGATGGTTTCTGCTGTTATCCATGCTTTTTGTTGTCTTTCCCTTTTCCCCAGTATTTCTTCACATGTCTCCTTCCATACCGTTTTGACCTGCTGCCAATAGTCTTCTGTATTCTCTACATCTTCCAACTGTTGGAGCACTTGGAATTTGTTGGATACTGTGACCGCAAATTTGTCTCTTGTTTCTTGATTTCTTAGCTGTCCTACATTAAACTGTTGTCTATAATTTTGCATTGTTGCATATCTCTTGAGTTTCATTTTTACTTTGGCTATCAGAAGATGGTGATCTGATGCCACATCTGCTCCTCTATATACCTTTACATCCTGCAATGATGATCTAAACTTCTTCTTTATGCATATATGATCGATCTGATTTTCTGTTCTATGGTCTGGTGATATCCATGTTGCCTTGTGTATTCTCTTATGTGGAAACATGCTTCCTCCTATAGCCAGTTGATTTGAAGCACAGAAGTTTGCGAATAGTTCTCCATTTTCATTCATTACTCCTAGCCCATGTTTTCCCATGACTTCTTCAAATCCGGTATTGACTGTACCTATCTTTGCATTCATGTCACCCATCAAAATTGTGATGTCTCTTCTTTTTACTTTATCCATAATTTCCTGTAGTTTAGTATAAAATGCTTCTTTCACAGACTCTTCTTTGTCATTAGTTGGTGCATAACATTGGATGACATTGACATGAATTTTCTTTTTAGCTGTTTTGAAAATAGCTGTTATTATTCTGGGTCCCACAGCTTCCCATTCAATGAGTGCTTTCTGTGCTTCTTTAGATAACATAAGAGCTACCCCTTCACTGTGGTGTGAACTTTCGTCTTCGTGTCCTGAGGACAGCACCAATTCACCTGTGATGAGTTTCTTCCTGTCTACCCCCTTCCACTTTGTTTCACACATTCCCAGAACCTCGATTTTGTATTCCCTCATTTCTGCTGCTACTTGTGCCACTTTCCCTTGTTCGTTCAATGTCCGAACATTCCAGGTGCCAAATCTGGAAGTTCTCCTAGAAGAAAGAAGGTTAGTCAGCAACACAGACTCCTTTCGGCTTTCTCTGTGTTGCATCATACGCCTCCCCGCGAGAGGACCTTCCCCTGTCTTGGATGGCTGTGTTTTATTTTCTTTATTTGACTTGTCCATATTTGTTGAAGTTTTTTGTGGTTTAAATTTTTTTTTACAGGATGGGGTAACCGGCCCCATGCCCAACCCTCCTTAGTCGCCTTCTACGACATGCTTGGCAGGGGACAGTGTTACTATTCTTTGCTCCCCTTTCGGGCCCCGGTAACACACGGGTGGCATAATTTATAAGTCTGTATTATTTTCTAGTGACGCATACAGTGGAAAGCAGAATAAATAATATGTCTAAGCTTAACAAACTAGTAGCTATAAGGAATTTAATTTAACGGCTAATACTCAGTCGAGAATATTTTATATCAAACTTATAAAATGCTAGACGCGACATCAGTGAATATTGGCGGAATACGCACCATATTCCTAATTCCTGATGATCGATTTTATATAACTTATTTCACCGGAAGTTTAAATATAAGTCAAGCTGTAGGCTTGCTGTTTTAAATGTAAGTTATATTGGGTACAAAATATGAAAATGATTTATATGTGCTTTTCTTTTATACAGTGAAATACTGGGGGTGACCCGAACTTTACCAGCATTTAATAAGAGTTCATAATTGTGAAGAAATAGACAGTCCTTATTTTGAACCACGTGGGTTTCTCAAGTAACACTGATCTGACGGTGCAAGTTAGACAGAAATACTATATCCCAATAACGGTTTTTTTTTCAAAGACTGTAATGATCAATACTGGGCCTGTGAACCAGATCTTAATTTCTTCCATAAACTCTACGTAAATGTTCTGCCTGGCGGCGAGAATAATTACAATCTATGACATAAACTTTCCGACATTGTTGACAAGTGAGTGGGGAACCAAGATTTTCTGTTTTGAGAGAGGTTGTCCACCGGTCATCTTCCTAATTAAGGGAAACTTCGTGTTCTGACATTTTGTGCTCGTTTAAGCCTAATTCTTACCTCGGGAGTCAAGTGACATTAACTTTAGTCTGAAGTAACTATCGCCTGAAGCAGACGCTCCCCAGATCCATTTTAATGAAACCAACAAAACAAATCTGCAGAGCTGGGATCTGTTTCAGTAAACGACAGTAACAGATAAAAAGTGTGAGTGTCCAAAATTTGCGCCAGCCGGCGAAACCACAACCCGATTGTAAGTATATCAGGGCCCTGATGAAAGAATCGAGTGAAAGTGACGGAAGGAGGTTCGTTGTATAATACCCTCATTTGTTATATGTGTTTTTTCTTAGGCGAGATTTGCTGCTTAAGTAACGTGTTACGTTAGAATAGATACTGCTGTCAAAGTCAGTCTATACCTTCAAAGGGGGGACAATATTAGACCCTAACCACATGCATCTATAACTCTTTGGGCCATCATCTGTCATCCTAACGGGGCTGTGGGCTAAACCTAGAGTTAAGATCATAGCGGGGCTATCACCCTTGTAGCATTTTCTTGATATTGTATGACTATGTGCATATGTTTTCCTTGATGTATTTTTTTTGTTTTGGTGTTGTGAGAAGATTTTATAGATGATAAATAAAATCTCTCTGGAACTAATCAGCGTGTTGGTCAGCTCGTTCTAGAATATTTACATAAGTATTGTTTTAGTTTTCCCACGTCTGTGTGTCTAACTGTTGTCACTTGAAGGGGTGTGCACGTGGGTGGTATGTTCATACATAGTAACATATGTTGTCAATAGTCTGTCTGACTCTTATATATCTGTCGTAGAAGATAGGCCTGAGAGAGAGAGAAGATTCTTGTTTTTCAGGGGACAGCTCTATTTGATTCGCTACCACTGCACTCTTGGGAAAATCTATTTCTTTTTTTTTACTACTCTCGCTGTGTATATCACGTACTCTAATCTATTCAGAAGGGACCAACTCAAGTCTTAATACTCCTATCGAAAAATCTACGACATTCAGTACACTTCGGCTCCACAAGAAGTGTTGACGTTCAACAAATTTACACCAAATCCTCTTGTTCTGTACTGTTTGCAGGTCCTTCCATGTCTTCAATATCTCTTTTATTTCCATCTCCAGTTCCATTCTTCGTGTGTATTTTTATCTACCTCTATCTTTTTCATTTCCGTCTCCAGTTCCATTCTCCATGTGTTTTTTAAATCTCCCTCTATCTCTTTCATTTCCTTCTCCAGTTCCATTCTCCATGTGTTTTTTGACCCCCCTCTATCTATTTCATTTCCGTCTCCAGTTTCATTCTCTGTGTGTTTTAAAAAAATCTTACTATTTCTCTTTTATTTCCATCTCCAGTTCCATTCTCCATGTGTTTTTTTTATCTCCCTCTATCTTTTTCATTTCCGTCTCCATTTCCATTCTCCATGTTTTTTTAAATCTCCCTCTATCATTTTCATTTCCATCTCCAGTTCCATTCTCCATGTGCTTTTTTATCTCCATCTTTTTCATTTCCATCTCCAGTTCCATTTTCCATGTGGTTTTTTTTATCCCCTCTACCTCTTGTACCATTAATTTCAGAACAAGGACTGCCTTGTAAGGCTATGAGCAGTTGTTCAAAGTGTGTCCTGCCCATCGGTAGCATCTACTTATCTCTTGTTTCACTGGCATTTGTCTAGTTTTTGTCATCAGCTGGGGGCAAAGTCTACAGACAGGGGGTATGATGTGCTGGTGTTGTGGGTAGTGGGTTTCCCCCCTTGCTTCACCCTAGGCCTAGTGAATTCTGTTCATGAAAGGAGCGACCATTGCGGTGTTAGTCTCTTGGCCTAGCAAAACCTCTCATACCCCAAGATCGTTGTGCGTGGTGAAGAGCCACACCCTCCTCGAGGTAGTCCTGGTAACTGAGGGTGCGAATCCTCAGGCTAAACACAACGGATCTAGAGGAGCAAACCTCGATAATAAAACCGGTGCACTACTGTAACTGTCTTTTTCTTCTTGTTGATGTGATCACTGGCCCAAGACAGTATACATGTTGCTAGATGTGTAGTGCGAGCGTATGATGAATTGAGTGTGGGTGCGTATGAAGGCGCGAATGTGTTTAGGCTCGTATAGATGTAGATCCTGCAACCCATACTCTCACATGCAGTAATCAAGGATGCTTTGACACTGCAGGCATGTTTCAAGACATTTATTGACGGGAACACACATAGTATCAACAGGAACAGTCAGTGTAACAAGGTCATGCTGACCTGACATCGATAGGTATACATTTGGCATTCAAAAGGTAAACATCAGAATAGACGTGCATGGTCAATAGCAAAGTTCTTCAGTAATGACAGTTCGTAGCGTCGCCCTTGGCGTCTCTGACTAAACGCGTCAGATGCCTTAGTCACTTTGACACACAGGTGCAACTTGGCATTCCCCGCCAATTGCACATATCAGGCTGTAGTATAATAGCCGAAAGCACAGGCCTCGTTCTGACGTCGGCCGTGTACTTCTGTTAAATAGGTTATCATCAACCCTGCAGTAATACTTATTGTAGATATGAACTCCGCCAATCTGCGGCTCCCACAATATATCTTCGTCACTGGATTTCTGGACAATATAAGACTAACAGTCTTGGATGGCTACCTCGAGCACAAATATATAAGTTCTGAAATGGCGGATCAGTGAGCTGCTGTTCACCCTAGGTAATCCTTTACATGTTCTGCCACCGAAAAGCGTAATAATGCATAAAGGTCGGTATTACCTGGCAAATGAATCCTCAGAACAACACAAGGAATTCTGTCGTCATCCCGACGCACAGAGATTCACTGGGGAAAACTGCCATAGCAGTTACTTCGAAGATTCTCCCCGAAAAACAATGGACTCTTGGTCCCTTCAGAAAAACAGGACCTCCCGGCTTCCCGGAAGTATATCTCACTCCCGCTTAAAAAACCTTCCCATAGGCCTACGCCGAACTGTCAACCTCTGACCCTAAAGGTCAAACACAATGAATGAATAAACAAGGGAAGACAACCCCTAATCAACCTGACATCGCAGGTAAAGACACAATTATTCTTATGATACAAACATAAGCAAATAACTTGACAGATGACTCCGTCGAAAATGACAGCAACATTACTACCACCCCCCTGTAAAAAAAAAAATGCAATTTTTTTTTTTTTTAATATGTTCATGAGCAAGATAGCACCAGTATCACTTCTGTGCTCATGCAAACAATGAACCTAATATCAGGTACAATAGAAGAGGGTACAAATCATCTCCCAACATAGGAGAAAATATTTCCTTTAAGCCAAACAAACTAAGGGATACCATTCAAGAAACCTAAGTTGCTGGCAATACCAATCATATATCAAACATTACTAAATAATATAATCATAGCAATATACAAATGTCAATGCTATTTTAGCAACATATCACTGATGGATGGACAAAATGAAATTTGTTAAATTATCTAAACATCATCCAAATACATTTGTATTACAACATATTATGATATTAAGGACAGACCTAAGTCTGAAAATATATCAGGAAAAACTAGGACACAAGATTTAACTGGAATCATGTGGGCATCTAGACAATATGTCCGCCATCACATTATCCGAACCACGGATAGCTCGCACCGTGAAATGGAAAGGCTGAAGAGCAATAGCATAACGAGTAGATCTCGAGCTCTTCAAATCCTTACTTTGCATAGCCGTAAGAGCTTTTTGGTCGGTTTCCATAAAGAAATGCGCGCCCAGAAGGAACCTTTGTAGCTTAAGAATGGACCAAACCATAGCCAACAATTCACGGTCCAAAACCGAGTAATTCCTTTCTGCCGCATTCAGCTTCCTAGAAATATACATTACAGGATGCAGAGTTCCTGAATATTCCTGCATTAGTGCCGCTCCAATGCCAGTGGAAGAGGCATCACTACGAAGGACAAAAGTCTTATCAATCGTCGGTAGTCTTAAGATAGGATGAGATGAGAACAAATTCTTAACCTGATCCAATGAAGATTGGCATTCTTGGGACCAACGCACCATATTAGGAGAACCTTTTTTCAATAACGTTGAAAGTGGTGCCATAATGGAGGACAGATTCTCAATGAATCTTCCATAGAATTGTATCAATCCCAAGAGACTACGCACTTGCTTTTTTGTCTTCGGAACCGAGATATTTAATATCTTTGAAATGTTTTGGTCCTCTGTCTTCAACAGACCATGACCAACTCGATGACCTAGGAAGGAAATTTCACTAAACCCAACAAAAGCTTTAGAGGGTTTAGCAGTCAATCTATGCTCACGTAGAGTAGATAGCAATTCCTTTAGACCCACATAGTGTTCTTCCCAAGTATCGCTGAAAAGACAGATGTCGTCTAAATATGCAATGACATCTGCACGATCTGATAGAATTCGTGCGCATGATGCGACGAAAGTCGCTGGGGCGTTCATAAGCCCGAAAGGCATAAAATTCCATTGAAACAGACCCCTAGGTGTCGAAAAAGCAGTGAGAGGTTTGGCGTGTTCCGTCAGTGGGACTTGCCAATAACCTTTCGACAAGTCTAGTTTAGTAAAGAATTTAGCTTTAGAAAGTCTAATAAGTAGATCATCTAATAACGGCATAGGTTCAGCATCGAACTTCGTAACTTGATTTAATTTGCGATAATCAACGCAAAGACGTATGTTATTGTCTTTCTTTCGAACAATAACTATCGACGAAGAATAAGCTGAAGTGGATGGTTCAATTATTTGTAGTTGAATCATTTCATCCAATTCTTTCTCGACTTGTGCTTGAAAATGAATAGGTATTGGGTATGGTCTTACTCTGATCGGATTACGATCAGTAAGTATGATGTCATGTTCTATGACATCTGTGTGTCCAGGAATGTCGGTAAGGACATCCTGATATGATTTTAACGTAGAGGATACTTGACGCTGTTCCTCAAAAGACAAGTTGGAAGAGACTGTAACGTCTCTCCACGATTCCGTTGAAGTAAGTGGAATCGTAGGAAGAGGTAAGTTCACGTCAGAAAAAATAGTTTCCTCATCCTGTATAACAGACAGGGATGAGATGTGACCATGTTGGACTGGAGAGTCGTCCGTCGCCTGGAAAATAGGCTGTAAATAGTCTGGACGTTCAATAAACTCTGTTAGCATATTTATATGGAAGGTTTTATGCCTTCCATCCACATCGACAATATAGTCGACATCAGAAATTTTCGAGACTATAGTGTATGGACCCTTCCAAGAAATGAGAAGTCTATTCTCTCTTGAGGGCAGTAAGACATATGCTTTGTCTCCAGGACAAAGTTGACGTAGGCGTCTTTTCTTGTTAGCAAATCGCCTAGCTTTTTCTTTCGCAAATTCGGAAGATGAAGTTGCTAACCTGCACGATTCGATAATCTTTTCTCTAAGAGCTATAACATATTCATATGACGATTGTGTATCATCGTCAATATTATCGGAAGTTATCAAATCGTGTAACAAGGACATTGGCCCGCGCGGTTGCGCGCCAAAGACAAGTTCGAAAGGAGAAAACCCTGTATGCTCGTTGGGAACCTCTCTATAGGCAAAGAGGACTGCAGGTAAAACCCTGTCCCAATCTTCAGGATGATCCTCCGTTATCTTGCCAAGTAAGTTCTTTAGTGTCCTGTTAAGACGTTCTACCAATCCATTGGACATTGGATGATAAATACTACTGAGAGACCTTTTAATGTCTAGCGTAGCCATTACCTGAGACATAACGTCCGAAATTAACTGAGTGCCGTGATCCGACAGTATTTCTCCGGGGAATCCCAGACGAGAAAATACGAGCCAAAGAGCATCAGCGATATCGACAGTTGATATGCTCTTCAGAGGAATAGCCTCTGGCCAACGCGTGCACATGTCCACGCAAGTGAGGATAAATTGGTGTCCTCTGGCTGACTTAATTTTGAACGGACCAATGATGTCTATAGCCATTTTCTGAAACGGCCGAATCGGAATATCTGCAGCCTGAATAGGAGCAGCATGTCTCGGACCCCTAGACTTGACCTCTTGACAAATTTTGCAAGATCGGCAATAAATTCGGATGTCTTTATTCACGAATGGCCAAAAGAATGACGCAAGGACTCTAGTTTTAGTTCTGGAAAAACCCATGTGTCCAGCACACTGAGAATCGTGTGCATGCCGAAGAATTAAGGCTCTCATACACTTAGGCACAAGAATTTGCGAATGCATAGACTTGTCCGAGTTTTGTACCATTCGTACCAATATACCATTCTTCATAGTAATATACGATTTGTGATTCGTATTTTGATTGGGATCCCCTTTCTTTGCCAGAAGGAAGTATTTCTTCAAAGAAGGATCCTCTTCTTGACGTTTAACAAACGAGTCATGGGAAATCACCAAGTGCTCGTCTTGGCTATCAACTTCATTACTATTATCAGATGAAGTTGGGGGATTAAGAGCTTGAGCTCTTGTCATCACTGCATTGACCGTTTGAATGTTTTTTTTCTTCCCAACTAGAAATTTGTTGCGGGGTGCATTCCTTAACCCCATGAATACGACCGATTATAAGATCCGCAATAGGATTAGGAAGAAGACATGCATGGACATCTCCTGTGAAGAAAGGAGTGTCAATCCTAATAATAGCAGTAGGATAGCTTTCCATAGTACCACCAAATGTAACACATTTGATTGTTTTTCCAGTGGCACAGCAAGGATCTATCAGAGACTCCTTAACCCCGACGGTAGTACATCCCGAATCGAAAAGTACTGAGACTAGCCTATCATTTATTAGACCTTTATCTAAGATGAGAGATCCTCTCCCATCATGCGCAACTGTAGCAGGTAGAGCAGGAAGAGGGTGACCACAACTTAGCGTAGATACAGTCGATGAATCAAACAATGTTAAGCATTGGGGGCATTCAGTTGCTCTCCCAAAATCGAAAGCACAACCAGTGATAGCCCTAGAGTTACCACTATCATTTACTGTATTACAGGCTCCATCAAACTCTTGTTGCGCAGAGTTTGCCTGTTGGTAAGGTCTTTTCTTGTTAAACCTAGGTCTACCTCGATTATCATTTCCCCTGTAATTATTTTGACTATCATTTCCCCTGTAATTATTTCGACTATCATTTCCCCTGTAATTGTTATCATATTGCCTATTGTAATCATCATTCCGGTTTGAATCCCGGTTTCTAAATTCACCATCGTCATAATCTTGACGTCGAGAATGATTACCTCGAAAATTTGAATAATTATTATTTGGATAGCCTTTGCGAAAGTGTCTCAAATTATTACCACTAAAATTACGAGAACTACCATCTTGTCTCCACTGCATAGACGAAGAACCATCATGTGTTGGATTACTCCGCTTCTGAGTGTAATTTTGATTACTTCCCCTATTCCAATTTTGTTGAGCACCCTGAAATTTTTTTTTGAAATTAGGGCCATATGGTGTTGCCGAAGCAGCTGGCAACCCTTCTTTCACTTTAGAATTGCTAACTGTAGCATGGGGATGTGCTGTGGCATACTGACAACAATATTCCTCCATTTCTTTTAAGTTTTTAGGCTTACGCTCATGAAGGAATGCAAGAAAAGAATCATTAACAGATGACAAAACCTTATCTCGCAATAATAAGTCCATTAGACCTTCATATGTTTTCTCAATCTGAGACAACTCAACCCATCGTGTAAATGTACGACGTATCTTTGTAACAAAATCAGAGAAATCTACTCCATTTTCTGGCAACATTGTCCTAAAACGAAGACGATAGTCTTCTTGTTTTAGTTGATATTTTTTTAGTAATGCTGCCCTGACAACATCATAATTAGTCCTCTCATGTTCGTCTATTGTCATAAGAGTAGTCACTGTGTCACCTGTAAAAAATGGCATCAGTTGTTCAACATATTTTTCCTTTTTTTATGTTATGCGTATCGCACAAAAATTGGAATCTATCTAGATAATCTGCTACGTCATCCTTTAAAGGATTGAAATGAGGCAATTTAATCCTACTAACAAACTCCCCTTGTCGTACTCGAAGTTGTTTGCTGAGCACCCGTACTCGCCAATTTCAATTTCTCTAACTCCAAAGTTGCGAGTTTTTCATCAAGTTCCATCTTCTGTTTTCTTTCCTCATGTTCCATTTTTCTGATTTCAGCCTCAGCTTTCCTCTCCTCTGCAGCAGCTTGAGCTTTCCTCTCCTCTGCAGCAGCTTGAGCTTTCCTCTCCTCTGCAGCAGCTTCTTTTCAGCTTCAAATCTCCTTTCCTCCACCTGCATCTGCAATTTCTTTTGTTCAGCAGCCATATCAGCTTCTCTGTCTAGCCTTTTTTTGTTCCGCCGCAGCTTCTCTTTCTAATCTTTTCTCTTCAGCCTGAGCTTTTTTCTCTTCAGCCTGAGCTTTTTTCTCTTCTGCAGCTAATGCTTTGTCATACTGAGCAACAGCCCATTGTTCTAACTGTTGACCAGTTTTATCAAGGGCTCTCCCTTGTGTAATAAAGTAGTCCAATGTAGACATCTTGTCTAATGAGATCAGAAACCTGAAAAAAAAAAATTAAATAAATTACCTTATCCCACTTCAATGGGAGACAAGTCTGAAATGCTAGACTTGTATACTCACTTCACTTTATTTTACTGTCTTAGTCTTAGACAAAGACTTTGTATGTTCCTCTTGTTTATAATGTACCCAAAAAATCACTTGAGTACTGTGGAAAAAAAAAATTCCCTTATATCCCACTCACTATGGGCACAAGTCTTTTTTATAAAGAACTTGAATATGTATTTCACCTTGTCTCAATCTTTGTAGATAACAAGTCTTTTATCAAAGAACTTGTATAAATATCTTATATAATATTATTTAACAAACTCTATATGAAGAGTCTACCTTATCAATATTATCAAAACATGACCAAGTATGTGTATGTAGACTGTGCATGACAGTAATGTAGTACAACCAAAAAAAAATACAAAGACAAAAATACAAAACAATACAAATGGCAACACTGTTTTAACCAAAAATGTGTAGAGAAATACACAAGAAAGGAGAGACCTACAGAATACAAACAAAACAAATCGACAATCAAAACTGAAAAACAGACAAAATATTACAAAAACAACGTTAAGTACAATTACATCACAGCTAACATCAATAGCGACCAATTGTCACTAGCAAATTTCCAAATTAAGAAAATTTGCACCTATAGAACGCTTACAGTAAGCCTCGATCAAGTGGCATATTTACCGTAAGACCCACCAACCGAAAAACCCGCAGAAAAATACAACACAGAAACGAAATGTCAAACGCGCACTGAACGTCAAATCCACTGTAACATAAAGTGGTATTCACGAACCAAAGTCACTATGACCTTCTCAAATTAGGGCTTGCACATTGAATGTTTACTATTTTCACGTACTGTTTACAGACACTTGACCTCCAACAATGTAGCTTGAATGCTCTGACCTAGAAAAGTCTGTTGTTGAATGAAACGTGTAACAACCAGCAGTACTGTTTACAATAGGAACCCGCCTTCTATGCAGTTATGGTCCACGTAGCAAATGCCTAGTAGTTAACTTCAGTACATGTCTTGTTATGCTTTATGTAGCATTATAATATAAATGCTCGTACTGTTTATTTGGGTCAACCGTTGATGACCTATATCTGTCCTGTTGTAGCCAAAACTTGCAAGTGTAGAATTAGCGCTGTGTGTTACGGCTGTCCCGTGTGTAGCTTAGACCCACAGATCAGAAGTGTAATGTGTACTTGTCCTTCTTGTAACTTTCTCGAAAAAACTGGAGACATCATACATGTAACAGCCAACCAGGAATGTAAATTTCTGGATCCATAAATGTCAACAATAATGTCAAATGCTCGCTCTGTTCTTTTTAAACCCACAGATCTGGTCCATCAGAAATGTAAGTTTCTAGGCCACATTGGCGACAAGAAATGTATCATAAGAGCCCACGTAACTGGTCCACCCAGATTAATGTATCCTAACTGTCAAGTAATTCTTCCTGGTTGATTGATCACTGGCCCAAAAGTAGGGTGGCAGTGGTTGATGGGATGGTAGTTGGGAGCGGTATGTACAAGTGGGGCACAACAACAAATGCACTGTTAGGAAAGTAAAGATGTGTAGATACTACTCACAAGGGGGTTTGCGATGGGGTGGTACTTATGGATTTGGTGTGTTTTTTGGCAAGGGTTTGTGTTGGAGATTGTTTGATCAATATAGAGGGAACGTATGATTGGTCACGACAATCCACAGTTTAGTGTACCGGTGCTGGTACATGAGGGGTACTGTGGTGTCACAGTTATGTCACCTCCCACAACACTGTCGCCAAGGAAGCCTTAGGTGGTAGACTTCAGACGTTAGGGGTGTTAATTATTGGTTTGGAAGCTGGCATTTTTGGGGTTTGAAACCAAAAACGCAAACATATTGGTCACTCCTTACAACAACCCCATGTCCCACCCACCCCGCCCACCACCAATAGCTGTTAGTCATGTGTTGCTAACTTAATCGTGGTTAATACCACCCCATGATGGTTTATTTGTGTGTGTTACCCCCCTTGTGGTGAGTGGGGTGAGGTGGGTGGGGTGGTTGTGGATTTTTTTGGGTTATTGTTGTTAGGTGTGGTTTAGGTGGTGGGGGTAATTCATATTAACCCCCATCAAAATGATTTACAGTAATATGGTTTGGCAGGGGGGTTCACACCGATGGGTTGGAGGTGTTGTGGTTGGGGGCTCACTGGGAACTGAGTGGGGGGCCCCTGTTGTGGTGGGGGGAGGATGGTGGGGGTGGTGGGTATTAACGCCCTGGGATTTTTCCCAGGTATGTGTGTGGGGTGTAGGGGGGGGTGTCTCTAGTGGGTGAAGCCTCCCGCGATTCAATTGTTTTATCAACCCCCTAAATTCAATCCCCCCCCATAATTGATTTTCGGTTGGTGAGAATAGTTGTATCACAGTGGGGTGTGTTGTTTTGTGTTTGTTGGTAGGTTGGGGGGTTGTGGGTGTGGGGTTTGGGGTGTTTGGGGTGGGTTGGTGTGTGGTGGTTTTGGGTGACGTTGGGTGTTGTTGGTGTTTGGGGTTGATGTGTTTGGTGGCAAGTGTTGCTTTTAGGGAGAGTTTTTGTTTGGTTTACCCCCCCCCCCCCGGCACTTTTGTTTTTGAGTGCGTGGGGGTGTGTTTTTTGGTGTTTTTGTGGTTTAAAGGTGGGGGTTGGTGTGTGTGTGGTTGGCTAGGTTTTGCGAGCACAATATGCAAGTGGAGGGGGGATCCGTGGGTGAAAGTTTCTGTTGGAAAGGGGCGCGAGGTCTTCGTTGAGGTGCTGTTAGGGGCGACCAAGTGGGGGTAATCCTGTAAAGGGTACTTGTTCTGCATACGGTTCCCGAAATAAGTCCGTAATAAATGGCATAATACGCAACTCGCTTAAAAGGTCGTTATGTACCTTGGCAAAATGAAGTATCCCTCAGAAGATCGAACAACAAGGAATTCTGTCGTTTTCATCCACCGCGTACTAAGCGCACAAGGAGAAGAGAATGATTTTGAATAAGTGGTCGGATCGGGCGGGTTTGAGTTCTATTATGCACCTGGTGAATGGGCATAGATCACTTTTTGTTGGTAGTGAAAGTGGCGTAGAGTCTCCGCGGTAAATACTTTTGGGTCGTATGTGCTT